>VDFB02271358.1:268548241-268692243 GCA_007258455.2 Sequoia sempervirens
TTTTTCCCATGAGGTTTTCTCCTTTTCTTCAATTATGAGAGATTTCAATTGCTCTTTCATGGGTACCTCATCACACCTTGTATCTAGGACCCATTCTACATTCATTTAGCTTCCTTTATCGATTGTTTAGTTTCTCCCTAAGTTTATCTTAAGGGGGGGTGTTGGAGTAAATAAGCCATTATATGATAATCAATTAATCATTAATTAATTATTAGAGGATTTTTACTTCAATCACTTAAGCTAAACTTAAGAGTTTATTTTTCATGTTTAGATTGATTTTTATGATTGGTTTGGACTAAATTTAGGACAATTTGTCTCATTGCACATGAGATTAGAACATTGTCACTATCTTGTCAAAACCTCATCTAGATTTTTCTTGTGCAATAATTTTAAAGCTTACACACTCATTTGTAACATTCATCTAGGTTATTTACATCAATATAATTCTTAGGTTATTGAGGAAAATCTTGCTTATGATCTTATCTATTATAATAGGTAATTTCTTAAAGCAGTTTCATGGGAGTTGTGGGTTGAATCATCAATTATAACATGACCTACCATGTATGCAACTATGAATTGATAGTTTAGATAAATGGGTTTTGACTAAAAATCTTTCAATTGAATTTTTTCACTCAAAACCATACATAGAAATCAAACCTCATTTTTTATATTTAATTAAAAGAAATATTTTTAATAATATTAGGTGAAAGGAATACACTTGAAAATATGTACTACATATTTTCAAGTAAATTTCTTTCACCCAAAATCATTTAGGGTGAAACAATTTTGCTACAAAAAATTTTGTTTATCAAAATTTTGACTCAACTTTATAATTTTACCTAAATATAAAATAGTCCTCTTTAATATGCAAGAAAAATAAGAAGTTTTAACATTTAAACATACTTTTTTTTAGAAACGGTTTTGGCTCAACTCCAATCTAAGATTACATTTTCTTTATGAAAGCAATGATAAGTATCTTTGGAACTAAAATTAAGATAAATTCCTACGATAAGTGTAAGGTGGGAAAGGCTGGTGAATTTAATCAACTATGAGGTTGGTTATTCTAACTTCTAATTTTCAAGATATTCCTATTTATTTATTCTCTTATTTTTGCTCCTAAAATACTATTGTCATAGTCAATCCTATAATGAGGGAATTTATTTGGAAAGGATATGGAGATCGTTTTAAATTCTCTTTTACATGATTGAACAAGATCTATGTACATAGAGAAGATGAGAGTTTAAGGATTAAATATGTGTAATATTTTAAATAATCTCTTCTAGCTAAACTAGTGTGGAGATTTGTCTCTTCTCTTCAAATCTCCTAGGAATTGAAACATCTCAATGGTGATCAAACTTGAAGCATGCTTAATGCAACTATTCTAGCATTGGATTCAACTAATAGGGGAGGAACCAAGGACTAAAATTATATAAATTAAAGGTACAATTTTTGGAAGATCCAAGATGGTCCTTCTATCTCATTTCAGAAAGATCAATCATCAACTAATTGTCCTATGTATAATGTACCTTAATTTAGGAGTCTCGCTACAAACCTTACACACTAGTGGGAATCTAGAGTTAAGTATTATTGGGAAGAAAGGATAGATAAGTACTCAAAATATAAAGTCTATAAAATTTTACCTTATTATAGTAAGATTGATGAGAGGGATGGTAGTAACCATTATATGGTTTTACAAAAAATTAGAAATAAATAGTATCACGAAAGATACATTTAGAATGGATAATTGAAGGAAGGTGAATCATGTCTTGAAGGAATTTGAAGCTACATAATTAGGGATAGATATAAAAGAGTCCAAATGATTAAAGGTATCTATGTATCCATCTTCTAATGGTCTCTTCCAATCATTGGTGTATTGCTCCTATAGAGTCTTGCAATAAAAGTTCTATATTATAATTTTTTCTTTAGATTTTATAATACACTATACAACCTTTGGAATGTAGTGTTTTTATCCCAAATTTTTTTAATCCAAATTAAATAAATGTGCTATATTTTATTGTTGATTTATAATTTCTCTATGAGTTTTACATCATTTCTCTAAAGATAAATTTATGATTTTTTTTATACTACTCTAACTTCACTATATTTTCTAATTAGACATATTTTTTCATTTGTCCCTAACATTCCTTCACTCACTATAATTTATCTTTATTTTGTTGTGAATGGATTGTGGAGATCTCCTATTTCTAGGGGTAATTTTTGGTTTGCATTTTCTTATAAATATCTATCAACTTTGTTGTTATATAGCCATATTTTAGTTTCTTTGACAAAACCTTTTTGGTTTTCGATCTCCTTTCTTACTTTTTGTGGTATGCACTTTTAAATTTTGTGAATTTTTCAAGTGGTGTTACTATTTCATCTAAAAATATAATTTTATCATGCCTGTATGTTGGGGCTTCATCCATTATTTATTTCTTAGTTGAATTTGATGTTTAATAAATGTAGTTGTACAGTGTTTATGACCTCTTTTTGTGAAAACACTATCATGTTATCTTTTGAACTAGTTATGTAGATAGTAACTTACTTTTGATTAATAATCCTATTTAACTTTTAAATAAATTAAAAGATAATAACTTAGAATATTTATAGAAAAAGAGGTGGATGCTAAAATGAAAAATTCATAAAGTCTAAATTGGACCAAATCAAAATAGGAGATAACAAGTCAAAGGGTCACATTCAAAAATAACATAATAAAGTAATCTTTTAAAGAAATTTCAATTATAGGGGGTCTTTATAATTAGTTTTTCCTTGAGTATCATCATTTGACTACTATCCAATGAGTTTATCATCTTCTTCAAGGTATCCTTCGATAGTTGTTGAAGATTGACTACAAAATATTGCTAGAATATAGACAATTAGGAGCACCACACTCACAATAAGACACAAAAGGTTGTCTTAAGGTTTAGAATCAACCATAAGCAATATTATCTTTCTTTTCTAAATTTTCATCCATATGCATATTAATCACAATCTCTTCCAATAATAGTTATCACATTACTAAACATCCTTTAAGAAAAAAAGAAAGAGAGGGACAAAACATCTACATAAGATAGAAAACTTAAAGTTTATTGTTATTCCTTCTATTTACAATCTTGAACACATTAACATTTTTATTAACAACTTTTTAAATTTACGAAGAAAATAAAAAAGAAAGAAGAAGAACGATAGAAGCTAAATTTGACATGTCCACGTTCATCCACCGATTACATTGATTAGTGCATAGTGATTTGAGCACTATAGAACAACAGTTCGACATTTTCTAAAATAGCACTTAAAAACTCTAAGAAAATATTACAACAAAAATAACAGAGACGCTAAATAAACTCCCAACTCTACACAAGAAAGAGCTGCTTGAAAACGGTGTCAGCGATCTATAGATTGCATGATCACCATCATTTAACCAACACAAGTCAGAGTCTCCGTCAGGGAAAAATGGCCAACGGCCTGCAACTCGTGATAGCAGTGATATGCTGCGACAAACCACATGTTCATTTACTTGATATCAGATTTGAAAGCGAGCTAAACCTAAATTCATTTATGCTAGATAGTATTTCTCCTATAATCTTCTGCCACATTCTTCTGCTAACTTTTGTCACACGGAAACATAGTAAATAGTTATTCAATATGATAAATAACCGCGCTAAAAGATCATCAAAGAAGAGTTGATTTTTATATCCACGTCTGTAAAGACTGTAACAGCCAATTTCATTCCGGAGAGATGTCAATGCACATGGGAAGACAAGTGGATGCAAATAAATTCATCGAAAAGATTAAACCCAATGCCATCGAAACAATAACTGCAATAGTAAAAGTACTTTTCTATACTTATAAACTTCAAATTTATTAATAATAATACTTATTTTTGGTATCAATCTACTCAACACGAAACTAAGGATTTCTTTTGGTCATTCTCTCTGTCATGTCTCTTTTTTAAGGTGGCCAAGATTTATAGGGTTACAAAATTCAAGAAAATTAGGTTATAAACATAATTCAAATAAATTTTTAAAAGTTTAGTGAATTTTATTATAAAAAAAATAATGACATATCTAGAAGGAAAAATACAAAAAGAGTAAGGCTGTAGTCATAAATTAAACATGGAGAACTCTCTATAAAATATTATAGATCAAAAGAACCAAAATCTCAAAGATTTCATTAAAAAAGATAAGATCATTCCAAAACACAAGCATTAGATTTAATTTTTTATTCAATTTAACTATTTTCACTTGAATAAAACACACAAGCATTAAATTGAAGACAAGCCTGTGGTATACAAGGGAAAATGATTATTTATTTTGATGGTCAATGTAAATCTACAATATATTTAGAATTGAAATAACACACCTTCAACATATCAAGCAATATCAATGTAATATCATATAGAATTGATATTCTAGATCACATTGTGTGGTTGCTTCTTGTCTTTGATTAATATGCAAAATTATTAAATTTGTATTCAAAGGTTTGACTATATGAGAAAAAACTTTATTTATCATTTTATTTTTCTTTTACCATACTATTATTTTTAAACATAAATTGTAGAAGTCAATGTGACTAGTTTATAGATCTAAAATTTAGCAAAGTTCATATACATAGTTAAAGTATAGATTCGTTCAAACAAATGAAATGCATATATAATCAAATAATCTTGTTTTTATGCTAGATGATTCTACAATCACACAAATAAGATAAACATTAATATCATTATTTAACATACAAATTTTTGACAATTCTTATTTCTTTAATATAAAAATAAATCGATTAGAAACACTTAATAAAATAAAATCAACATCAAACTCAGAACTAACTTATTTAATAAATATTTTATTATCATATTTAATCCAAAATCATTAATTCTAATTTTTTTGATTCATTAATATTATTAAATTGTATTTGTTTTCTTACAACCATATGTAGTTGTTTTTAACATATTGCTTTGGATGCATGGCCTACATTAATCTGGCCAAAAGAAGACAGAGAAATGGCCTAATTATATATATATATATATGACTCAAAAGGACAAGCGCAAGTGTGAAGCTCAATAAAGAGATTCATTTTTGCACGCTAATTCCATGAATCTTGTTCAACATAACCTATTAAACGTCAATTTAACATACAAAACTAGTTAGGGGAGAAATTGACAGGGTAGACAGGCTGCTTATCAGGGTTGAAAAGGCCGAAGTGTTTCTCCGTCTCATCGCCTTGCTTCATGTTCTCGTTGAAAAGAGCGAAGATATAAGTGTCGATGCTGCTTCCAGGTCTCTTTGGCGTCCCTGCGTTGGACAATACATGTTGGATGAGATTATTGTTGTAAGTCTGGGCATTCTCAATAGTAGCCACATCCTTCCCTGCAGAAGGCCACCCGCTTTCAGTAATCACAATTGGCAGGTCTGGATACCCCAAGGACCCCATGGCAGAGAGAAGGGTATCAACCATGGCGTCAAATAAGTTTGTGTAGGACAAATCTCCGTCTGGCACTGGAGATGTGGGCTTAAAGAGCGCGTACTCTAAATGAATGGAATCCCTATTGCTGTAGTAGCTGAAATAGGGGTAGACGTTGGCCATAAAAGGAGAGCCATGATCTTGGAGGAATTGGAGAATAGAGCTCATGCTGTCTTTCACTGTGTCACTGAACGTTCCCTTTGACGGAAGGTAGCCAGTGCTGACGCTCATGGAATGGGCTGTGGAGACCTTGATGGTGTTCTGCAGACTGGCCTTTTCAAGCGCGGTTTGAATGTTCTTAATTGCAGGAACAAGATATGGCACGTGCTGAGCATTATCTGGGTTTGCCAAAACCTCGTTTCCTACAGCAATGTATTTGATATTGGAGTTAGGGAAGGGCTTAATGTTGTCATTAACCCACCCGTCAGCAGAATCTTGGCTGGAAGCAACGGCCCGCAAATCTTTGTTTTCCACTCCTACAATTACGTTGATTCCAGAATTCGCAAACGCCTGCAGTGTATCATGGTTTGGTCCGAAGATTCTCATTTTGCCGATGTTGTTATTCTTCATCAAAGAGACCGCATCGCCTGCACTTGGTAAATTGTCTCCATTCATTCCGTAGTTGACTCCTATTTGCTCACAATCTGTAAAAGAAGTCTATCATGGTCAGAATTATGGGATCATAGGATAAACAATTGCTTCCATATTAAATCGACTACATATGAAATTTGTAAGTATCTATTGCAAGTGGTCTGATATTTACCTGCATGCATCCAGCTGAGGAGGATGGCAATATAAAAGATTAGCAGAAAAGTAAATCCGTGTTGCTTGAGGAGCACCATGATGATTATGCTCTGCGCACAGATTGAGAAAATGCAGTGAAGATTTATGCGCGGGCGTGGTGCTTTATAACTAGCTTTGTGGTTGTGTTGCGATGTAAACTTGACCAGCTCTAGGCAAAGTCTTCTTTGCGAAATCAAAGCCGGCTGTTTAAGTTCTTCCTCTAACGCAGTGCCGTGTAAGAATAAAAGTGTTGACTCTGCATATTGTCCATCCAGCGATCCAGATACACATTTGACCGTATTATATATATTCTAAATTTCAGTCAATTCATAAATACGGTCAAATGTGCATAGACATTGTTGAGCATAGCGCTCATTGCGGAGATTTTCTCGAGTTGTTGGGAAATTGGTTTCAAAAAGGGGAAAAATTATGCAAGATCATGACAGCTCCCCAAAGTCAAGAATCGAGACCACACAGTTATACTCGATTAGTTTGAATGTTATCTCGTTATTTTATCTTCTATTAATATAGTAGGTCATTGGTATATTAATGCACTTTCTTTCTAGATATTTTTCAACCTAGAACAATATGGCTCAAACACATTATTAATAAAACTAGCAATTGCACAGTGTGCAATGGGTACGCCAAAGAAGTGTTGAAGGTCAATTAGGATAAATTTTGTTATATTTTTTTGCATGAATTTACTGTACTAATTTTGATCAATTTAGGCCATTCAGCAAATGATGTTGTTTATGCAACAAAGATATGAATGGAGAAATTATAAATTCAAATCAATTATGCATCCACATACAAGGATCCAAACATGGTTGAATAAAACCTCTGAATTAGGAGAGATAGAAATATAGAGATAGAGATAGGAAGTGATATATAGAGAATAAAGATAGAGGGGGAGATGGAAGAAGAAATATGAAGAGATAGAGATCGAGAGAGATAAAGAGATAGAGACCTAGAGAGACAAAGAGATATAGATATAGAGGTCTAGGAAGAGATGGGGGAAAGAGAGAGGGAGAGAGATGGATGGATAGGGAGAGGGGAACATGTTTAGAAATAAAGGGGGGAGGAAAATAGAGGTAGAGATGGAGATAGAGCAGAAGAGGGAGAGGGAGACAAATAGATAGAGAGATATAGGGAGAGGGAGAGGGAGAGAAAAGAAAATATAGATGGTGAGATAGTGTGATAGAGAATAGAGATATAAGGAGGTATAGAGAGAGGAGAGGGGGAGAGACAAAGAGATAGAAAAATAGAGAGAATTAGAGATAGATAAATAGAAATGGAGAGAGGGAGAGAGTAGGGAGATATAGAGATATATGGGAAGAGAAAGAGAGAGATAAAGATATATGGGAAGTGATATGTGGAGAGGTAGAGAAGGAGAAATATAGGGGTAGAGAGAGATGGAAGAGATAAATAGAGAGGAAGTTAGAGGGAGAGATAGAAAGATAAAGATAGAGATGTGAAGTCATATATAGAGAGAGCAAGAGATATAGGGGTGGATAAAGATGGAGAGATAACAAGATAGAAATAGGAGAGATGGAAGAAGAAATATGGAGAGATAGAGATAAAGGAAAAGAGATGTAAATATAGAGGTCTAAGAAGAGGGAGATACCATTTTGTCACACCCACTAGTCATAAAGGAGGAATGGGGACAAAGAAGACACCAACAAATTTAGTAAAGACAATGATGGTTTTGAGATTAGCTCAAAATCTATGACTTGGAGAAGCAAGGGAGTCCAAATAAATTGTTGTCAATGAGATAGGTGCTTTTATCCAATTGCCTAGATTTATCCCCTATGTTTTCCGTCTTGCCTTTGGTAGGGCTCCAATTTCAAGAACCCTAGCGGGAGTTTCAAAACATGGACCTTGGCTAACATTTTGATGCCATGGTTACCATTGCAGGAGGGTTAGAAAATGGTAACAGAGGCACTGTGGACAATTAGTAAGTGGGGCAAGGGTAGCAACTTGGAACCTTTGCAAGAGTGATGTAGGAGCCAAAGGAAGATGAACACTAGTGATAGGGTTGAGATCATTTTCCTTTCAACTATAACAATGGTGGTGCCCACAAGTTTTGCAATCATATATTGGTATTGTAAATCAATTGCAATATAAAATAGCTTGAAACTTGTTGATGTATCTCATTTATAGAATTTGAGCATAATCCAATTTGATCTTAATTGGTAGGTGTGGAAGGTGTAGGTCATTCCAAGTACAAATGTTTAAGGTGTAGATTCATTGTTCAAACATCTAAATAAGGTTCAATACATTTACACTATTCCTAGTGACTATGGAAAAATAAACAAAAATAGGTATGAGACAAATATTCTATCATTGTACAAAACTCTCTTACTAATAAATCCTATTGACTAATAAGCAAAAGATGTTACCTCAATGCTTTCTTAGATAATGTTTGTAATTAAAATAAGAGTGGTGTTCCATGGAGGACACTATTGTGCATATTTTATTGGAGTAGGTCATTCCAAGCAAGTTATTTTAAAAGTGAAGTTTCTGAAACTTGAAAATTTGCCTCATACCACATTTTTAAGGAGTAAGGTTTTAAGTTGTTAGCACCCAGAGGCTACAAATTTATAGTTGCTACAAAGAGATTGAGGAACCTTCTATGTTATTTGGCTAACACTAGATTATGTTTTTGGTCTATAGAAAGTATTTCAAAAACTATATTGCATCAGTGGTTAGTGACAATAGACTTTCTCGCTCCTAGACACTCAATCATGATAGTCTGCGAGGGAGCCCTGCTCAAATGCTCTGTAACCCAATCCGATAGCCATCTTTTGTTCTTCAAGAAGGAAAACATTGAGCCCACTAGTGGGCACGAGGGCAATGTTGTAACCTTGTTATCACTATCCATTATAGGCCTCCTTTCAAACATATTTTATATAAAATAAAATCGGTGTTAGCATTGCACCTCCTTCGGTGCAAATGCTAGTTAATAGAACACAATGACTATTTTCTTATTTTTATTTAAAACATAATATAATTAAATGAACTATCTAAAATGTTCACTCATAAAAAATAAAAAAAATTTAAATTTATTCTTTACACACTTCAATCACTTGAGTAACCCTTATTGCATTACACCTACAGTTGATCATTAATGTGTACATGGTTGACCTTCTTGCTTGGATTGCTAGTTAAACTTGTTGTGGTTGTGTGGATGTGTTCTCTCAGTGATTGTAGATCACATATGAATATAAGCTTAAGAGTATTTACAATCACGCATATGAATATAAGTTTACGAGTATTTACAACAACAATGCTTTTTGATTTAGATCTTAAAAATGTTGCGACATATGTTCTTCTCTCAAAATGTTTCAAAAAAGGACCATTTTTTCCCTAATTGACCTTCCACACCCACACCTCTTTGGGATGGGAAATGATGCTTGCTCAAATCCTTCCTATTCCACAACCATTTCGTGAGATTGCCCCATGGTAATATATCTGCCCATACATATTCTCAATTTGTTAACCCGAGGCTGCCTATGCTTATATAGGTGTAAAGCATCCAATGAGGTATTTTCAAATAATGTACATGGCTTGATTATGAGTATTATGACATAGTTTAATTAGTGACGAGTCAACTTTTATTTCATGATTATATTCTCCCATGAAGTACAGACTCATTGCTAGTGGCATGTAAGAGAGAGTAAGACGATATTCATAAATACATTTACTTTTATTTAATTTTGTGAACAAGAGAAGTACCTTTCCTATACGCCACGCTTTTTAAAAAAATCTAACCAATGGGGCAGCATATTCAGCCAGAACAACATACCTTTCCCTCGAAACACTAATCAAATCCGTGAGCCTCAGTTTATTGAAATTAGCTCCAGCGACAGAATTTTGAGGAGCATCCATTGCATATACTAGTTCACGAAGGTAAAACCCAGCATGTAACAAAAAAATATTCCTATTTAAATTTCACTGTAAAAGTATACAACTATTTCACCAAAGAATCCCACCTCTCATCTTGTTGGAAGAGAATGACGACCACGAGTATTTTTTTATTTTTACATCTACAAGCCTGAGGCTCATCCACATCAGTCCATTTTTTACTAAGCTCAACCTATGGGGTGTAAGGTGAACAAAAACGATGCTAAAACAAAATAATAAAAAGTTAGAAATCATGATGCCAGATGCCTTTATATGTCACAACATTCTACTGAAAAGAAGAAGAGATCACATGACAGGAGTAGTGACTAGATTTTCTAGCTTGACTAAGGCCCTATAAACTCATAGGCAAAGCGACTAAGGGAGGGGCATCCATAAAGGGGAGTATAGATAGTGACATCCAAGAGCATATTTTGCACCAGACCTAGAAATCTTGTTGCTTATGTTATATTCCTTTACTCTTCTATCTTGTCCCAAATGGTCTTCACAGAGCCGGCCAGATATTGGATTTAATATCTTCTTTCTTTCAAAAATTTATTTATTTAGTTTTTTTTGTGTTAAAGATGTTTTCTTTCATTTTATTTTTGCAACTAAGGTTAATCCAGTAGTAATTTTTTTGAGAAATGTGTCTTTAGTCAATGGTAGAGAAGTGATTGAGAGAGGGAAAATTGATGACCAAAATGGAGGCACTGAATGACAGATCAGAAGCAGATCGAGAGACATTCAAGATTACGGAAGATTGTTCTACTACAGATTAGTATTCGAATCAAATCTGGAGTGCATATCATCGGTTTTCGTTGGCCAGAAAGTCTGATTATAGGCAGTGGAGTGAATCAGATTCAAGTGGAGTAAATGCAGTCTTCAGGCGGTGGAGGAAAAATGATTGTAGGCGACAGCCAATGCTTATCATGTTTCCATCCAAAATAATGATTTCAGAGTTATGTCGTGAAGCTCACATTACCCGCGTTGGCATTTACCAGCGTAAAAGCATTGTACGATATCCATACTTTGTCTGTAGAATACGATCAACGGCGGTAAGCAATTCAATCATTGGCCAAGTCCTGTAGAGAGAGGTGGACCATTGATTTCCAAAGTTAGGTTGCTTTCTTTCAAATTAGATATGCCTTCAACGTAAAAAAAATATTAATAAATTAATTTAAATCATTGAGTTGAAATTAATCAACATAAATGTTAAAGAGAAGTTAGGTTTTTTTCAATTTTTAAAATTAAACTACAATTGATAATTTGGATTTGACATTTGATATTAAAATCAATATTGTTATTATTATATATCTATTAAAATTGTTTTGGATGAGATTGTGCCTAGTGTTTGGTCCTTCTAGTACACTTTAGTCCCTTATCCATACTATTTTATTATGGATGGGTTGAGTATTTGAAGATGCTTGGTGTTGGCAGGAAACTTGTGGAGGACCCTAGTTTGTAGAGGAAAAGTATCAAATTTCCTTGATGACTACTCAATCTTCATGTAGGGATCCAAAATCTACACCACATTAAGGTATAGGATGGAAACAAGCCCAAGAATTGAAAATTTACACCACATTAAGGTATAGGAAGGAAACAAGCCCAAGAATTGAAAATTTATATCGATCTAAGTTAATGAGATAAAACTCATCAGAAAACTTGTAGGTAATTAAGGACTAATTAGAAAAAGTGGGTGGCTCTTATGCACTTTTACCTTTGTAAGGGTGATGAGGGTGATCATATAAGTCAAGAATAATGTAATTAAAGAGAGACTAGATGCACTTAAGGACTTCACCAAAACCACATCCTATATTTAACATTATGCTGAGGATTTGTCACTAAAGAAAATCTATAATTGATTATTAATAAAAAATTATTTAATGAAATGTGAAAAGAGAGAAATTGATGAATTTTAATGAATTAATCAAATAATATTAATTATTTAATTAATAGAGGAAAATAATGAATATAATCAAATAATTAGGAATTATTTAATTCAAATTGAGGAATGAGGAAATGATGTAAATAGGCTAATTAGGAATGTGTGATGTGTTTAGACAATTTTAGATGTCTACAGGGTAATGCTCCATACACTATTGTCAGAGTCTATCCTTCCTTGTCTTATTCTCCTAAAAGGAACAAATGAGGTAATAGCCAATATACTAGAAGAGGCTTTTGATCCCAATTCTATGACATTCCTTAAGAATCATAGGTAATTCTTCCCATAGTTGGTCTCAATTTTTATGACCATCTTTTATCCATTTTCATGGCTATGGTATTTTGGTTAGATATACTTTGGTAAGTTTTCTTGGTTGGACTTGACCCTGTCTCTATTTAATGCTTTAACAATTTTAAATGAAACTCTTGAGGAAGAGTGAATTCTCACTTTTAAAGTCAATTGATGATAAACTTCCCGCTAACAATGTTTGAAAAAAAAAAAAAAATGATAAAAGACCCTCTCCTTCTAATTTTGCATTTGCTACTTAATTATTTTTAGTGTTATAATTAAATTTGCTCTTTTGAACTTTTATTTGTGATTTGTTCTTTATGCTTAAAAACCTTTTAAATATAAATTTTTACCATACATATTTTTTTAATACTGTACTATTATTTTTTTTTATCAATTTAAACATTTTAGGAGAACTTATTTATTCATTATGAAAAGACATATTATCCTTTGGTGGGTTTTCTCTCATCTTCATGGATTATGTAGATTGAAACAACACCAGAAAGAGCCAAAGCATAACAGTCCTTTCGTGGTAGGGATGCATGCTAATCTGTAAGATCGGACAAAACCTGCATGTCAGAAAATATTAATTTTTACTATCTAGGATCTGTATTTACAAACGTCAATACTAATACTCACTAAGTCGGTCAAGTCAGATCCTACGCCAGTGGAGCAACGACACTTGCTTGAAATCAATGGAAGCATTAAAAAATCGACAATATACAGAAGTTCCATAATTTCGAATCAGATTTTCAATCGAAACAAAAATGGTGTCATTTCTGCATGTTCCATGTCACTATAAGAGACATTATTGCTGAGACATTCGGAGAAAGTGGTGCAAAACCCTAATAAGGTCATCAAAGTTGATATCCATATTTTAGTCGTAGCCGTCGCATATGTCACTTGTGCGTCGGTGGAAATGTTAAGGATTAAGATTGTCTAGAAAATGGTAGAATGTTTCTAGAAACTTCTATATGCTAGAACATTCCTAGAGCTATTCTGAAAAAAAACATTCTAAGAGCTGTTGTTAAAAAGAAGATTTCAGATTTTAGAATTATCTAGAAAACTAGAAGCTTCCAGGCTTCAAGGAGATTGTAGCTATATATATGTGATTGTAGAGAGATGATGGGTACAGCATCTGGATTGTTGTTAGACACAACATTCGGATAGCTGCTAGACACAGCATTTTGGATGTATTGAATGCTAGATAAAATATAATTTTCTAAGTAATTCGGCTTTGTTTTGCCCTATGTTTTCTCTGTTTATTGTTAATTATGTTATAGTTTGGGCCTGTTTCTAACATGGTATCAGAGCCAACTTCAGCTAGAGGTTTAGCTAGAGGTTCAGCTAGAGATTCAGCGAGAGGTTCAGCTAGAGATTCAACCATGTTCAACTAGAGATTCATCTAGAGGTTCAATTAGAGACTTAGTCAGAGATATATTGCTAGAGTGATTTGTTTGCAGGGCTGATATATTGCTGGAAGTGGTTTGTTTGCAGGGCTTATGTATTGTTAAAGTGATATTTGGTTGCAGGGCTGTTATATTGTTGGAGTATTGCTAGATTGATATTTGTTTGAAGGCTTATTTTTGCTAACATGGGCTCTACAAATGAAGTTTTTCCTATATTTCACGAAAGTCATTTTGCAGATTGGAAAATTGCAGTCAAGAATGTTGTGAGAGAAAAGGCTAAATGGATATATGGAAATGCAAGTTGGAACAAGCTAGAGATATTATTGGTAGTAGAAGATGACTTTTAGCTAGACAAAAGACAAGGAGTGTTGAAGAAATATATATAGTCAAAGGTCAAAGATCTAATCTCATATGAAGAAGCTAGAAGGAAGCAAGAATAGAAGCAAGATATAAAAGATGAATATGATAGAAGAATGCTTGGTATGCTAGAGGTGAACATTAAGGGGGGATATTAGTATAATGTTCCTCTCTTTTTTGAATTTTCTTTGTATTATTCTAGCCAATCTTAAGGGGGGATGTTAAGGATTAAGATTCTCTAGAAAATGGTAGAATGTTTCTAGAAACTTCTATATGCTAGAACATTCCTTGAGCTATTCTGAAAAAAAATTTCTAAGAGCTGTTGTTAAAAAGAAGTTTTCAAATTTTAGAATTATCTAGAAAACTAGAAGCTTCCAGGCTTCAAGGAGATTGTAGCTATATATATGTGATTGTAGAGAGATGATGGGTATAGCATCTGGATTGTTGTTAGACACAACATTCAGATAGCTGCTAGACACAACATTTTGGATGTATTGAATGATAGATAAAATATAATTTCCTGAGTGATTCAACTTTGTTTTGCCCTGTGTTTTCTCTGTTTATTGTTAATTATGTTATAGTTTGGGCCTGTTTCTAACAGGAAATGGCGACTGAGCATTCATTTTGTGCATTTGTTGTCTATGCTTATCGTCACCTTATGTTACCTATTTTTAGGTATTCCAATTATAACGTTCATCCATTTTACCATGGCAGTCTCCTTTGAAACAAGTGATGAAATTCTTGGTTCTGATTAGAACTTTTCCACATTGCCCTACGAAATATATACGGATAAAATTAATGAATGACAAATTAATTCATGCTCAAAAGTGTCTTATATTATGTGTTTCAGGAATGTGTGATAAACTAATAGAATATGGTTTATGATAAACTATAGTGTGATAAACTAATACACTAATAAAGTGATTATTATATTTTTAATTAGAAATAAAAAATATTAAATAAGTAATTTAAAATTGATAACTAATATTAAAATGAAAATTCAATTACATGTGAAAGACATATGAAATATGAGTGCTTTTGTTTATATGTCTTTTGAGCTTTAATACATATTTTTTATTATGACTATCTTAAAGTCATTTTTCTTTACTAGGAGTTGTATACAAACAACTATGTAAAACTACTTTTTCTTCTTAGTGGGATGTTATAATCTTCCATGTGTTTTATAAAAGAAATTGTATATTTGGAAATCAAGTAATTCTTAGTCTTTACTTTCTAAAATGAAGTTTTTCAAATGTTTCATTGTTGTTTTAGAATATGGTGTCTAATTTCAATTCTTAACTTTTTCATACCTATGATAGGTTTCTAGTAAGTAGAAGTCTAACTCCATAAATCAAATAATTTAGAAGGTTAACACTTCTATTACATAATATAAAAAATATAAATGTACTTGTGAAAAAACAAATGTTTAAAAATTTGATTTCTCCTATTTTATTTGTTTTTTGTCTACAAATATTGATCTTTTATTTATGAATTGTCAAATAATTTATTAAATTGAAACCTATTTTTGAGAAATATGAAAAGTTCATTGGAAAACCTTTTCTAGTCAACACAAAAGTCTACTTGAAAACAACTCTTGTGTTAAAATCAAACTACATTTAATCACAATTAACTATAGGCATGTCTCATGCAAGAGACACATCTCTTCATGATTTTTATGTATTTAAAGATCCTTATGATCCAAATATAGAATGTAGAGAAAATTTATTCAATCTTCAATTTTAACAATTGGTATTAGAGCAAAGATTATATATAATTTTTACATCTCTAATAATGGAACCTTATAGAGTCTCCTGCCCAACAAATTTGAATTCACCTATCCTGAAATCCTCCAAGTTAGTTGTGTTGTCGGTAGAATGTATGCTAGTCGTGGATCTTTATGATCCTCCTATCTCTGCAGTGGCTTCTATGGGTGAGGAGTTTGGTGTTTCAACTAGTGTGGGAACTATTAAAACTGACTCTCTTCTACCAATGTGTGTTTGGTTCCTCCTTTTGTGCCTTCGGTTGGAGTGACGGATTTAGGGGTGGTTGTAGGTGTGTCTACGGGTGTTGGCTTTTTGGCGTCAGTGTAGTGTAGCTCTGTTTGTCCTTGTGTAGGGTGGAAGGAGTTTGTTTTTCCCTTAGTTGAAGCAACTAAGTTAAACTTTGGATCTTGGGTGCCTTTCCCTAATGAGGATGCAATTGTGGATGTATTTTGGGCTTCCTTGAACTCTACTAGAGTGGGGGGTGTCCATCCTCACCCTTCTTTTGTTGAGGTTGTGAAGTCCAAGAGGTTTAGGGAGGGCTCTATGCATCCTTGTGCAGTTAGTTCTCTTGTTGTATCTCTTGGTAAGGAAGTTGATGATAATATTGCTTTTTAATCTAAAAATGCTCTTATTTGTAGATTTTGTCATTTGTGGCCTTCCTTCCCTAATTTGCATCTTTGGATCACCAACCATTGGTCTCCTCTAGTTGGTGGTCCAGTGGAGATTTAGCCTTCTACAAGAGGTTTTTTTGTTGTGGGTTTTATCTCTCGTGATGATAGGTAAGCTATTCTTGACCATGGCTTCTAGGTTTGAGATCCTCATCCCCTTTCCATTAGGCCTTGGGTTTATTCTTTTAATATTTTAAATGAACCCTTAGATGTTTTGCATGTTTGGGTAAGATTTCCTTATCTTCCCTTATAGTTCTAGTGCTCCTCTTCGAATGAGGGCATTGGTAATGCTATTGGTAGGTTCTTGAGAGTGGATAAGGCTTCCAAGAATTTTACTTATACCTACTTTGCTAGGATCCCAGTGGAGGTTGATCTTTCGAAGGTCCTACTTAGTGAGGTATTTTTGCAGGTTAATGATTGGTCATGGTCTCAAATGGGGGATTACAAGGGTCTTCCATTTCATTGCAGGTGTTGTTTTTTTGTTGGGCAATTTGGTTTGTGACTGTCCTCATGGCTCCTGCACTATTTCCTCTTCTACCTAGTGGAAGAAATCACTCTGTGAGCACCTAATAGTACACCCTATTGCTGATTCTACTTATTATGATGAAGAATCAAGGCCTCCTACTCCTTTTGAGAGAAAAAATAATATTAACAATACTTTTGGTGCTCCTCTAGTCTCTCCTTTGCAAGTTCTTTCTACATTACATCAATTAATTATGGTAGATGCTTCTCTTCCCAAGGATACACCAAGACGATTGGATGTTCCTAATGTTATTAATACTACTTCTTTGGCTAACCCTGTTTTGGAAAATGATGCTATAAATCCTATAGTTTCAAGCATGGTGCATCACTTGAAGTATCAGTTGTTCCTCTTGTCTACTACTCTGGTGGGGAGTCTTCTCGCTCTGTTCACAATTTCTCAATTTTAGTTTTTGATTCTCCTTGGACAATAGTTCACAAAAAGAACAAGCATTATTCTAAGAAAGTTATAGTTTCATTTAACTAGCCTTCTAAGGCTTTGGTTGGTTCAAGTGTTGTTCCTTGAACAGTTTCTTGTTGTTTGTTGTTTCTAACTAGTTTTGTGTTGGTTACTATTTCTCTTAGTTTGGCTATGTTGGACTAGTCTATTTTGTATGGCTCAAGGCCCTTCCTTGCTTATCTAATAAAAACCAATTGGTATTAGAGCAGGTTGGAGCATGATTACAAAATCATGGCTGAATTCAAGAGAAAATAATTGTAACATTATTGTACAAATAATTGTTGTTTTTTTACAAGATAAACTCCATCATTGATCCAAAAATCATTGAAATATTTTTTAAAATAAAAGAATAAAAATAAAAACTATTACTTTGATTGCAAAGAACACTACAAATGGTAAATAAATTTTTGAATGTCATTTCTATTAAGTTGGTTGGCGCTAACAATCATGGAGAATGGAATCACCAAATGATTTTTTTTTCTCTTGGTAAATCACACTTTCTTTGTAAATGGAACTAAAATAAGACATCCAACAAATGTCCATCTACAAGAAGAGTTTGAAAATGAATCAAACCATGCACTGGCTTTGATAAAATCGTCTATTGGGAGTATGTTGATAGAAAATGCGTGGAATGCAACTACACGAAAAGAAGCTTGGGAAGTAATCACCAAAAATTTCAAAAGAAGAATGATGTTAGAAAACACATACTTCTAACTCAATTATATAATCTAAGAATGGATGGATCAATGACTAAGCATCTAAAAAAAATCAAGGGCATTCTAAACAATCTTATTAATGCAGGGGAGACTATAGATAATAAAAGTGTTATCTCTATAACACTTAATTGCTTTCCAAAATCATTTGAGAATTTCAAAACTACTTTTACACTAAGTAGAAAATTGAAAAAACTAATGACAAATTAATTTATTCTCAAAGTATCTTATATTATGGGTTTGAAGAATGTGTGATAAACTAATAGAATATGGTTTATGATAAACTAATACACTAATAGAGAAATTATTATGTTTGTAATTAAAAACAAAAAAAAATATTAAATAAGTAATTTAAAAATGATAATTAATATTAAAATTAAAATTCGATTATTTATGCAATATGAGTGTTTTTGTTTATATGTCTTTTTAGCTTTAACACATATTTTTTGTTATGACTATCTGAAAGTCACTTTTCTTTAGTAGGAGTTGTGTGCAAACAACTATGTAAAACTACTTTTCTTCTTTGTGGAATGCTATAATCTTCCATTTATTTTATAAAAGAAATTGTATATCTAGGAATCAAATGATTCTTAGTCTTTACTTTCTAAAATGATTCTTTCCATTTTCATTGTTGTTTTAGAATATGGTGTCTAATTTTAATTCTTAACTTTCCATAGGTGATAGGTTTCTAGCAAGTAGAAGTGTAACTCCATAAATCAAACAATTTAGAAGCTTAATACATCTATTACATAATATAAAAAATAGAAATATATTAGTAAAAAATAATAATTTAAAAAAAAAAAATTCTCCTCATTTATTTATTTTTTGTCTACAAATATTGATCTTTTATTAACGAATTGTAAAATATTTTATTAAATTGAAACCTATTTTGGGGAAATATGACAAGTTCAATGGAAAACCTTTTCTTGTCAACACAAAAATCTACTTGAAAATGACTCTTGTGTTAAAATTAAACTATATTTAATCACACTTAACTACAATCATGTCTCCTACAAGAGACACATATCTTCATGAGTTTTATGTATTTAAATATCCTTATGATCCACACATAGAGTGTAGAGAAAATATATTTAATCTCCAATTTTAATAATTGGTATTAGATTAGGTTGGAGCATGATTGCAAAAATCATGGCTGAATTCTAGAGAAAATAATTGTAACATTATTGTAGAAATAATTGCTATTTTTTTACAAGATAAACTCCATCATTTATCTCAAAACTCATTACACTTTTTTTAAAAATAAAATAATAATTTTTAATTTTTTACTTTGATCCCAAAGAACACTACAAATGGTAAATAAATATTTGAATTTCATTTATATTAAGTTGGTTGGTGCTATCAATTATGGAGAATGGCATCACCAAATGATTTTTTTTCTCTTGGTAGATCTCACTTTGTAAATGGAACTAAAACAAGACATCCAATAGATGTCCATCTACAAGAAGAGTTTGAAAATAAATCAAAAAATGCATTAGCTTTGATAATATTGTCTATTGGGAGTATGTTGATAGAAAATGTGTGGAATGCAACTACACCAAAAGAAGCTTGGGAATCAATCACCACAATTTGTAAAAGAAGAATGATGTTATAAAACACAAGCTTCAAACTCAATTATATAATTTAAGAATGGATGGATCAATGACTAAGCATCTAACAAAAATCAAGGGTATTCAAAACAATCTTATTCATGCAAGGGAGACTATAGCTAATAAATATCTTATCTCTATAACAGTTGAACCATTGATTTTTGGCTCCTATGGGAAACTCTTTCTCTTCTTGGGGTTTTCACCTAAAAGGAGAGAGATAGGAGCAAAAATGCTAATGGTTCATTCAAATAGTGCTATGTGTGATGTTGTCTATTAGAGCTTTTAAAATCCTAATGAATTTTTGTCTCCATGGGTCTACTTAGGGGTATGTGCAGGATCATGATGGGCCACAAAGTGGCAATATGATGGGCATGTGGCTAACGACTATTTTCGAACCTAAAATTGACGAAATGAAAAGGGTTTTTAAAGGAGATTCTTATTTTTCCACCAATATAAATTATGCTTTATTTTGAATTTAATAAGTAATTATTATTCATTTTCTATTCAAACTACAACTAAAGTCCTAATTGATAGGTTGATTGAAAAACATCTATAGCTTTCAAACAGTATCACATTTTTTGAATCCAAAACATGAATCACATTCTATGCTTTACATACTATAGGATTAAAAAGAAAATTGAATTTCATGAAGTTTTGACTAAGTTAAGGTGGTCGACATATTAGTTTTTTATATTTTTTAAAAATTTATAATAATAAATTCAAAATTAATTATTTACTTGGAAAAAAATTAAAAAATATGCATCACATCGGGAAATGAGTCCTCTACTTATATCTAAAATCTTATAAAAAAATATTATCATTTTATTGTTGTTAGGGTGGTTAGATAGACACCTACTTCTTAATTTTTTCCTAAAATTTAAGTACCACTGCATTGAAATTTCAAAATTTCACCAAGTAGAGTTTTTTTTTCTTAAAACCTAGTAGTTTAGAAACTACATTCAATTTGCTATAGATTCTATTCCTACATATTTTTGAAATAATATAGATAACTTATTCAAATTTTTACGTCAAGTTACCTAACTCTATATTTTTTGAATTTTTTGCCACTTAAGGGCCATTTTTTCCATCTGCAAATACCTTTAGCCTTTGATAAACCCTTGTATTCATATGTGAGTAAGGTTTTATCTTAAAGTATGTGAACGTTATAAATATTGGTTGACCTACTCAATCAGTCATTAGCCCCTTAATTCATTTCTTAACCCATCCAACATGTTGATCTACTGGCCCCATTAGCCCTAAGAACTTATTATCAAATTTTCCCACCATGTTAAGTTTTCCTAAGATCGGGTTTTAAATTTAACCCAAAGACTTGTGCATTAATCCATTAATCCTGAAGGGTCCCATCACCATCAGTTGGTCCATTTAATGCTAATATTACATGAGGTGCAGGTTACAAGATTTGACAATTGGGGAGAAGATCTCAACCGTATGTCGCCATCCCATAGGAGTTAAGTGACAACATGTTAAAAATAGAGAGGTTTGCAAGAATATATTGCATGTTCAACGTAGAGTGTGAGACCCACTCCCCACTACTAATCCCATAGGAATGCATGTACAATGAGTGACTAAGATCAAGTAGGTGGAGTGATCTTCACTATTCCTCAATGGCTCGCTGAATTAAAGTGAGAGATGGTTAAAACTAGTGAGATTAGTGAGATCTAACACCTATCCTCCATTTTCTCAAACCATGGGGCCTATACATAATGATGGTGTCATCTGACATGGATGAAAATGATTGGTTGTAAGTGTTTTAGTGAAGCACCATTGGAAATCAATGGAAGTCAAAAAAGGCTGGCTATCTGATCATCTATCAAGGAAGAGAATCAAAGGATAGCATTCAAAATTGGAAAAAAAACATATGACATCCATTTTTTTCTAAGTAGCTAACTTGCATTAATGGTTGACAGCCTATAGAGTGATTGAGTTGATCTCAATTCATGTGACAACATAAATGTTGGTAATCATGAAAGATATTCTACAATCTCCGTGCAAATGGGGAATTGAACGGTGCCAGTACACCTGCCAATGGGATACTAAGGTTACACATGTGCGATAAACATCCAGTGTGGATGTCATTTCTTTACCCAATAAATATAGTAAGGGCAGTTGCTATTTGCATCATTATCATTTAGTAGTTAATTATTTTCTAGTGTAAGTAGTTATCAAAAGAGAGGATGAGAAAACTAGTGAGAAGATCTGTTCACTTGAGTTCATTAAAGTCTAGGTTAGATACACAAGAAGTTGCTCCCACCATGAAAGCAAATAATTCTTTTGAAAAGTCAAGACTGGCACCTAGTAAATGCATTTGAAGGTTGCAATTTCAGAATGATGTTGTAGAGGGAACAAATGGCAAAGGAAAGGGTCTAATGTGGCCACTTATATGGTCAAAGTAGAAAGTAAGGTATGGACATGGCTCCTATGGATGCCAGTTTTATCCTATCAACCTCACGAGCAATGCCCCTAATAGTGGCTTTGAGATTGATTCTTCTTATAGTCGGTACTTGGCCCTATTAAATGATGGATTTCCCTTTGATGAGGAGGTGATCTCTATCTTTCCACTGGCAGTTAAAACCCCAAGTGGGAAATCTGAAATAATGGCAAACAAAGAAAGGAAAAAGAAGGAACCTGAGGTGTCCTCCCTTCCTCTAGCAATGACAAGAAGCGGTCATGTGTATCATAGGCATAATGTTGGTGGAGGTGATATGATAGGAAATTGAGCATTGGTTGTGTGTGGGGTTGGTACCTTTTGTGTTGATGCATTGTGTTCTGGTGGTCTTGGTTTTGTTGTATGTGGCACTTTTTGGTTTTTAATATTGGTTGTTTGCTTGCATGGAATTTTTGGGTACCTGGTTCGTGATGGTGTAGATGGTGACAAAGGAGAGATTTGGTGGAAATTTTCATTTCTCCTCTTGGTTGGTGGTTATTTTTTGCTATGGATTTTGGAATGCAAAAGAAAATGTAGTCAAAATTTTGATAAAATGAAAAATATATATGGAAACTGCAATTGAGCCCTAAGCTTGTTGCTTCCCTTGCATTATAAAAGGGAAACCAAGGCTCATTTTGAGAAAATAATAGAAGGAAATAGGTTCTAGCTATGGTTTTTGGTTTAAGTATACCAATAGATAGGAATATCAACTTTGAGTTTTTTGAATGAACATATGCAATTATCTTAATTTCTTTCTCATACATGGTTCAAGTGCAAGTTAATATGTATAATTATAATATATTTCTCTCCTCTTGCAAGTCTAGGTGAATTTTGAATGAGATATTAATTATATTTTATTCTACTTTGAATATTTGTTTAAATACATGTCTCTAGTCTCTGTGTTGATTCAAGTAATCAATTAAATACTTAGATGGGTCCATGAATTTACTTTTATTTGCAAAGGATTTGATAAGTAGTGATATATTAGAAAACTCAAGCTCCATGATGCAAAGTATTGTGAGGGTAGTCTATTTTATTATTGGGTCACTTCTCTTTTATTTATTCTTGCATATTTGACTCCATTTTGCCCAATAAATATGACATTGATCTATTCCTTAATGATTCACCTAAGAAGTTAATCAAATAATCATTCAATGACTAGCATATAGTCAGTGTTTAAATTCATTTGAAAAATCATTGATTCAAATATTCTTGTATATCAATTCATATCAAGGATGTTTTCATTTTGATGAACGGGTAGAAAATTACTTAGAGATGAGCCAATTTATAGGTAATTGTTGCATAATTATCCTTCATCCAAGTGTGATCTATGTTATGAAGTGTTCAACATAGATAAATCTTAAATGAACACACCAGGAGTACCCACCTTTGTTCCACAGAGCCTAAAGTGCAAAAGATATTAGTGATCAGCTAGATCTTGTTAGTTGGCCATTCATTCCAAGAGTCTTGAGTATAGGAACTGTCTATTCCTTAGAGATATCTTAGGTGCAATGGAAAACACCAACAAAATGACAACTTCACTAGGGATTTCTCTCATAAGTTCGGTTGCAGATTATCTTATCAAAGAGTCATTCAAATCTTGAACTATCATTTTCTAGCTAAAGGCTGAAAATCATTGAGAAATCTCATTCACCCATCCGAGTCACCGACAAAATGGTGACTCTACTGGTGATAATTCTAAATTTCCAGTTGAAGAATATTGAAAGAAATTCATATCATTTGCATTGAGTCATATTATTTTCCATTATGAAATTGAGTTCAAGTATTGAAGGATTTCAAGCCTGGACAAAGATTTGTTTTTATGAACCTGAAGATTTCAAGATCTCTAGTGCTCTATTGATAGAAGGAACTGAAAGATCAATTTATTTATGAAAGAACTTCATGCTAGTTGAATTTCAGTCATCTAAGAAGAGAGGTGGCAACTATATTAGAAGAACATGTTCAAGAGGTGAAAAGTTCCAAATCTACAATATTCTCAACATAATTTGCAACAATTGCAATGTTTCAACGTATTCTTCACACATTTGAACATATTATGAACAACTTTACTTCCGTGCTGAGTGATTTAGCAATAGATCATGAAACATTCAAGAATCTTAGCATGCTTCATATGAAATTTATGTAATATATTGCAAGAAGCATGTCATGTTGTAGATCTTAGGTAGCCTTTGTATTGAATACCTGTGCTAAGATCTTGAGGTTATGCTTGTAAAAGGAATTGAAGTGGTGTTGAATAAATTGTATAAATATTTTATATTCCTTTTTTAAGAATTAAGGGGTGAGTTGTTAATTTGTGCCATCTGGTACAAACATGGATAGAAATACATAAGGTAATCAGCTTGGGGCCCATCATGATGGCTTCTATATTGATAGGTATAGAGCTATCAACTTTGACAATATTTGTGGCTACTCGAATGTTTTGCCACCCAAAATCAATGATAAGATACGAAATTTTAGTGGTGAAAAATCTAAATTAGCAAAAGGACATCTCTAAGATTTTGTAGATATAATGGGAGATTAAGAGGTTGACTTTGAAGATGTGGTGATGAAAATATTTGTTCAATCATTAAAAGGTGATGCAAGAGATTTGTTCTCTTTTCTATCTACTACCTCAATACACTGTTGGAATGAACTTAAGGATGGTTTCCTTGAGAAATTTGGTACTAGAGTAAACCCAAGTGTGGCAATGAGAAATTTCATGGAGATCTTTAAAGGTAAGGATGACTTAGTCCCTGCATTCTATGAAGCCTACCCATTAGGATCAAGCTAGTGGCTTGAAGATATGAGACCACATAGCATTGACCAAGTGGTGGATTGGATAAGTATAGTTGAAGAGGCTAAGAATGGTAATATGCATTCCATTGCATCCCACCATGTAGATAGTGATTTTCACAATGAGGATAGACAAAGAATAACATTTTCACACCCACAAGGAGCATTAGTACTAGGTTAGTTAACTATTGAGTGTTGTCATTTCACAAATAGTATGAAGATAGATGCACTCTATAGAGATGAGGATGAAGAAACATAATGTGAAGTCAAGGAGATCATTTCTCATTTTCCCCTCTAGATACCTTGAGCCATGAGCTTACACAAGAGACACATGAAACTACACAAGTTCATTTTGCTAGAATTGATCTTGTGCCATATGACAGCGAAGATAGTCTTGATAAGGCTCAAGCAAGGATTCAGAGAGGTGAAGTTGAGTTTGCACCATCTTCAGTTGAGTATGATTCCTCTTATGAGTTAGAGGTTGAATCTATGGCTTCTAGTAGCGGGTATGTCAATAGCCTCAAAGGGACCTACTTTTTGGGAAGTGAACAATTCTCTTCATGTGAAGAATTTTTAGAGCATGGATCAATAGTTGTGGGCATAAGTGATGAAGAAGTTGGTGAATCCACTTCTCTTTGTTCCTCAAGTGACTATACTAATTATGAAGGCTTGGAAGATCCAAGTCAAGGGATTTATCATGATTAAGATGATGAGATACATCCAATTATGTCCAAGATTTGGAAAAAATATTTATTTGATGAACCTACACCTAGCATTAAGGATACAAGGGAAGATGTTTATTGGTGTAGGATTAATCCTCTATTTTCAGATAGCCCTGATGAGTGCCTATCAGATGTTACTAATACATATATTGTAGAGAATGCATGTAGATACCAAGGTGATCATACATTCAAAAATATTGGTCTAGCTTTCATACTTTGTCAACTAAAAAGAAAAATCTAGTGGCACACCTATGTTGAGGATTGCTCATCAGTAGAAGGTTGAGTTGCTACCAACCTATAATCTATAGTGCAAGAAGGGGCAGGAAAAAGAGGAGAATTTTCTCTTTGATGACCAGAGGACTAATCAGGCTGAGTACATTAATGGTCTAGTGAAAGGGGATTTTTTTGGTGAGAATGAGGCTACGGTTAAGTGCTTTGTACATGCTCCTTGTCTTCTAGATATGATTTTGGATTTCCTTTCACCCACCAAAGACAATGTTGATATGAAGTATATGAAAGAGATGTATGGTTTTGTTGTTCCTATGCCTGATCTTATGAAAGAATTCCTAGATGTAAGCCATAGTGCTTATGAGGGTTTTAAATTTGATGAATAGTTCGGTTATGATACCACATCTCATCATGATGCAAATTATGAAAGTTTTATATTTACAATACAATTTGATGAATCCATGATGAGAAAGGGAGACTATAATAGTGTTATTTTAGGTGTTAAGGGGAATATTGATTTCAATTAGGTTAGACACCTGGGATTTCACAATATTCATGAGAATCCAATTCTAGTGAAGCAATCCAAGGTGTTTGATAAAGGAGAAATTTACCCCTAAGGTTTGGGGGCCATGGGTCTACAGTTTGAAGATTGAAGTCAATGGTTCATATGAGGCTTTTCAAATGAATTACAATGTTTCTTTGTAAATTTATGTACATGGGGTTTTGTGTGTTTTCTTTCTATTATGTATACTTTCCTTGTCTAGGTAAGCCCCATTTTGTCCTTTTGCCCTAGTCTACTTTAGCTGGAGATTTTGTTCTCGTCATACCCACCAGGGGTATGCATCCCTGAGCATGAGCCTTTGTTAGATCTTCTAAAATCTTGATCAATTTTCATCTCCATGGGTTTGGTTAGCTTTTGATAAACCCTTATCTTCATAGGTGAGTAGGGTTTTATCTTAAAGTATGTGAATACTATAAATTTTGGTTGACTTGCTCAATCGATCATCATTCCCTTGAGTCATTTCTTAAACAATCCATCACATTGATCTACCAACCCCATCATCTTGAAGAACTAGTTATCAAAATTTTCCACAATGTTAAGTTTTCCTAAGGACAGGTTTTAAATTTAACCAAGAGACTTGTGCATTAAGCCATTATCCCCAAAGGGTCCCATCACCATTAGTCAGTCCATTTAATGCTAATATTATGTGAGGTGTAGGTTGCAAGATTGAAGAATTGGGGAGAAGAGATCAACCATACCCCGCCATCCCATGGGAATTAAGTGACAACAAGTTAAAAATGGAAAGGTTGGTGAGAATCTAATGTGTGTTTAGTGCAGAGTGTGGATCCACTCCCCACTACTGATCCTGTAGGACCACATGTTCAATGAGTGGTTGAGTTCAAGTCGGTGGAACAATCTTCATTATACCTCATTGGCATGCTAAATTAAAGTGAGTGATGGTTAAAACTAGTGATATTAGTGAGATCTCAACACCTTTCCTCCATTTTCTTAGACCATGGGGCCCATACACAGTGATGGAATCATCTGACATGGATGAAAATGATTGGTCGTAAATGTTTCAATGAAGCACCATTGGAAATCAATGGAAGTCAAACAAAGGCTGGTTGTCTAATCATCCATCAAGGAAGAGTCTCAAAGGATAGCATTCAAATTTGGAAAAACATGTGACATCCATTTTTATTCTAAGTAGGCAACTTGAATTAATGGTTGATAGCTTATTTAGTGTGATTGAGTCATTCTTAATTAGTGCAACAATGAAAATGCTAGTAATCATGAAGGATATTCTACAAAATCTATGCACATGGAGAATTGAACAGTGCCAATACACCTACCAATGAGCTAATAATGTTAAACATGTGCGATAAACATCTAGTGTGGATGTCATTGCTTTACTTGATAAATACAGTTGGGGTAGTTGCTATTTGCATCATTATCATTTAGAAATTAAGCATCTTTTGGTGTGAGTAGTTATCAGAAGAGAATATGAGAAAACTAGTTTCAAGATCTGTTCACTTGAGTTCATTAAAGTCTGGGTCAAATGCATAGGAAGTTACTCCCACCATGAAAGTAAACACTTATTCTGAAAAGTCTAGACTAGCGCCTAGTAAATACATTCAAAGGTTGTCATTTTAGAATGATGTTGTAGAGGGAACAAATGAAAAAGGAAAGGGTCCAGTGTGGTCTCTTACAGGGTCAGAGCAGAAAGTAAGGTGTGGACATGGCTCCTATGGATGCTAGTGTTCTCCTATCAACCTCACAAGTAGTTCCACTGACAATGGCTCTTAGATCAATTCTGCTTACAGTCGGTACTTGGCCCTATTAAATGATAGCTTTCCCTCTAATGAGGAGGTTATCTCTGTCTTGCTACTAGTAGTTAAAACCCCTAGTGGGAAAACTAAAATGATGGTGAACAAAGAAAGAAAAAAGAAGGAAGCTAAGGTTTCCTCCCTTCCTCTGGAAACGACAAGAAGTGGTTGTGTGTATCATAGGTGTAATGCTGTGGGTGGCATGGTGATAGGAAATTGAGCATTGGCTATGTGTGGGGTTGGTATCTTTTGTGTTGATGTGTCATGTTCTGTTGCTCCTAGTTTTGGTGTATGTGGCACTTTTTGGTTTTTAACATTGGTTGTGTGGTTGTGTTGAATTTTTGGGTACCTAGTTTGTGATGGTGTAGATGGTTGTAACAAAGGAGAGCTTTCACGACAATTTTCATTTCTCCTCTCAGTTAGTGGTTATTTTTTGCTATGGATTTTAGAATGCAAAAGAAAATGTGGTTGAAATTTTGATAAAATGAAAAATATATATTGAAACTACAATTAATCCCTAATCTTATTGCTTCCATTACATTATAAAAGGGAAACGAAGGCTCATTTTGAGAAAATAATATAAGGAAATACGATCTGGCTAGGGCTTTTGGTCGAAAGTATATGAGTAGATAGGAATAGACTAGTCTGTCAACTTTGAGTTCTATGAATGAACATATGCAATTACACTAAATTGTTTCTCAAACATGGTTCAAGTGAAAGTTAATATATATAATTCTAATATATTTCTCTCCTCTTGCAAGTCTGGGTGAATTTTGAATGAGATATTAATGATATTTTATTCTACTTTGAATATTTGTTCAAATGCATATCTCTAGTCTCTGTGTTGATTGAATTAATCAATTAAATACTTATATGGGCCCCATGAATTTACTTTTATTTTCAAAGGATTTTATAAGTAGTGGTATATTAAAAAACTCAAGCTCCATGATGCAAAGTATTGTGAGGGTAGTGTATTTTATTATGGGGTCATTTTTGTTTTACTAATTCTTGCATTTGTGACTCCATTTTTCCTAATAAATATGACACTGATATGTTCCTTAATGACTCACCTAAGGGGTTAATCAAATAATCATTCAATGACTAGCTTTTAGTTGGGGTTTAAATCCATTTGAGAATTAATTGATTCAAATATTATTGTATGTCAATTCATATTAGGGATGTTTTCATTTTGATGGACATGTAACATGTTACTTAGAGATGAGCCAATTTCTAGGTAATTGTTGCATAATTATCCTTCATCCAATTGTGATCTATGTTATGAAGTGTTCAACATAGCTAAATCCTAAATGAACACACTAGGAATACCCTCCTTGGTCCCAAAAATTTTAAAGTACATAAGATCTTAGTCATCAACTAGATCTTGTTAGTTGGCCATTCACTCCAAATATTAGGTGCAATGGAAAACACCAACATTTTCTAACTTAAGTGAAGCTAAATAAATGCAATTAGCTAATTTAAATTAATGAAAATGAATGTAAAACTAAGATTTACACTATGATTTAAAACACATTGTTTAATGCAAAAATGAAATAAATGAATAAAATATGTAGAACATAAAAAAAGGTTTAAATTAGAGTGCACCTGGGTGAAGTATGATGAATCTAGAATGTTGTGGATGCTGGTTGAAATCACTAAATTTTGACAATGGGACTCATTCATCCAAGGTGGTGAATTAGTCCTCCTGGTGAAAAACTATCGGAAGCATGTTTCCGTCTGTCAAGATATGAAATCTAACAAAATTCATATTTTCAATCCTAAGGTGGGACTCATTCACCACAAGTGGAAAATCAATCCTCTCCGAAATTTCTAAAAAATCAAGAGACAAGTCTGCAACACCAGATCTAGAAATCATTGTTGTCGAGTTGCCAAAGTCAATTTTGCAAGAAATAGATAGAAAAACTTCTCCAAGCTTGAAATAGACTTGAGTTGACTTGAAGAACCTAGTTGACTTGTAAACCAATCTTCAACACCAAAAATATTGTCAAATTTACATATCTAGGTTTGCAAACAAACATTCAATAGGGGGAAAATTGTTTAAGGTTAGTGGATAGGGGTTTTCCTTCGTCAAACCCCACTTTTGGTAATCAAATCATTAATAAAATAATGAAATGCAAAGGAATGATAAACTAAAAATGATTCAATTTCTATTAACTTACCAAACCCTTGATGATGCAAGTCTGAAGTAATGTCGATGACTACTTCAAAGTGCTTGAATAGTGCTTGAAAAGAAGATGTAAAATGCTTGAATGCTTGAAATGTGAGATGGAATGCTTGAATAGATAAGGAGATTTTAGGAGATGTAAAATGAAGTGAAAATAACTTATTTATACACTCTTTCTCCTTATTTACCCATTCATACCTCATCATAGGGTGACATCAAGTGTTTTTGAATAAAATCCCAAAAGGAAATTTAAAATATTTGGAATTTTGGGTCAAAGGGGACTCATTTGCCACCCATGGTGAATGGGTTCCATCTAGGACCTAAAAATGTGTGTTGGGAAATATATTGTATTTAATGTTGTTTGTTAGGATAATACTCAAAAATACACTTAATTAAGCATATGAGAGCATAAAGGGGTCATAAAGTATAAGAAAAGGATAGATAGTGAAGATATGCCTAGAAAATCATGAAAGCTTGTTATAAGACATTACAACACTTCAAAATAGGACTTGTTGATGAATACAAAGGTGATTTTTTAGGTGAATTGTAATTAATAGAGTCTAGAAGAATGTAGAAATGTCTTAAAAAACTTCATAAAACCTTCACAAGACATCATTCTTTGAGATTTAGTACCTAAATAAGCATGTTCAAGCCATGTTACAACATAAAATTAGTGCAAAATAGTTCCAACACAATGAAAAAAGTCTAAAAAGGCCATGAAAATGATAAGGGGCCATTTTTCTATGGCACAACACTTAATACCTTTCCAAAATAATTTGAGAATTTCAAAACTACTCTTACACTAAGTGAAAAACTAGAAAAACTAATGACACATTAATTTATTCTCAAAGTCTCTTATATTATGGGTTTTAAGAATGTGCGATAAACTAATACAATATGGTTTATGATAAACTATAGTGTGATAAACTAATAGAGTGATTATTATGTTTTTAATTAAAAAATAAAAAAAAGTATTAAATAAGTAAATTAAAAATGATAATTAATGTTAAAATGAAAATTCAATTACATGTGAAAGACATATGCAATATGAGTGTTTTTGTTTATTTGTCTTTTGAGCTTTAACACATATTTTTTGGTTATTACTATCTTAAAGTATTTTTTCTTTACTAGTAGATGTATGCAAACAACTATGTAAAAATACTTTTACTTCTTAGTGGGATGCTATAATCTTCCATGTATTTTATACAATAAATTTTACATATGGAAATCCAATGATTCTAAGTCTTTACTTTTTAAAATGAAGTTTGTCATTTTCGTTGTTGATTTAGAATATGGTGTCTAATTTCAATTCTTAAATTTTCATAGGTGATATGTTTCTAGTAATTAGAAGTCTACCTCCATAAATAAAATAATTTATAAGATTAATAAATCTATTACATAATATAAAAAATATAAATATACTAGTAAAAAATAATAATTTTTTAAGAAAATTTGATTTCTCCTATTTTATTTGTTTTTTGCTTACAAATATTGATCTTTTATTAATGAATTCTTAAATAATTTATTAAATTGAAATCTATTTTGGATAAATATGGCAAGTTCATTGGAAAACCTTTTCTTGTCAACACAAAAATCTACTTGAAAATGACTCTTATATTAAAATTAAACTATATTTAATCATATTTAAATATAGTCATGTCTCATGCAAGAAACACATCACTTCATGAGTTTTATGTATTTAAATATCCTTATTATCCACATATAGAATGTACAGAAGATCTATTCAATCTCTAATTTTAACAATTGGTATTAGAGGAGGTTGGAGCATGATTGCAAAAATCATGGATGAATTCTAGAGAAAATAATTGCAGCATTATTGCATAAATAATTACTAATTTTTTACAAGATAAACTCCATAATTGATCTCAAAGATCATTACAATTTTTTTTAATAAAAGAATAAGAATAAAATTGATTACTTTTATCACAAATATCACTACATATGGAAAATAAATTTTTGAATTTTATTTCTATTAAGTTGGCTCATACTGACAATTATGGAGAATGGCATCATCAAATGAAAAATAGTTTTCTCTTTGTAGATCTCACTTCATTTGTAAATGAAACTAAAACAATACATCCAATAGATATCCATCTACAAGAAGAGTTTGAAAATAAATAAAAAACCATGCACTGGCTTTGATAAGATTGTCTATTGGGAGTATGTTGATAGAAAATTTGTGGAATGCAACTACACCAAAAGAAGTTTGGGAAGCAATCACAAAAATTGATAAAAGAATAGTGTTGTTAGAAAACAAATGCTTAGAACTCAATTATATAATCTAAGAATGGATGGATCAATGACTATGCATCTAACAAAAATCAAGGGTATGCTAAACGATCTTATTAATGTAGGGGAGACAATGGCTAACAAGGATCTTATCTCTATAACACTTAATAGCTTTCCAAAATCATTTGAGAAATTTAAAACTAGTCTTACACCGAGTGAAAAATTGGAAAAACTAAAATTCAATGATCTAGAAGGTCTACTATTGCAACATGAGAAAATGCTTAATAAAGATAATGAAATTGAATCAAAAAATTATTTTACCTTGAAATTCAACAAAAAAAGGTCTCAATAAAGACATTTTGTTATGAATAATAATAACCAAATAAGAGGAAGAGTTTTTTATTATTGCAATCATCTAGGTCATCTTAAAGAGAAATGATTTTAAAAAATAAGAGATATATAGTATATTAAGAAAAGTATGATAGCTAATGCATGTGTTGAAGATGATGTTAGTTATAAATTATTTACAATGGATGGATCTAAATATATTCAAAATAAATATGTTTAAATTATTGATTTGGTAGCTACTCACCACATGACTAGCAATATTGATAACTTCATAAATGTAGTAAAATGATAAAGAAACACAAAATTACATTGGGAGATAATTCATAATTAAATATTTAAGGAGTTGTAAAAGCTATATGTTACAGATATATGAAAGGGGGCTTATTTTACTTGAGGAAAAAATCCTTTCAATCTTTAGTTTCAAGTATTGCCTCAATAAATCAACTATGGCATTAAATTCTTGGCCACATTAGCCTTCAATCACTAAAGAAAATGTTTTATCAAAACATAGTATATGGTCTTCCACCTAACACTATAGAGAAGTATTTTTATGAAGCTTATGTCATGGGGAAACAACATAGAGAAAAATTTGATTATGGAAAAGCTTGAAGAGCCTCCAATAAGTTTGAACTGGTTCATTCCAATATTTGTGGGCCTATGAAGATAATTTCTATAGGAAAATCTTGATATTTCATAACATTCATTGATGAATTCACTCGAAAGGTTTGGGTTTACTTTTTAAAGAATAAATTTGAAATATTTGATATTTTCAAAGAGTTTGTACATCAAGTTGAGAATGAAAGTGAGAAAAAAAATAAAAAAATTCTAAGATCAAATAATGGGAGGAATATAATTCAGATAAATTCACCAATTTTAATAAACAAAAAGGAATTAAGTGGAAATTTTTAGCTCCATATACTCCACAAAAAAATGGATTAGCTAAAAGAATTAATAAAAAAACTTCAAGAAAAAGCTAATTACATGCTCAAGGCTTGTGATTTTGATGAAAATTCATATGGATAAGTAGTCCATAAAATAGCTTATTTGATCAATCGAAGTCTAACTAATAGTTTGGAAGGAATATCTCTAGAAGAAGTGTGATTAAGAAGGAAACCTATAGTTAGACATTTTAAAATTTTTGGGAGTATTTGATATAGGAATGTTTCAAAAGAGAAGAGAAGAAAATTTGATGATAAGAGTAAAAAATGCATCCTTGTAGGCTATGATGACTCTAGTAAATCTTAACAACTACATGATGCTAAAACAGACAAACTTCATATCTCTAGAGATGTAAAATTTGAAGAAGACTGTCCCCTTCCATTCATTCACCATGATGATGTATTAGAAGAGAAATATTATAGTGGGACATCATCATACTCACCCAAAAAGGATGAAGTACAATAAAAAATTCCTATTGAATCTAAAAAAGGAGAAGAAATTGATGAGCCAACTTTAAGCATGATGTCTATTCCACAATCTAGTGTTCCTCTAAGGAGATATAAACAAACTGAGAAAACACTTATTAGGTTGTAATACTATGAGATCAATTATGCATTAATGTCAATTATTCGAAGTGCTCATGAACCAAGTACTTTTTATGAAGCAATAAATGATGAAAAGTGGATAAATGCTATGAATCAAGAGTTAAATTCAATTAATCATTGCCAAACATGGGAGTTGGTTCCTTTACCTATTGGGAAAAGACTATTGATTGTGAATGGGTATTTAATATAAAGTTTAAATTTGATGGTTCAATTGATAAACACAAAGCTATATTGGTAGACAAAGGGTGTAAGAAAATTGAAGGGGTAGACAATTAAGAAACCTTTCCTCCTACAAAAAAGTTGATTGCAATTAGAATGTTGATAGCACTTGCCTTTTATCACAGCTAGGAAATTTACCAAATGGATGTAAGATGTGCATTTCTAAATGGAGAATTTATAGAAGAGGTATATTTCACACAACCTCCTAGATTTGTTGAAAAAGGAAAGGAACACATGGCATGTCGATTAAAAATGGCACTATATGGTTCGAAACAAGCCCCATGAGCTTGGTACTCAAACATTGATAAGTACTTTATTAAAAAAGGATTCCAAAAAATTGATGTGAACCCAAATATATACATTAATATTTAAGATAAGATGCTTACTATTCATTGTGTTATATGTTGATGGCTTGTTGATTATGGGGAAGAATCAATCACTAATACAAGAGGTGAAATAAGATATCAAGATCCATTTTGAGATGTCAGATCTTTGATTACTTCATTAATTTCTTGAAATTGAAGTGTGGAAGACACCTAAAATATCTATTTTTCAAATGAAGTATATCAAAGAATTTCTGACATGAATCAACATGCAAAACCACAAAGCTTCATTAACACCAATGGAGACATGAACTAAGTTGACTAAAGACCCAAATGGTAAATCAATTAATGAAACATTATATAGAAGTTTGATAGTAAATTTGACTTACTTAACTACTACGTGTCCAAACATATCTTATGTAGTTGGAATATTCTCATGATTCATGGATCATCTTAAGAAAATTCACTAGTTAGTTGTAAAGCATTTTTTGAGATATCTTCAAGGAACAAAATAAATTGGATTAAAGTATTTGTAAAAATTAAGATTTCAAACTTATTATTTTTCTGATTTAGATTGGGAGAGTTGTATAGACTACATATAAAATCAACCTCTTTTTTATTTTTTCAATCTTGGATCTTCTATTGTCTCATGGAGTTGTAAGAAGTAACCTAATGTTGCTTTATCATCCATTGAAGAAAAATACACGATAGATGTTGTAGTAGCTTGTGAATCAACATGGCTTAGATGACTTCTTAAGAATCTTGAAAATCCACAACTTGATCCAACAATTATATAATGTGATCACACAAAGCATATTGAACTACACCATCACTCTATTCATGAGCATGTTCTCAATAAGGAAATTGAAATAGTCTATACACCAAATAATGAACAACTTGTAGATATTTTCACTGAATCTTTGAGAAAGGATAAGTTTGTATACTTTTTTAGGTCATGTATTGGTGTCAAATATTCATCACTTGTAAATGGGTAAGCTAAAAATCCTATTTTTATAGGATTCCCCCATCATCTAGTTTAACCATGTGATAAAATAAAGTTTATGGGGGGTGTTGAAATTAAACTATATTTAATCACACTTAACTATAGTCGTGTATCATGCAAGAGACACATCTCTTCATGAATTTTATATCTTTAAAGATCCTTATGATCCACATATAGAATGTAGAGAAAATCTATTCAAGCTTCAATTTTAACATCTTGCAACCTAAAATCTTATGTCATTAATCCCTTTATATTCTCTCATATTATCTTATAATATATGTCCATACTTGGATTCTAGTTTGAAATATAGATTAACTACTTCCCTTGCTAGATGTAATTATAATCTCAAATATTTAATTAATTATATTAAATGTTTCAAATCAAATATGAGTTTCATACTAAACTAATGGTTTTTGCAAAACTTAGTTTATAAAGTATTGAAAGCTTTGTTGTTCTTTATTTGAAGGCTCTATGAGAAGTTAGTAATCTATATAAAATTTCTCTAATGTGATCATTAAAGAAAAGATTATAGTTGAATAAATTCGTATCAAAGTTATAAATGAATAAATAATAATAAAATAAATAAATAAACAATAAAACATAAGATTGTCTTTGGTAGAGATATACAATTTTTCATAAACATAAAAATTATAGGTATAAAACTAAATTTTAACAAACATTTTTGTGGTGAAAATTTCTAAAATTAAAATAAAATTGAAAGCCTAAAATTATTCCACTTGTTTATTACTAAGATTTAAAAATTCCTAATGTCTTGGATTGAAATCTTGACTTAATTTATTTGTAAATTATAGAAAAATGACTTATTTGATATTATAGTTTCTATTTTTTTTCTATTAATTATTGAATATTAAAACTTTGTGGAGTGTCTTTTAATATTTTTTCAAAATAATCATAAATTATTTTGATCCAAGAAATCTGACATACAATTATAATTTGGATATATATTTATAATATTTATAGTGAAGGAAGAAACATAAAAATAGAAAGTAGGTTACTCAACTATTTCATCATTTAAAAATTAATAAATCATGTTTTTCTAAGTATTCTATGAATGAGGCTTGATTAATAACATATTTTATGATTTTTCTAAAATGTGAGAAAGAATACAATTTTGTAAGTTAACATTATTAAATTATTGGTACATTTATATGTAAATAATTCTATTAGAACTTTATTTTCCATGAGATATTTACTTGAGAGAGATAATTTTCTAAAATTAGATCATAAAAAGTAAATAAAAGATAATGTAAATTTAATTCATGAAAGAAATATTGTAAGTTTGAATAATTAATCTATTCACTATACTTAAGTGTACTTAGGTTGATGACATTAGATAATTTGTCTAACTGAATGTGCAACTTTTAGAGCTCTTGAGGTTACCAAGATATTTGGTTAACCTCATGCACATACCTTTTGAGGTTGGAAGACTTTTCATGTCACCTCAAAGGTCACTGAAAACTTGATACACAAGGTTGATGACTTTTGCATTGAACTGATTTAGGATCTAGACTAATTGCATTTGAATGTTTAATGTTTACAAATCTTTAAAATCCAAATTACTTAAGTGAAACACCAACACAATTAAATTAACGAAAAATAACAAAGTGGTGCAGAACAAGAGAGAAGAGAGAATTGCAAATAGAGTTGATAACAGAGTTTTCCAATATGGCTACGTCTTCGGGTCCCTCTCCAAAGAGTGACCAATCCCTTATTATGCTCCAAACTGATTACAAGGCATCAATAGAATACAATGGTGAGTCTTTAAGAGTTTCAAAGTCTTCCTTTTTCAAGTGCACCAGAGTAACACTCCTTCAATGCACAAATTTAGACACTCTGACTCTCCATACAAAATTCTCTCCACAATTCATAATTCTCTCATAAAAATCACCATTTTCTTATCCCAAGTCCTAAATTTCCCCCTTTTTATACATAATTTTCCCATATTGGGTTAAACACCATACTTAATAAAATAACCTCCTTACAGCAAATTTCCCTTAATTTTACAAATAAAACAATAATCTCAACCACTATCCCCTTAAAAAAAAAACAAATTCTTTCATCTGTGTTCCATATTGTTTATTTATTTTTGTCTTTTCTTGTAGGAAAGCCATTTATAGGTTGATTAGTTTTAATATTAGTTTCATCAACTATAATAAAATCAAACCGTCTCCCATATATTCATGACCCTCATAATTTCAGGCTATAAAAATCATAAGGGATTAATTTTTTTTTAAGTTTGGAGGCTAACGTTAATTTTAGTTTTAAAATATCTTTAATGATATTTAAAGCCCTTAAAATTATCCCTTAAAATATTTTAAAATCCTCTAAAAATATTTTAATATCCTAAAAAATCTCTAAGACCCCTTAAAAATCTTGTAGTATGGGATTTTAACACTTAAAAGATTTATTAATTTAAATTTAAGGGAATTTAGCTTTTAAATTATATTTTAAATAGTCATGTCCTCATTTTTTCCACATCGTCATTCATGCGACATCATCATGGTTAACCCTCAACTTTGACTAACCATAACTTTCACATATGGACTCAGATTTGGTCTATTCAAAATGCGTCGAAAAGCTCTTGACAAGATCTTCGACATGGTGATGAAATATAGAGCATGTGGAACACTTCAATTTTTTACGACAAGTATCCACTTGGATCAGTCATAGAGGTTATTGCTTTGCACACTCTAAGTATTCCTAAGAATGACACCTATAAGACACTTGTCTACTCTCGTCTCTACCACTTCATGGGGTACTTGTCAGCTCACCTCATAAGCGGATTGTACCATCCTTGCCAATATAGGCAAGGATTTGTACTCATTGTAATTTGGGTCTTACTAAATACAATCTACACTATCGTTCACTTGTTCTTTTCATTTTATCTCCTAGATCATCCTAATTCTAATATGGTATCAAAGCTTTAGGTTGATATTTTTGGAATCCAATAGGTGAAAAAATTTGAATGTATTTTTTGATATTCATTTAATTTTTGTGTGTAAATCATTCACAAGAAGTTTGAAACAGTTTTTTATTGACTCAAAAACCCCAACCAATTTTTTGGAGGCTCCCCACTATCATCCCTATGCATTGACAACCTGTGATGAGAACAAAGGTGAGGGAATAGATATTTGTACTAGGTTGAGAGGTGAATGTCTCACTACAAGGACAAATAGAACAAGATATAAAGGCTATTTTGGGATTAAGGTGTCTCAATCTTAGAGTCCTAACATGTTTAATTTAATGTATTATTGTATTTATTTTCATTATTTAATTTTGAAAGGAAGTCAGCTGAGTAGAAAAAACTTCCTACACTAATCTAATAAGAGGAGAGTTACAAAAAATTTCTTTCAACACCTTTTAGTGTTACAATAAGAGAAGCACATAGATAGAATAATGGAAATAGAATAATAAGAATCATAAAATAGTGACACCAAATGTATGTGGGGAAAACATTTTTGGGTAAAAAAATCACCCTCCAAAAGAATAATACTTTCTCTATTACTTAAAATAATGATTTCAATATATCACCAAGTACAACCTTCTTCAACAAGTTCTTTAACACAAACACCTATTCTTGAGTGATACTAGCACCACTTTGTTACCTACAAAAAAACTATGCATTCTAAAATTCAATCCACTCAATAAATAGAGTGATACAAGATTTAAGAAGCATCTAGAAGCTAAGAGGTGTCCAAATACACAACACAATTTCCAATGCCTTAGACATGCATTTGGACACGTGACATATTCCCTTACACTCTCGACAAGAGTCAAACATGCAAATAGTATTCTTCCAAGCTTTGACACCTAGAATATGCTAAAAATAGCTTATGAAAGATTCCTTACACATCTTACAACTGTCATAGTGAACCATAGATTTTAGGAGGTATGAAATGCTATCTTTTGCTCAATTAGGGTCTTTCACCTAAAGGAAAGAGATAGATTCCACACCAAAATCTAGATGGTTCACTTAATATAATTCATGTATGATAGAAATAAGCCTAAATGAAATGATCTAAATGTAGAAATCTAATGAAATATATTTATTATTGAATGGAAACTAAATAAATACAACTTGTTTGAAAACACATTGTGTACTACAAAAGCACCTAGAAATGAATGCAAATTGCAATAGAAATCGATACAACTAAAAGTGTGCACTTGAAATATGATGGAGACTAGAATTGAATTCTAGAATTCTATTGATCCTAATTTTCTGAGGCTTGGTGGGTCTCATTCACCATTCTAGATGAATCAGTTGTAGCTCTATGAAACTGTTCTAGAGCCTGTTTCAAAAAAATGGGTATACAAAAATGCAAAAAACCAAAATTAGGACTAGAAGTGGGAATCATTAACCACCAATGGTGAATGAGTACACTTCTGAATTTTTAAAGATTCAAAGGTTGAAATAGGAGCCTTCAATATGCACTTTCTACTCCTCCAGGTTTTCGGTTCTAAAACTATCAAATTCAGACTTGAAAGTGACTTTTTGTGGGTATTTTGAATTTTCCAATGAAGAGATTACTTGAGAAAATTTGAAATGCAATATTCAACTATTTATAAGCTTCCAATATGTCTAAATCTATAAAAAAATAAAAAGAGAAGGAAAGATGTTGGATGTTAGGGCATGGGTGTTTGCCTTGGTCAAACCCATTTTAGCTAATTAAACCAAATAAAGAAAGAATGTAATGAAACATGTAACAATAGAGTTATTACCTTTCCATGATGATTCATCTTGAATTCCAATAGTAAAACATGAATATTTTTCCCTTGAATGTATGAAAGGTGACCTTGAATGATTTGGAGTGATGAAACCCTAGCTTGCTTGAATTGAAGGAGAAGACAAATGATGAATGAATGATAAAATATTTGTGAATGAGTTAAGAAATGAAGGGGGGGTTGAAATGGATGTAAGAACACTTATTTATACACACTTATTCCCTAATAACCCAATAATACATCACAGGTTGACATAAGGTCTTTTTGAATAAAAACCTGAATTTTTTTTTGAATTATTTTAAATTTGGAGCCAAGAGGGACTCATTAACAACTCATGGAAAATGGGTCCCACTCTAGGCTTGTAAGTGGGTGTCTTGAATTAAGTTGCACTTAATGTTGTTTGTCAAGTTTACATTAAAAAATACACTGAATTAAGTCTTATGAGTGCATAAAGGGGCCAAATAAAGCATTAGAAAGGTGTAAATAGTGATAACAAGCCAAGGATAGCATGAAAGCTTGTTACAAGACTTTTCAACACTTTATAATAGGACTTGATAAGTTATTAAAAGGTTATTTTTAGATGAATTACAATGAGAAGAGTCTAGAAAAGTGTAGAAATATGTTACAATACCTCACAACACCTTCACAAGATATTATAATTTGAATATTTAGGACCTAATGTGAATGCATAAACTACATTGAAATATTAAATCAAAGTAAGATATTCCAAGCATTACAAGAGAAAGACCTAAAATACCATGAAAATATCCAATATTCATTTATCTATGGTACCAATAGAATCTGTCATAGCTGACAACACTTACTACTATAAGAGAATCTATCATAACTAGCTAAAAATAGTTGATTCTCTTACATCTTGTCATAACCCAACTTGGGCATCCAAATTTCACCTGTGCATTCAAAGATGCCTTATGAGGTGCCACAGAATCTGTCATATTTCATAGATTCCAAAGTGGGATGCCTATGTACACTTGAGATGATGATGTGGCATCTAGTCACCTACAATGGGGATGCCACCTAGTTGGTGAGTCCCAATTAATAACATGACACCATAAGAAATTTAAATTATACAAATAAATATAATAATATATAAAATTACATCAATGCTAGGACTCTAAGTTTGATACACCTTAATCCCAACATTCTCCCACTTGTCGAAGACCTGCCAAGAGTCATCTAAGATTATCTACTCAGACCCCCAAGACCATTGGAATTAGAACACCATCTGAACTGTGCTTATTGGTTTTGTCAATGCATTTGTAACATTAACCAAAGTGTCAACCTTCTCTAGGTTCATCTTTCCATATTCTACCATATCATGACCAAAATGGTACTATAGTTCAATTTGCTTTGTTCTAGCATGGAAGGTAGGATTCTTTGCTAGAAAAATTGTACTTTGGTTATCACAATAAATAGTAATGTGTCCTACATATAAAACAATATCATAACATAATATATTAAGCCAAATAGCTTCCTTACAAGCATTAGGATTAGCCATGAAATGACTAAGGACTCCCACTGCTTAAGCAATGTTTGGTCTCTTACACACCATCACACACATCGGACTACCAACTGCACTTACATATGGTACTATATTCATGTCCTCCATCTCAATAGGAGATTTTGGGAAATAATTCATAGAAAGATCCATCCCTTGCATCATAAGAACAACTAATTGTTTGCAATCTACCATGTTGAATAACTCCAACATGAAGTTCACATAGTTTCTATGGCTTAGCTAAATCTTTTTGTTAGCTCTATCTCTATTTATTCATATTCCTAGAATGCACCTAGATGCCCCTAAGTATTTCATCTTAAACAATGTTGACAACTAAAACTTCAAATCTGAAATCATACTTTTACCATTCTCAATAAACAACATATCATATATGTATAGGGAAATAATGAGAATGTGACCATTATCAATTTTAAAGTATATATGATGGTAAGATTTAGATCTCTAAGATACCAATGATAACACATAGGTATCAAAATTTGGATACCACATCCTAGGAGATTATTTCAAACCATAAAGAGACTTCTTTAGTTTCCAAACCAAATTTTATTTACTTTTCAATAAAATAACTTGTCTATGACATGTACACCTCTTCCTCCAAATCTCCATAAAGGAATATTGTCTTCACATCCATCTATTCCACTTCTAAGGACCATTAGTTGCTACAAGTTACAACATAAGCTAGATGGATGTTAGCTTTGATACAAGAGATAATATCTCCTCATAATCAATCACCTCCACTTGGAAAAAAATCCTTAGTGATCAATCATGCCTTATACTTCTCAACACTACCATTAGGACCAAATTTCTTCTTGAAAACCCATTTACAACAGATAGGTTTACGTCTAGTAGAAAAAGGTACAAGATCCCATTTTTTTTTTCTTTAAAGAAGTCATCCCTTCATCCATGGATTGCATCCAATAATCTGATTCATTCATACCCATAGCCTCTCTAATAGTCCTAGGTTCATCAATATTAGTAATCAAGGAAAAAATGCAATTGGAATCCAACAATGAATACCCAAACCTTTCCACTTGCTGCCTAAATCATGTAGACCTCCTCAAAGGTTGAGGTTGAGGTTATCCTTCTTCTTCAAAAATTTCAAAGCTACTTGATCTCTCCTCATCATCAGGTCTAATAAGGGTACTTGGTTTTTCTATCTTTAGAGTAGGTGGAATCTAAACTACCTCCTTTTTTTGTTTATATTCTTTCTTTGGTTACAACTCAATAGTAGAAGGTTTCATCTCGCTAAAGATCACACTTTTGATATAGAGAACCTTTTGAGATTCTAGATCCCAAAGCTTGTAGCCTTTCACATTGATACCATAGCCAATAAAAATACACTTAATATCCTTATTCTCCAACTTAGACCTCTTCTCAATTAGAAGATGAGAATTAGCTTCAAAACTAAATATTTTGAGATGTATCATCAAAGGATTTTTAATAGAAAACACATCCATAGGTTTCTTTCCAACAAGTGTTGATGTAGGAGATCTATTGATAAAATAACATGTAGTAGCTACCACTTCAACCCAATATTTATGTTCAAGGCTAGCACCACTCAACATACTCCTAGCCCTCTCCATCAATGTTATGTTCATCCTCTCTACAACTCTATTTTTTTGTGGAGTGTAGGGATTTATTTTATGTCACTCAATATAGTGCTCTTTACAAAACTTGTAAAACTCTACAAAAAAAAGCTCACCACCATTATCAATCGTCAAACACTTAATCTTTCTACTAGTTTGGTTTTCTACCAAGGCCTTAAACTCCTTAAACCAACTAAAGACTTCAAATTTATGTCTAAGAAAATAAACAAATTTCCTTCTACTATAATCATCTATAAAAGAAACAAAATATACAAATTTTGATAATGAAGGAACATTTATAGGACCTAAAACATTTGAATGGACATAGTCCAACTTATGAGGACTAGAAGAAAAAGAGTCATGGTGTTGTTTTCCATATACAAAATGTTCAAAAAAGTTGAACTCGAGATTGGAATCATCAAGGCCTTCAACAAGGCTCTTATTTTTTAGGGTTCTAAGACCCTTCTCACCAATGTGACTAAGTTGTTGGTACCATAACATTATCTTCTCTATAGGAATTTTTACTCCATAAAATGAGCACCCTTAGGTTCCCAAAATGTATGACCATTGGATGTAGCTTCAACACACTTCTTCTCAACATGATTTGATGGTGAGGATGAAGAATCCAAGATATCTTCTTTGGTACAAAATAAGAACTATTGCACTATATAGTGCATGCATCAAGGTGAAATAGATTCCCAATACGAGCATCCTTAGCCAACACCATATCTCCTCTTGTCATCTTACATCCTCCACTAGAAAAAAAAAAACTTTTACTCTCGAATCATTTAGTTTACTTAAAAAAGGAATGTTTCATGCCAAACCTAGGATATGAAAGGCACCATTAATCCCCTTCACTCTTCCATTAGGAAATCTGATTTTAACTCTTCGATGTCCAATAATCTTTAGGTGAGAGTCATCACCTAGGTACACCTCTCCACCATCAAACTCCTCATACTTTGAGAACCAATATCTTTGAGAATTCATATGAAAGGATACACCCAAATCTATCTATGACACATCATTTGATGGATGGGATGCCAAGGATGAAAAAAATGCTTCTCCATAATCTTGCGACGATTTCTCAAATTCAAGATCAGAGAAAGACTTATTTTTCTTCTTCTCCTTGTAATTTTTTTGAATGTGACCAGTTTCACCACAATTCCAACACTTTTCCTTGGAATTCTTACTAGGAGACATTGATCTCCCTAGAGACTTTGACTTGGATTTCTTGTCTTTCTTTTTGCTTCTCTCTTTTGGTCTACCACAGACTACAAGGTCCTCCTTGGCCATCTCAAAAGACCTCCTTCACATCTCCTGAAATATTAAAGAGGAAATAACCTCATCCATCTTCAAGGTGGAAGTAGTGCTTCCAATTGCCATTACTAGGTGATCCCAATAATCTAGAATCAAACACAAAAGGAGCATTGAACGGTCTTGTTCATCTATTTTGTCTCCAATGGAACCCAATTGTGCAACCAACATTTTAAAAGAGTTAAGGTGATTTACAAAGGATCTTCCATCTTCCATTTTCAAAGAATACATCTTCTTTCTTAGGAAAATCTTTTTTACAAAAGATTTACCTTGGTAGATATCACCAAGATTCTTAAATAGAGAAGTAGAAGTTTTATCTTCATAGACATTTGGGAGAAAAAAATCAGCCATAAGTCTCATTCTACTAACATGTCTTCCATTTTGAGCTTCCACAACTCAAAATTACCACCATTAAATTTTTCCATCTCAATCCTCCCAGATGTGCCTTCTCTTTCCTACAACAAGGTTACGAAATACACACTTTTTTGTAAAACTCCCATGGAAATAGAGATTAGCTCAAAAAACCCTTCTACACAACAAAGGAACCAAGCCTGGCTAGGCTCTAATACCAACTTAAAGGAAGTAAAGTGAGTGGAAACAAATTTCTACACTAATCTAATGAGATAAGAGATACCAAAAAATTATTTTAACACCTTTTACTATTACAATAAGAGAAACACATAGATACAATAATCAAAATAGAACAATAAGAATCATAAAATAGTGACACCAAATATACGTGGGGATAACCCTCTCAAGTAAAAAATCCCACCCTCCAAAACCACAATACTTTCTCTATTACTTCAAATAATGGTTACAAGATATCACCAAGTACAAGCTTCTTCAAAAAGTTCTTCAACACAAACACTTATTTTAGAGGGATACTGGTAGCACTTCATTACCTACAAAGAAACTATGCATTCTACAACTCAAGCCTCTCAATAAATAGAGTGATACAAGCTTCAAGAAGCATTTAGAATGTGAGGGGCATCAAAATCCACATGGAAAAATTTCCAACACCTTAGACATGCATTTGGACACATGTGGAATATTCCCTTACACCCCTGATAATCGTTAAACATGAAAATAGTCTTCTTCCAAGATTGGGTGCCTAGAATATGCTAAAAATAGTTGATTATCTTACATATTTTCATAACCCAAATTGGGTGCCAACTTTCACCCATTCATTCATTGATGTATTATGATGTGCCATAGAATATTTCATATGTCATAGATTACAAAGTGGGATGCTCATGTCCACTTGGGATGATGATGTGTCATCTAGTCACCTCCAATGGGGATGCCACCAAGTCATTGGGTCCCAATTAATGACATGATACCATAGACAATTTAAATTATGAAAATAAATACAATAATTATACATCAAACTAAATAAATGTTAGAACTCTAAGGTTGAGACACCTTAATCCCAATAAATTTCCTATACTATCATGTCATAAATTGAGACCCACTGGTTGGGTGGCATCCATATTTGAGGTGAATTGATGACACATCACTATCCCAATTGAATATAGGAATCCAACTTTGAAATACTTGACTTATGAAAGATTCTATCATGCATCATAAGGAATATTTATGCAAGGAGAAAGTTGCCACCCAAGTTGTGTTATTGTTGGATGTTGTGGTTGTGTTGTTGATATGTAGTTATCATTGATGTAAACACTATTAGCAATAATTCATTAGAAGTTGTATATGTTGAGGATATTGAGAAAATTGTAATGGAATGAGTTGCAGGTTGTTAGTGGTGAAGTGAAGTTTAGTATGTTGGTAAGATTTTTATGTTGACCAATAATCAAAGGTTGTGGACTAAAGGCTTTGTTGCTGAGTGTATCTAGTTTTTCCACATCAAGTTTCAGAAATCCATGTGAAGATTTGGTCAAGTTATGAAGATTTACATTTCGACAATTTGTCTATTGCTTTAGTTGCTATTGTTGATTGAAGATGATGTGATTTCAGTTAGTTCAGTTAGTATGGATGGTTCTCTGGTGATTCATGATGTTTTTGGATGCTTCTAGATCATGCTTTATGTTTGTTGCATGTTTGCATTGATCATTGTGCTCATGGTTGGTGATTTTCTCTTGTATGTTCATGTTTTTCTTGTTCTTGGCCAACATGGTGGTTGTAGTATGTTGTGGATCTTTGAGGAGTATTTAATTGAAGTGTCTTATTATTGGAGATTTTTATTGTGGACTTCATTAATTTGTGCCAAACCTTGTTTGATTCACACTAATAATATTTAGTGTTTTGGGCCAACAATTTATATTCATTTTATTGCTTTATTGAAGATGACTTGAAGGGATGAAATTTCTTATTGTTGATATATAAGAGTGATTTCTTATTCGAATTCAAGTGTAAAATTGTATTCTAAAGTGTGCTTCTATGTGTGAATATTTATCTAAATCATTCAAAGGCATAGCAGAGTGTGAGGAAGACTGACGAAGAGTAAAGAAGTGTTGATGTGCTTAATTGAAACTATGATTAGGCATTAGCATATGATATTCTATCAATTCAAATCCCTATGGATGTAATTTGATTCTCTTTGTAAGATAGTGTGTCTTCCTTTGGGTAGTTATCCCTATTGTAATTGAGTAGTGAGCTCTAGCAAGTGTGCCTGAATGCAACTTGTGCATTCCCAATATTTTCATTTCTTATACTTTTAATAGGGTATAATATTGTGGACTGACCTCCACCATGTTTTTTCTCCTAATAGTGTTTCCACGTAAAAAAAATTATGGTTTTATGTGTGTTTTTGGTGTGTCGATGATTTATCCTTTCATTGTTATTAATCAGATTTGAGAATAAAGTTAATAAGTTGAATAAGTGTTAAATTTATGTGACAACTAATTTACCCCTATCTCAGTTGTCTACCCTTGTGTTGTCAAAAATTGGTATTAGAGTAGGTTCCTTGGAAGAAGTTTAACAACTTAAGGTGATCTAGGATGGAAACTTACAAGAAGGATAGTCCAGGATTTGATGGAAAAAAATATTCTTTATGGAAGAATCAAATGGAGTGTCATTTGAGATGCATTGGTGAACCCTTTTGGAACATTACATGTAATAGGTGTGTTATTCCTTAGAATGGTCCTACTACTACTTTTGAGATTAAAGATGTTGAGTATAATATCTAGGCTAAGGAAGAATTGTTGAGTGCCTTGATTGATTCTAAGATGATAAATTCTATGGATCTGAAGATTACTTATGAGATATAGAAAAAGTTGGAAACCTTGTATGAAAGTGATACTAATGTGAAGATTGCCAAGTTGTAGATTCTAAAAGGAAAATATGAAAATTTGAGAATAAGTGATGATGAGAACATTACTATTTTTATTCAAAGAGTGAATGAACTTGTATGTGGTATCAAATGTGCTAGTAGATAGATAGACAAATCAGAAATTGTTGCTAAAGTGCTTAGATCCTTGCCTAATTCTTACAAAGTCAAATCTAGTGCTATTGAAGAGCTCTGAACTATAACTAATGTAACCAAGGACATGTTTCTTGGTAAGCTTACTTCTTTTGAGTTGATTGAATTTGGTGATTCCCTTCCTAAGGTTGAATCTACATTTAAGGCTACTACTTCCAAAAGAGATAGACATAGATATGATATGGGTGAGAGTTCATCTAGAAAGACATTCAAGTATGAGGATGAAATCAAACAAATTGAAGAAGAAGAAGGAGAGTTAGAAGAGATAGAATCACTTATTGTCCAAAGAGTACCGAGAGGAAAAGGTAAGTATGAAGGGAAATTTCCTCATAAATATTTTTCTTGCAATAAGATAGGTCATTTTGCATCAAGGTGTCTGGAAAGAACTCCTAAACCAAGACATAACAAGCCTAAATTTCAAAAGAAGTGTTACTATTTTGTTGATGAAAATGTGATAGATGGTGAATCTGATAAAGGAAATAGAAGTGATGATAAATGGGTATTTATTGCTATCAAGGAAAAAAATATTGTATCTACTAAATCTACTAGCTATACAAATGTGGAGAAAGCTAGTTGTACAAATGTGGAGAAAGCCCCCTAGCAGCTTGAGTTGAAGAGAAAGATTAATGGGTGATTGACAATGGATGTTCACATCATATGATAGGAAATAAAAGTAAGTTTGTGAGCTTGGAAAATTATGATTGTGGTGTTGTGAGATTTGGTGATAATATAGTTGGTGTGATCTGTGGTAGAGGATGCATTTCTCTTGATGGTAAGCATAATACTAATGATGTCATGTATGTGGAAGGATTGAAGCATAATATTTTAAGTGTTGGTCAGATGGTTGATAAGGGATACAATCTTTAGTTCAAGGATGAAAAGTGTAGAATATTAAGTTTTGGAAATGTAATTGCATCAGGTACAATAACAAAAGGTAATATCTTTCACTTGAGTTCTACTAGTAAAAGTTGTTTGATTGCTCAAGTTGATGAAAGTTGGTTATGGAATAGGATAATGTGTCATGTTAACTTTGATAATATTTTCAAGATAAGTTCTACTAAGGTTGTGAGAGATCTAGCTAAGTTGGTGAAACTTACTAATGTCATATGCAAGGAATTTCAGTTAGGAAAGCAAACAAGAATTTCATTTCCAAGTAAACATCATTGCTCAAATGCATTGTTGGAACTTGTTCATTCAGATTTGTGTGGTCCCTCTAAGGTCAAAATTTTACAAGGTTATAGGTATTTCATGTTACTCATTGATGATTACTCAATAATGCTATGGGTTACTTTCTTAAGGGAGAAATTTGAAGCACTAGAAAATTTCAAGATCTTTAAGGCTATGGTTGAGATAGAGATAGGTCTAAAGATTAAATGTCTAAGATCAGATATAGGTGGTGAATTAACTTCTAGTGAATTTAATTACTTTTTTAAATAACATAGAATAAAGAGACAATTATCTACACCATGGACCCCTCAAAAAAATGGAGTTGTGGAAAGAAAGAATAGAACAATTGAAGATGCTACTAGAACTATGATGTTGGAAGGAAATGCCCCTCATATCTACTAGAGAGAAGTTGTGAGTACTGTTGTGTACACACTCAATTAGGTACAAATCAAAGGTTATACTGGTAAGACCTCTTTTGAGCTATGGATTGGTCAAAAGCCCACTGTTAAATATTTCAAGATATTTGGAAGAAAAAGTTATATCAAGAGAGATGAAGACATGAAATTTTGATGCTAGGAGTGATGAAGGTATCTTTCTGAGTTATTATACTAATAATAAGGCCTACCAGTGTTACAATAAAAGATTGAGGAAAAAGGTTGAAAGTGAAAATGTCAAGGTTGATTAAGACTTAGGTACACCATCCAGAACTTGTGGATATGATTTTGATGATCAAAATGTTAGTATAAAAAAGGTTCCAATCAAGTTCAAACTAAAAGTCAAGTACAAATCATTCTGATGGATAAATAAAATCAAGAGGAAGGAGAAACTAGTGAAGTTGCAAAAGAGAGAACACAAGAGCTTGAAGTTGAAGAACAACCTAAGAAGACTCTGAGGTATGTAGGATTGAATCATTCAAAAGATCAGATTATAAGAGATATGAACAAAGGTTTCTAGACTAAGAGAAATATTGTAGAAGAATACTACTTGATCTGAAAGGTTGAGCCTACTAGTGTGAATGAAGCATGTAAAGATGAAAATTGGGTTGAAGAAATGAAAGAGGAACTAAAAAAATTTGAGAATAATGATACATGGATTCTTGTTCCTAGAACTAAGGACAATTATTTAATTGGAACTAAATGGCTCTTTATAAAAAAACTAATTTTGCAAGGAGAAGTGGTTAGAAACAAAGCAAAATTGGAATGCAAAGGATATTCATAGATGGAAGGAATTGAGTTTGAAGAGACTTTTTCCCATGTTGCTAGAATTGAAATTGTAAGATTATTTCTTGCCTATGCTGCTTACAAGAACTACAAAGTTTATCAAATGGATGTCAAGTAAACTTTTCTAAATGTTGAATTGGAAGAAGAGGTGTATGTTGAGAAACTTGATGGATTTTGGTTGACTGATAAGGGAGATATGGTATTCCAATTGAAGAAAATATTGTATGGACTCAAGCAAGCCCCTAGAGCATGGTATGCTAGATTGGAAAAGTATTTTCTAAAGCTTGGATTTAACAAAGGTACTACTGATAGTAATTTTTATTTCAAGAATAGTAATAAAGACTCTATTGTTGAAGTATTTGTTTATGATATCATTTTTGGACAAGATGATGGTTTGAGCATGAAGTTTGATAATGAGATGAAGAGTGAATTTGAGATGTCAATGACTGGTAAGATGAATTTTTTTTTGGGATTGCAAATTAATCAGGTAGATAAAGAGACTTTTATATCTCAGTCCAAGTATGTGAAAGAATTGCTAAAAAAGTTTTTTATGGAAGATTCAAAGCCAGTTGGTACACCCATGGTGATTGGATGCAAGTTGACAATAGAAGAGGATTCTCCAAAGGAAAATCAAACTAGATAAATATCAATGATTGGTGGATTCTTGTATTTAACTCAAACTATGCTTGATATCATGAATTTTGTATGTATTGTTGCAATATTTCAAGTTGATCTAAGGGAATCTCATGTGACTGATGTGAACGAAATTTTTAGATACTTGAAGGGGGAAATTGACTTTGGCCTATGGTATCTTAAAGATGATGATTTTACTTTGAGCTCCTTTACTAATGGTAATTGGGTGGAAGATGTAAATGATAGGAAAAGTACTAGTGGTGGAGCATTTTCTTGGGTAGGAAGCTAATTTCATGGTTAAGTAAGAAGCAGAGTGCCATTTCTTTATCTACTATAGAGGTCAAATACATTGCTACTACTAACAATTCTACTCAAGTGTTGTGGATGAAACAAATGTTGAAGGATATTAGAGTTGTGTATAATGAGCCTATTGCTATATTCTATGATAATTCGAGTGCTATTAGCATTTCTAAGAATTTAGTGTTGCATTCAAAGAAAAAGCACATATCTATTTTTACTTTTTGAGAGAAAAGGTGAGTGAAAAGGAAGTCATACTAGAGTATGTGCCTACTAAGGAGTATATTGCAAACATATTTACCAAGCCATTGCCTAAGGATACTTTTGAGTATCTTAGAGGGAATTGAGGGGTGATTACCCCTACTAATCAAAACTAAGGATGCATTTAATTACATGAATCCATGCATTTCAAAGTCATATCTTATTTCAAATTAATATTGTGATGATTGCTACTCATGGGGAGTAGTCAGATGTTTAGATGCTCAGATATGTGGATCAAAGTTTGTGTACAACTTAGAAATATTTTTCATTAATGTCAAAGGAGAAGAAGATTCATGTGAAAAAATGTGAATTTTCTGAAGAGAAGAGTCATGTGGGGAGAAGAGTTGTGTGAAAAAGTTGAGGATAAAATGAGTTAGAACCTTAGGGGGAGTAAGTGTCAAGAGTTAGCTACATTGATGGTCTTTTTCATATCATATGTTGCCATAAATTCCAAAGGGGTAGATTGTTGGATATTGTGGGTTTTTTGCTAATATGTGGTTGTCATTGATGTCAACACTATTAGCATTAATTCATTAGAAGTTGTATATGTCGAGGATATTGAGAAAATTATAATGGAATAAGTTGCAGGTTGTCAGTGGTGAAATGAAGTTTATTATGTTTGTAAGATCTCTAAATTGATGATTAGAGGTTGTGGACTAAATGGTTTGTCGTTGAGTGTATCTATTTTATCCACATGAATGTTTAGAGATCCATGTGAAGATTTGATCGAGTTATGAAGATTTACATTCTGATAGTTTTTTTGTTGCTTTAGTTGGTGTTGTTGATTGAAGATGATGTGATTTAAGTTAGTTCAACTATTGCACATGTGCACATGCTTCTCTGGTGATTCATGATGGTTTTGGATGCTTCTAGATTGTGATCTATCTTTGTTGCATGTTCACATTGATCATTATGATGGTGGTTGGAAATTTTTTCTTACGTGTTCATGTTTTCCTTGTTCTTGGTTGACATGGTGGTTGTAGAATGTTGTGGATCTTTGAGAAATTAATTAAAATGTTTTCACATTGGAGATGTTGATTTGGGTCTTCAATAAGTTATGGCAAACCTTGGTTGATTCACATTAATAAACTTTAGTGTTTTTGGATGATAGTTTATATTCATTTATTATTTTGTTGAAGTTGACTTGAAGGGATGAAATTTCTTATTGTGGATATATAAGAGAAATTGATTATTCAAATTTAAGTGGGTGAGTGTATTCCAGAGTGTGCGTCTATGTTTGAATATTGATCTAAATCATTTGAAGGTAGATCATAGTGTGAAGAAGAGTAAAGAAGTGTTCATGTGCTTAACTGGAACTATGATCACACATAAGCAGATGTTATTCTATTAGTTCAAATCCCTATGGATGTAATATAATTATCTCTATAAGACATCGTGTCTTCCTTTGGGTGGTTAGGCCTATTCTAATTGAGCAGTGAGCTTTAGGGAGTGTGCCTAAATTCAGGTGAATTCCCCATATTTTCATTTCTTATACTTTTAGCAAGGTATAATCTTTTGGACTGACCTGCACCATGTTTTTTCCCCTAATAGGGTTTCCACATAAAAAAATCTTAGTGTTATGTGTGTTTATTATGGGTTGATGATTTATCCTTTCACATGTTATTAATTAGATCTAAGAATAAATTTAATAAGTTGAATAAGTTTTAAATTTCTATGGCAACTGATTCACCCTGCCCCTCTTAGTTACCTACTCTTGTGTTGCTAATAGTTATGATAGGTTGTAAGAGAATCAAATATTACTCTATATAGGAATATAAAATCTAGTTTCATGATACTTGAGCCTTGGGTTTGCACAAAGTTTGATTCCCGTAGGTCCCACTAGTAGAAAGCTAAAACTAAATTCAGGGTCTAAGTTTCCATCAGATGACAAAAATGGTGACAAAAAATGAAACTTTAAAATTTTGCACTTTTGAGATCGTCAAATTTTCTTCAACCTATGAACTTGCAACACAAAAAAGAGAGGGAAAGAATGTTTTTTTTGGTTAGTGGGGGTTTACCTTGGTCTTGAACCTTGTTTTGGTAATTAAACCTTGAGATCAAATGAAAGCATGAAAGAGGGAATCAAGAATGAGAAATGTTATGTTACCAATCAAAAAAACCCTTGATAATCCTTGATAATGGAGGTTGATAGCTTGCATGATATGGATTCAATGGATGTGGATATTGAACTTTGAAATATGATTGAAATGATGCTTGAATATTTGACTTGATCATGAAACCTACATCACAATGTTAGCTCCAAAAACATGTATGATTCTAGAAGACTTTGAAATGATGATTAGATCTTGATTGCTGCAATAAAACCTAGATAAATCTACCCTGGAATTCTCTTGATCAACCTTAGCTCTTGTGAAGTCTCATAAAAAATCTAGGTGAAACTTAGTCAAATAACCTTGTATTTATAAGTATGCATCCTTAATTTCTCAAAATTCAAATATCACAAGCTCACATTGAATTATGTAATTAAAAACATTACAATTCCCTCAAAAACATATTTAAAATTTAGGTCCAAGGATTTAGGGAGGACCCATTAACCCATGGGTGAATGGATCCTATGTGCCTAATCTTGGAACACACATTGCTCAAGGTAAATTTTTATATTTAGGCATTAATTATTGTTGGGTTTCCCCTTTAAAATTTTAATTTAATGGTCTTGTAATTAAATTATAGGGATTATCAATGTCTAATTAAGCTCAATTAATTAATACAACCCTAAAATTAGTTTGAATATGTAAATAAATACATTTACAACACTAAATTAAGGCATAATTAAGTACATTTAGTAAGGATGGCCTAAACAAGTGAAAATGTAAAGGGATGCATTTTTCTACACTACATTTAGGCCCCACTTTAGTGACAGGATGACCCTATGTCAAAATCACACTAAAGTAGAGAATTGAGAGAGGTCTAATTGTATAATTGTTAGAAAGATAAGATGCAAAAGACGAAGGAGAAAAATTAAGCCACGAAGATCTAAGATTTGATGGAAAAACCAACAAAGGAAGAAGGACACAAATTCCTATGTTAAAAACATGTATGAAACAATGACAAGATACTCAATCATACAATACCAAAGACTAAAAGAAAGATAATAAAAAGGGTGGATCAATCCTTGAATTTCCAACATGATGTGGACCACATAACAAATTTTTTTCCAAGAAAACATTCACAAGCAAAGCTCACTATCCACTATACAAACAACACACATACTCACACAGGCTAGTCAAATTAGTTATCAACTATGTGAGACCCTAAGTGTGGTAAATGAGAGAATTGTACTATTCTCCCATACCATAAAAAATTTATACCTCCATGTCACTCAAAATTGTATAATCTTGGAGAAAGAGGTAATTTTTCACTTTATTTGGTCCTTATTTAGACACTATTGCATTAATCATCCTTTACAACAACATTTATAGGCCCCTAAGACTCAATATTTTTGACTTTAAGGCCTATTCCACTCACAAATCATACAACCCACCTCAAAAACCCATGGTGGAACTAAGTTTCCCAAGGTTACAACTTAGTCCCTTTTGGGGGATTTTTTAGTTTTGAGTAGAAAAATCACCGAATTAATTCAAATTTCTGATGGATGTTAGCCTGTGAAGTCAAAATAATGAATAATTACATATTTATGACTATAGATATATGTTTTTAGGTCATTTTTCATAACATTGAGTCATTTTCAACAAAAAAATTCAAGATTCAAGTGTTGAATATATTTCACAAGAATATTTATTAGTCTATCTACAACAAAGTTGAAGCTTTAGGGTAGCAAGCTAGTGCTTTTGTAGGTCTTCAACATTACCTTTTTTTCTATATCTCACATTGAAAAGGGTTGATTATGGATGCCTATGGAGAATCTTGGAGAAATATAGGTTGAGGATATTCAACTAGCCATCAAATCAAGTGTAAGGACTTGTTTCCAAAGTGATTCCATCTTCCATTTTCCCTCTATTTTCAGCCTAAGGAAGGTTTACATGTTATTGGGATTAATTTCTAATGTGATTTAGGGTCTTTTGGAATTATTCTTGCATCATTCTAGTTTCATTTATGCTTCTTATTCTTGCATGTTAGAATAGGGTTACATCTTGCTTCATATTTCCTAGTCTTAGATGCACTTCAGACTAGGGTTTTATGAAGATTTCATTATCTCTTTAAAATTTTAAATTCCAACTAGGTGTTTGACCAAGGAAAAACTCCCATTAGAAACAAAATTATATTCTATTTTACAAGAATTTTTTGTAGATTTGGATTCAAATTTCAATAGAAGAACAAAGTGTTGACTGAGGAATTTTGTTTCCACTTTCAAATTTTCAAAAAATCCAAAGTGGAATAAGTCACCAGCAGTGGTGACTAAGACTCACTACACATGTTTGTCAATTTTTTTAAAAAATTTGGATACCCATTTAGCTGAAATGGGCTCAGGATCAGTTTCCCTGATCTGTGACTAAGTCGCCTAGCTTGGAATAAGCATCCCAGTTGGCAAAAAAAAAAGATTTTCTAGAATTTCAAAGACATATGCACTATTCATTCTAGCCTCTATCAGTTTCTAGGTGCACTCTTTTAGTTTATCCTTTCTATCTTGTTTTATATTGCATTCAATTTATATTTTTGCATATCACAATGTGTTTACACACATCTTGCATTTCATTAGTTTTGCATTAATAGTCAATAGCTTTTACCAGTTTATTGCATTTAGAGAATTACATTTAGGAATATTTCATTCATACTTCCATTAGTTTTGAGTGGGTAAATTGTACATTTTGGCTTACCTCTCTCCTTTTAGGTGAAAACCCTAGAAGTGTTAGGGAGTCTTGTGGTGCCAAAATGGTCTCCACATTTTGATGAACTCAAATTTTAAAAGTTTTACTTCTGATTTCAAGTTCATTTACATCCCAAAAATAGCTTGCATCAACATTGAATTAGGTTTTGCATTGTTTTTCATTATAGGGTTTTCAAATTTGAATTATTGAAAAGCTCATTTAAGCTTGCATTATTGCACCTTATTTCCTTAACCAATAGTGAAATTTTGCACCTGCAATTTAGATTTTCATTGTATAGTATATAAAACATAAGCATCCATCAAAAAATTCAAAAAAACATAAAAAATATCCTTACTAGGATTAATTCACCACCTTGGGCGACTTAGTCCTAGTACACATCTTGCATCTCTATTTTCATAATTTAGTTTCGAGTTCCTTAAATTATTGTTTGCTCTAGTTACTTGTTGTGCATGTTTTGCACACATTCCCCACCGTGCATAGGGAACCCCTTTTTTTCACTCCCAACTAGCTACTTTTCTCCTTTCTTGTTTTGTGTACCCCATTTTTCAAGCCCAAATTGGTCTTGTTCCTTTAAACAATTAAATTCCCCTTAACAAATTCACCTACTTGTGCTATTCAAGTCCGAGGAGAAACAAAGCCCCCCATCCCTTTTTTGTCTTTTGTCCTGTTCCTACTAACTTGGTCCCTAGTTACTCGATTCACATTTTTCCACATTTTCTACTTTGGGGATAACTTTTTGGTGGATTTGGGATGTGTTTGTGGTGCCTAAGTGAACTACCAAAGTTTCTTCAACGTTTCATTAAGTTTCAGTGGTTTCAAAACTTTCCCTCTAGAGCTCCCTCCCTCTAACTATTTTTGAAACATGTGTACCCCCACCAGTTCGGTTTCCACATTTTTAACTTTGGGGATAACTTTTTGGTGGATTTGGGATGTGTTTGTGGTGCCTAAGTGAACTGTCAAGGTTTCAATGTTTCGTTAAGTTTTGGTGGTTTCAGAACTTTCCCTCTAGAACTCACTCCCTCTTTGGATTTTTGGAAAAATTTGTCAACCCCTACCAGTCTGGTTTCCACATTTTTGAATTTGGGGGAAAATTTTTGGTGGATTTGGGATATGTTTGTGGTGCCTAAGTGAACTACCAATTTTGTGTCAACATTCCGTTAAGTTTCAGTGGTTTCAAAATTTTCCCTTTGAAACTCCCTCCCTTTTTGGCTATTTTGGAAACATTTGTGGACCCCCGCCAGTCTAGTTTCCACATTTTTGACTTTGGGGATAAATTTTTGGTGCATTTGGGATGTGTGTGTGGTGCCTAAGTGAACTACCAAAGTTTTGTCAACATTCCATTAAGTTTCGGTGGTTTCAGAACTTTCCCTCCAGAACTCCCTCCCTCTTTGGCTATTTTGGAAACATTTGTGGACCCTCACTAGTCTAGTTTCCACATTTTTTACTTTGGGGATAACTTTTTGGTGGATTTGGGATGTGTTTGTGGTGCTTAAGTGAATTGCCAAAGTTTTTTCAACATTCTGTTAAGTTTCGGTGGTTTCAAAACTTTCCCTCCCTCCCTTTTTGGCTATTTTGGAAACATTCATGGACCCCCGTCAGTCTAGTTTCCCCATTTTTGATTTTGGGGATAAATTTTTGGTGGAATTGGGATGTGTTTGTGGTGCCTAACTGAACTTCCAAAGTTTCGTCAATGTTCTATTAAGTTTTGGTGGTTTTGAAACTTTCCCTCCTGAATTCCCTCCCTCTTTGGTTGTTTTGGAAACATTCGTGGATCCCCGCTAGTCCAATTTCCACATTTTTGACTCTAGGGACAACTTTATGGTGGATTTGGAATGTGTTTGTGGTGTCTAAGTGAACTACCAAAGTTTTGACAATGTTCTGTTAAGTTTTGATGGTTTTAGAACTTTCCCTCTAGAAATCCCTCCCTCTTTGCCTATTTTTGAAACATCTATGGACCCTCGCCAGTCTAGTTTCCACATTTTTGACTTTGGGGATAACTTTTTGGTGTATTTGGGATATGTTCATGGTGCCTAAGTGAACTCCCAAGGTTTCTTCAACGTTCCCTTAAGTTTCAGGGTTTTCGAATCTTCATCCCTCTTTGGTTGTTTTGGAACATTTGTGGAGCTTTGGCAACCTGGCTTCTGAGACTCGGCCCTTCCATGGCCATTTCTAGGACTCTGTGCCTCTATGGAAATTTTGAACATCTATGGAGCCCTGGTGACTTTCCCTCCGGGACCAGGCCCCTTTGTGGCCATTTTTGAGACTTTGTCCATCCATGACCATTTTCAAACATCCATGGAGTCTTGATGACTTGGCCTCTAGGACCCAGCCCCTCCATAGTCGTTTCTAGGACTTCATCCTTTTGTGGTCATTTTGAACATCCATGGAGCCCCAACAACCTAGCCTCTAGGACCCGGCCCCTCTGTGGCCATTTTGAACATTCGTGGAGCCCCAAGCTCTGGGACTTGGCCCCTTCATGGCCATTTTTGGGACTTCACCCCTTCATGTTCGTTTCTAGGACTCCACCCCTCCATTGTCATATGGGGCTTTCCTTCTAAGCTGACATGTGCTCATTGACTTTTCAAAAGAGCAGTGACCCTTCGGCTTTCCCCTTCCAAGCTTCCAGTTTTTTTGAATAAGTCCAATGTTATGGGATTTTTTTTGGGCACTCTTCCTTCCCCCTTTCCCATGTTCTATAATTAAAAATTATTGGTTTTCCTATGTTTTGTGGGGTTTGGGAACTTCCCTTCTAGTTTGGTTTCCCTCGTTCGCTACTCGTCGCCTTTAGCCTGCATTAATGTTTATGGCCAAAATGAGCTCCAAATATGTATATTATGATCTTTTGATGATGCATGGATGGATCTAACCAGGATTTTGCAAGATTTGACTAATGTTTTCCTCAATTTGTGTATGAAATCACTTACGACACTTTATTTATGCAACATTCAAAGAGCTTACCATTGGTCCATCAAGGAGGCCCATTAAGAAAGTTGAACAAGGAAAAGCACATTGCTCTTGTCACCACTCATTTCATGTTCACCTATCCCCCTAGGACCCACCAATAGGGTTAGTGCTAGAAGAAGGCTTGTGCCAAGGAAGTCAATGACAAAAATGCAAGGGGATGGCCTTGAAGAAGGCATGAAGGAGTTGTCCTACTTTTCACCAGATAATGATGAGTTGTCCGCCTGAATTAGGGGCAACCAATCAATTGATGCCAATCATTGATAGACTCATTTTATCTAAGGAAGAACACTACAAAAACATCAAGTAAGAAGGAAACTTTCAAGCAGTTTCAGCTACAATAAAAGGGCAATTAGCTAAATGAGGAAATTGCTATAGCACCTAAGCATTAGATGAAAAAACTAGGAAAAGACAAAGATGTAATTTAAAATTGTTGGATAATGGGGAGTAGGTGAAAACTTAATGTAAATCAGATCTAGGCCATTCGATGTAATTCAATCCTAGCCATTCATTTGGGCTTTAGTAATCTATAAATAGGGGCTTGTCCCTCATTTGTAAGGGTTGGAGAGGTGTTGTAAAAGGAATTCTAGAGCAATAGAAAGCAACATTGCATGATTTATGGGTGTTCCTTTTGAGTTTTCTCTTTATGTATGCATGGTTCAACCTTCCATAGTAGTTTTAATATTAGTTTATTGAATGGCTGTCATGATGTTGTTGTTGTTATAGTATTTGATGAGCTTATATACCATACTTTTAGTACTTGTTGATGACAAGCTGATGTGCAAAGTTATCTTAGGCTTCTACACTTCATTGCTGCAACCTAGTTCAATTGCATGTTCATGATGTGTATGTGTAATTTGAAAATTAGCAAACCTTAGAAGATTGCACTGGTTTTGTATAGTTGTAGGTTTCTCTTTGTCAAGAAAAACTTAATTTAGGAAGCCTATCTACTATAGCAGCCACCATTGTTACTGTTCATTCATAGCTTAGGTTTAGAACAACTTTCTTAACCCTTCTCCTTTTGCTATTTCTTTTATTCCTTGGTTAGAGTAGGATCTCAAGCATCACCATGAAGCTAAATCAGATGAACTTGATGATTTTTAGGTTGTTGTTTGAGTGGACAACCACTGTTCATTCACTTCCAGCACTTTGAAACTGTATTTGCAAATCTAACTTCCCCACTTTGTAGCTCATCTATAAGTCCATGTTGTGATTCCAATAAATCACATGAAACAACTAAGATATTCCAAACACTGTCAAGACCTGACATTAGAGACCTTTGGATAGTATTTTGCAATTTAATTGTTGAAGATTGTCTTTCAAGAGAGGTGATGCATCTATGCATTACTTGTGTTGAGAAGTGCATAAAAAACTCATCAACAGAATTGGCAGTAGAAGGAGGGAACTTCAAAAAGAGCACTTTCAAATAAGAAATCTAAGCTACTTTTTTAATGGTAAAAAATTATAAAATTCTGAAGGTAAAGAAACAGATTCAAAATGGAGCAGCACACATAAATCAACATCACTCAGCTGCATGTAGATTTGAATAAAAGACTAAAGAATCCATTGCCACAATTCACATTGGTGGATAGATGTTGGATCCATTGCACTTGTAGGTACAATGAATTGTGATGTCTGACTTTCTTGAGCATAATTGAAAAGTTCTTGCAAGGAGAAATCCCTTTCTGGGAAATCTATCTACCTTTAGCCCTTACAAACCTAGAGGAAGAATTGACAACCATGGAAACCAAGGCATTCAAGGAGCTCATCTAGGAACATTTGAATAGAAAATATGAACCAATATTGGAGGAAATATTGATGTCTAGTTGGTGTAGATTTCACAATTCCCCCCACTCTGAATTCACTAGCTCATTATGCACAAAAATCATCACTTAAGCCAAGGGTTGTTCGAACAAGTTGGAGCAGCCAACTGCCAATGAGGAGAAGTTATCCAATGAGGTAGAAGAGTTGTCAACATCTAGAGGACAGTAAAGTAAGGATGAACCAAGAAATTTGATACAAGTTAATGTGGAGCAACAAACATTGAAGTTGAAAACTAGGAGGAAGAGGCAGATTTCACTAGGACAGCAAGGTGCCTTGGTGAAAATCTAATTGAAACTAATTGAGAAGGAATTCCTTCCACCAATCAAAGGAAGTCCTGTAATCTAGAAGAGGATTCATTTGAAGTGGATGAATCAACAAATTCTGCAACAATTCATGTTGGGATTTCCAATGAAGATATTGAAGAATAGGAAGAAGAAAAGGTTGAAAACCTTGGAGTAGCAAAAAATGATGATGAAAGTATAAGTGAAATCAGATTAGAAAACCTCTCCTTCATCAATGACAGTGATCAAGAATGTGAAAATGCAAGTTTGGAGGAGTGGGAGCAACCACTCACCACAGCTATCTACCATCAAGCTTCTTTTTCAAGTGATGATGAGGATCTAGTAGTGAAAATATATCACCATCTCGTCTCCAAATTAGCAAAGGATTGGTCTGAATTAAGATGTCAAGTGTATTTCGAGGTGTTGTTGCTGCCAAATTTGTGCAAAATTCATGATTCATCACACTTTGAGTTTGCATGCGAGCTATGCAAAGAGGCTATCAAACAAGTTAGAGGATGAGTGGAACAACCAAGCACCTGACCTCCTCCACTTGCTGCTTGGATTGAAGTAGAAGACAAAGAGCCAAAGCCAGGTGACAACTCAGTTAAAGGTGGTCCTGAAAAGGATGTTGGGAAAACAATAGAAGAAGTACATCAATATAGTCTTGTACTTTTGAGTGATGAATTAGATCAAACAAGAATGTTGTCCACTAGTCATCAAGAATTTCCTCTCGAAGAGAAATTGTAGACCATGAACGATAGGCTTTATGCCGAGCCCTTGGAGGGAAATTGTGCAGTAGACTTTGGTCCCCTTGATAAGGTGCCATCAATTGATGAATTATTTCCATTGGGAGATGCACTATAGAGGTATGCTCATGCCGAGGAATAGCACATCCCAAAAGACGGTAGAGATGAATACATACTCCTTGATCCCCCAAACAATGATGCACTAGAGTTTCAAGATTGGGAGAGGAGCTCCTCCATTTATAGTGATAGTGAGCAAGAGGAAATGAGTGAAAACCATGATGAGATGCATGAATAGCAAAGAGAAGAAGACAAAAGCGGAAGTGCTAAGATAGTTGCTAACAGAGATGAAGCACCCGATCGACTATAAGATGCAACTTGGAGTCCTTCTACCATGATCATTGTTGATCCTCTTTCATATTCATATGGCTACAATTGGACACATTTGTCCATGTCATTATGCCATGACATTGAACATCATTAAAAGGAGGTTGATACTTGGGGAAGGAGACAAGACAACATATTGTCATTGAGGATAGAAACCAAGTGGATCCCAAGTTTGTAGATGATCAATGTGGAGAAGTGTTTTTTTTTCAAGAACTGCCAATCAGGGTTGTAGATCCCATTGGTAGATTGGAAGAGTTTTTTGTTGTCCCATCCTCCCAAACTTATGCAAGCTTAATGTCTAAAGTGTTTCACCCTCCACTACGCCTACTTGAGGCTACCGATGCAATGATCAATGATGCAGTGCTCACCCTTGACTATCTAATGTAGCCACCTCCATGTGACAATGCCCAAATTCTATCCTTCCTTGCCTCTATTGTTTCTCATAACTGTACTTATTATTTTGATTATGGGAATGAGGGAAAAGAAACATGTTTGTGGATTAACCATGGGTTCAATGAGCCTCCTCAATTATTGATTTTTCATGATGACGTGATTGAACTTGAGTGCTGCAATGTTGAACTTCCTTTTTCTGAATATAAAGATAAGTTTGCATGGTTAAGAACGATAACAATTTCCCATTTTCTTGTGCATGCATTATGAAATCCAATAAACGTTAATGTCAACTCACCTAGCTTGAACATAGTGCTTTGTAAATATCTTTGTACATAGCTCATTTTTAGTAGTATAGGTTTCCTATAAATACTCCACTTTCTTGCTTTTGTTAGGTTAGTTGGTGTGTGTAGGTTGTTTTCTTTCTGATTTCTTTCATTTTGTTGCTACTTTGCTCAAGGTCCCTCTACTTTTAGTTGGGTACATCTGTGTGCACAACAACCATACTGATCACCTGGGGTTGTTCTATGTATTTCTTTGCCAAACTCTAATCAATTCTTCAAAGTGGATGGTAAAGGTCTTTTGTTAGTGTCAAGTGATCTGGGTGTTTGATTCAAAGAGGATAAGTTGTTGGTTTAGTCCAATTCTGACGTATTCTAAAATCTTATAGCTCTTACACATCTAAAGAATCTAATGGTCACTGTGGGGCCTTTTATGAAGTCTATTAAGTGAAAAATCTAAAATTTTGCTCTAGGGCCACTGTGATTCCTAGCCTTGTGTGTGAGCTTCAATGCTTGTGGGTTGAAATAAAAGAGATGAAAAGAGAAAGAAAGAAAGAAAAATTCAACTTTTCAGGGGTATCCAAGCAACTCTACTGGGGCTATGGATGCTTAGCCGACAGTAGAGCAATGTTTAGGAGAATCACAGCAACAACCTCATCAGGGCTATGGATTCCTGACTAGTAGTAAGACAATGTCCTCGATGCTTTTGGAGTTAGAATAAACTACATAGCTTCACTTGATAGAGCTTGGGTTCCTGTGGCAATGGAAGGATGGGAATTAATGAATTGCACACACTTGGATTTTTAGCATACTAGAGGTTGGATTAGCTAGTGGTTTTGATCCTTTGGTTGGGCATCTGGTTTTTTTCCCTAACGTGAAGGTAAAAACTAGAGATTTTGGGTTTGTGATTCCAATTTTTCATCAAAATGCTATGGATCTTTTCCCCAGCAAGTCACCATTTGTTGTGCATTTTTTGCACACATGCCCTGCCATGGGCAGGGAACCCCTTTTTTCTCACTCCTAACAAGTTACTTTGCTCTTGTTTTGTTTTGTGTGCCCCATTTCCCAAGCCCAAATTGGTCATGTGTCTTCAAACAATCAAATTCCCCTTACCAAATTCACTTACTTGGGCTATTCAAGTCTAGGGAGAAACAAAGTCCCCTGTCCCTTTTTTGCATTTTGTCTTGTTCCTTCTAACTTGGTCCCTAGTCACTTGATTCAAAATTTTCCACATTTTTGACTTTGGGGATAACTTTCTGGTGGATTTGGGATGTGTTTGTGGTGCCTAAGTGAACTACCAAATTTTTTCCAATATTTTGGTAAGTTTCGATGGTTTCATAACTTTTCCTCTAGAACTCTCTCCCTCTTTCGCTGTTTTTGAAACATCCATGGACCCCCACCAGTCTAGTTTCCACATTTTTGACTTTGGGGATAACTTTTTGGTGGATTTGGGATGTGTTTGTGGTGCCTAAGTGAACTACCAAATTTTCATCAATGTTTTGTTAAGTTTCGGTGGTTTCAAAACTTTCCCTCCGAAACCCCCTCCCTCTTTGGCTATTTTAGAAACATCCATGAACCACTGCTGGTCTGATTTCCATATTTTTGACTTTGGGAAACTTTTTGGTGGATTTGGGATGTGTTTGTGGTTCCTAAGTGAACTAACAAAGTTTCATCAATGTTCTATTAAGTTTTAGTGGTTTTAGAACTTTCCCTCCATAACTCCCTCCCTCTTTGGTTATCTTGGAAACATCTGCGGATCCCCGCCAGTCCGATTTCCACAATTTTTACTTTGGGGATAAATTTTTGGTGGATTTGGGATATTTTTGTGGTGCCTAAATGAACTACCAATGTTTCATCAATGTTCCATTAAGTTTCTATGGTTTTAGAACTTTCCCTCTGGAACATCCTCCCTCTTTAGCTATTTTGGAAACATCCATGGACCCCCGCCAGTCTAGTTTCCACATTTTTGACTTTGGGGATAACTTTTTAGTGGATTTGGGATGTGTTTATGGTGCCTAACTAACTGCCAAATTTTCATCAACATTTTGTTAAGTTTCGATGGTTTCATAACTTTCCCTTCAGAACTCCCTCCCTCTTTGGCTACTTTGGAAACATTCGTGGACCCCTGCCAGTCCGGTTTCCAAATTTTTTACTTTGGGAACAATTTTTTGGTGGATTTGGGATGTGTTTGTGGTGCCTAAGTGAACTACCAAAGTTTCATCAATGTTCCATTAAGTTTTGATTGTTTCAGAACTTTTCCTCTAGAACTCCCTCCCTCTTTAGCTGTTTCTAAAACATCTATGGACCCCCGCCAGTCCAGTTTCCAGATTTTTGACTTTGGGGATACCTTTTTAGTGGATTCAGGATGTGTTCATGGTTCCTAAGTGAACTACCAAGGTTTCATCAATGTTCCATTAAATTTTGGGGGTTTCGGATCTCCATCCCTATTTTGCTATTTTGGAACATCTATGGTGGCCCGATGACCTAGCCTACGAGACCTAGCCCCTGCATGGCCATTTTGGAACATCTGTGGAGCCACAATGACCTGGCCTCTGGGACTCAGCTGCTCCATGGCTATTTTAGGGACTCCATCTCTCCATGGCCATTTTTGGGACTTAATCCCTTCGTGGTCATTTTGGAATATCTGTACAACCCTGATGACCCAGTCTCTGGGACTCAACCCCTCCATGGTCATTTTGAACATCTGTGGAGCCTCAATGACCCGGTCTATAGGACCTGGCCCCTCTGTGGCCATTTTGAACATACTTAGAGCCCTGATGACCTAGCCTTTGAGACCTGACCCCTTTGTGGCCCTTTTTGGGACTTCGCCCCTCCATGGCAATTTCTGGGACTCCACCCCTCCATCACCAATCGAAGCCTTCCTTCTGGTCCACCGTGTACTGATTGAATTTTCAATAGGGCGGTGACCCTTCAGATTTCCCCTTCCAAGCTTCTAGTTCTTTTGAATAAGTCCAATGTTAAGGAAGTTTTTCTAGGAACTCTTCCTTCCCCTTTTCCCATGCACTATGATTAAAAAATATTGTTTTTTCTATGTTTTGTGGGGTCCCGGAACTTCCCTTCTGGTTTGGTGTCCCTCGTTTACTTCATGCCCCCTTGGGCTAACATTAATGCTTATGGCCTAAATGAGCTCCAAATATAAATATTATGATATTTTTATGATGCATGGATGGATCTAACAAGGATTTTGCAAGATTTGACTAAAATTTTCCTTGATTTATTTATGAAAACACTTACGAAACTTCATTTATACAGGATTTAAGGAGCCTACCATTGCTATGTCAAGGAGACCCATTGAGAAAGTTGAAAAAGAAAAATCACATCGCTCCTATCACCATTCATTTCATGTTCACCTCTCCCCCTAGCACCCACCAACAAGGTCAGCATAAGAAGAAGACCTGTGCCAAGGAAGTCAATGAAAAAAATGCAAGGGGTGGCCTTGAAGAAGGCATGAAGGATTTGTCCTACTTTTCACGAGATGATGATGAGTTGTCCACCAGAATCAAGGGCAACTGATCAATTGATTCCAATCGTCGACAGGCTAGTTTTATCCAAGGAAGAATACTACAAACACATCAAGTAAGAAGGAAAATTTCAAACAGTTTCAGCTACAATAAAAGGGAAATTAGCTAAATGACAAAATTGCTACAACACCTAAGCACTAGATGACAAAACTAGGAAAAGACAAAGATGTATTTTAAAATTGTTGGATAATGAGAAGTAGGTGAAACTGTAATGTAAATCAAATCTAAGTCATTTGATTTAATTCAATCCTATCCATTCATTTGGGCTTTAGAAATCTATAAAGAGGGGCTTGCCCCTCATTTGTAAGGGTTGGATAGCTATTGTAAAAGGAATTATGTAGCAATAGAAAGCAACATTACATGATTTATGGGTGTTCCTTTTGAGTTTTCTATTTATGTATGCATGGTTCAACCTTCCATAGTAGTTTTAGCATTAGTTTCTTAAATGGTTGTCATGATGTTGTTGATGTTATAGTATTTGATGAGCTTCTAGACCACACTTTTAGCACTTGTTGATGACAAGCTCCTATGCAAAGTTAGCCTAGGCTTCTTTACTTCATTGATGTAACCTAGTTCAATTGCATGTTCATGATGTGTATGTGTAATTTGAAGATTACACTGGTTTTGTGTAGCTATAGGTTTCTCTTGGTCAAGTAAAACTCAGTTTAAGAAGCCTGTCTACTATAGTAGCCATGATTATTACTATTGATTCATAGCTTAGGTTTAGAAAAAATTTCTTAACCCTTCTCCTTTTGCTATTTTTTTTATTCCTTGGTTAGAGTAGGATCTCAAGCATCACCATGAAGCTAAATTAGATGAACTTGATGAGTTTGAGCTTGCTATTTTGAGTGGAGAACCATTGTTCATTCACTTCTGTCACTTTGAAACTCCATTTGCCAATCCAACTTCCTTGCTTTGTAACTCATCTGTAAGTCCACCTTCTGATTCCAACAAATCACATGAAACAACTGAGATATTCTAAGCACTGTCAAGACCTGACAATAGAGACCTTGGGATAGTGTTATGCAATTTGATTGTGGAAGATTGTCTTTCAAGAGAGGTGTTGCATCTATACATTACCTGTGTTGAGAAGTGCATAAAAAACACATCAACATTACTTTCTCATTTTAGTTCAATTATTTTATGTTACATTGTAATCCTTAGAACTAGCATCATTCACATTAATGGAAATTATGGATAGCATTAGATTTTTACAATTTTTATTTTCAACATTAGTTCCTAGTTCATTTAGATCAAATTTATCAACAAATGCAAGCAAAAAACTTAAACAATCAAATGAAAGAATAAAAAATAGTGCTTCACTTTAGAAAAACTATATCATCCGATCCTTTTAGTAGTGATAACTTAGATAAGTTAAATGAAGCTCTACATGGATTCCTCTTACTAAGTTCATCCACTAAGGTTTTTGATGACAAACCTAAGACAACCAATGATAGCTTACCTCCCAAAACTTTTAGTAGTGATGAATTTGACATGTTAGATGAAGCTCTTCAGGACTTCATCTCACAAAATCTATCCACTAAGGTTTTTTATGAGAAAAATAAAGCAAGAGATGTCAATGTTGTTCAACCTCAACTTGTCATTTACCCACCTTCACATAAACCTCAACAACCACCTAAACCTGAATTTACCTTTTACCCACCTAAGCATGATGTTGTTGCTCACACACATTACATTAGAAATGATTTACAGCCACAACAGGCCAACCCAACACCCTTACCTTTACCCAATCCCATATTGTGTAGTGCTCCTCATTTAAATTCACACATTGGGGAGTATGATCTCATTCAACAACTTAAGAATAGTCCTACAAAGATATCCATGTGGGATGTTCTTCAAAATTCACCAAACTATCACTCTATGCCCCAAACAATGTTGCAACAAATAGTGGTTCCTACTAGTACAAACACAAATTATGTGGTAGCTCTAATAAAAGGAATGAATGCAATTAATGTAGACATTACCTTACATCAACATGAACTCCCTCCATTATAATTAAGGAAGAAAAATGAAGCCTTTATGATAATATCTCAATTCAATTGAATAGGCATCAAAAGGACCCTTATTAACAATGGCTCTACCCTTAATGTGTGTAGTGTAAGGCCCCTAGATAGATTACATGTGGATAAATCATAAATCAAACCTGATTCCTTTTCTATTAGAGGATTTGACAATATCACAAAGCAATCACTCGGTGTAATTAGCTTACCTATTACAATTGGAATGGCTACTATGCAAACTCCTATTCATTCCATGCCATATGATCTTTCCTACAATCTTCTTTTGGGAAGACCATCAATTCATGAGATGCATGTGGTTCCTTCAACCCTTTATCAAATAATGAAATATTTATATAACAACAAATTTTATCAAGTTGAAGGTTATGTGCAATATCATCATGGAAAAAAAAGGCCCTTTAGTAGCAAAAAATTCAGAAAAATCAGAGTTAGGCAACTTGACGTAAAAAAATGAGTAAGTTATTTATATTATTTCAAAAATATCCATGAATAGAATCTATAACAAATTCAATGTAGTTTCTAATCTACTAGGCTTATTTTAAAAAAATAAAAAATAAATTATTTGGTGAAAATTTAAAATTTCAATATAGTAGTACCTAAATTTCAGGGAAAAAATAAGAAGTACGTGTCTGTCTAACCACCCTAACCACAATAAAATGACAATATTTTTTTATAAGATTTTAGACATAATTATATGACTCATTTTTGGATGTGATGCATATCTTTTTGTAATTTTTTCCAAGTAAATAATTAAATGTGAATTTTTTATTACAACTTTCAAAAAATATAAAAACTCATATATCTAACCACCTTAACTTGGTCAAAGTTTCATGAAATTCAATTTTTATTTTTTTAATCCTATAGTATGAAAAACATAGAATGTGATGGAAGTTTTGGATTCCAAGAATGTGAGACTGTTTGAAAGCTATAGATGTTTTTCAATCAGCTTATCAATTAGGACTTTAGTCATAATTCAAATAGAAAGTGAATAATAATTATTTATTAAATTCAAAGTAAAGAATAATTGATATTGGCAAAAAGATGAGAATCTCCTTAAAAAACCCTTTATATTTCTTCAATTTTGGGTTAAAAAAAGTTGTTAACCACATACCCTACAAATACCCATCATATCACCACATTTTGGCCCATCATGATCCTACACATACCTTGAAATAGAACCTAAGCCTGGAAGTTGTTTACAACTTGAAAAAGGAACAATAAGTCCACTAAACATATTGGTTCCAACATCTCACATCGAACGTCTTGAGACCAACAAACAAGAAGAATAACCCATGCCTAAATTGTTAGGTGCTAAGTGGGGATCATTAGAATTCATACCTTCATTTATGGGTGAATACATAAGCACACAAAAAGAGGATGAAAAAAAGGAACAAACCATCATTATGTCCCCTCAAAATTTAGAAGAAACTTCCCAAGCATCCACCTGAAATAATTTTGGAGAAAATACAAATCACACAACAAAATTTTGATGAGATAGATTATCAACATCTACCTAACCTAAAGGAAATGGAAAGTCTTTATGGGAAAGGCTACGAGCTTGTGAAAAAATTGGAATACAATGGAAAATGATGTGGAAAGCATGAAAAAGGAATTAAAGTACCTATACAACCTAATACATAAGAGACAAATAATGGTTTGGGATATTCTTTTTCTAAGATTAAAAAAGCAACTCAATGACCATCACTAAACATCAATACCATCACATGTAAACCAAGAATTAATATCACACTAAAGCATCCTAAATTCCTTGATATGGATTTACCACCATCATGGGAATAATTTGAAAATTATGAAGCTTTGAAACAAACGTTAGATGCTTTTGATAAGGCATATTCTTTCAAGAGAAAAGTTACCTATGCTATGATTAGTACCAAGAAAATGGATATCGATACCAATGAGACAATCACAAGCATGGAACCATATGATCTTGAATTTCCTAACTAAAATGCACTTCCCTTCGTAAATAAAATTGATATACCAATTAACATAGATGATAAAGATAAATTCATTAAGATAGGAAAGTTCCTTGATGTTGAAGAACAAGAGGATACTACAACCTTGCTTCATGACTTTCTTGAAATTTTCACTTGGAAATATTTAGACATGCCAACAATAGATCCAAATATAGTGATACATAATATTGTTCTTTCTGAAAATTCTAAGCTTGTTAGACAAAATATGTGGAAAATGAATCCTAAAATATCCAGCTTGCTTGTTAAAGGAGAACTTGAAAAAATCCTTGATGCAAGTTTCATTCAACCTATTTATTATTCTCCTTGGATCTCAAACATTTTTGTAGTTGCTAAACCATATAATTGTATTAAGATGCATATATATTTTTGTGACATGGTTAAAGCCTCTTTAAAGGATGATTTTCCCATTCCTAATATTGACATGATAGTGGATTCAACTATGAGACATGCTTTGTTGTCATTCATGGATGGATTTTTTTTTCTATAATCAAATTTTCATCAACTCACAAGATCAATATAAAACAAGATTTATAACTTCTTGGGGAACATTTTTGTTAGCTTATGATGCAAGTTTGGATTAAAGAATGTAGGAACAACCTATCAATGAGCCCTGAAATTGATATTTCATGATTAAATAAATAAATTTTGGGAAGATTATGTTGATGACATTCTTAGAAACTCCTTAATGTGACAAGACAGTGAGTGTCCTTCAAAAGATCTTTGAATAGATGCTTAAAATATGTAAGACTAAATCCGAAAAAGTGTCTTTGGAGTAGATAGTTGAATTTTTTTAGGTTTTATCATATCTCATAGAGGCATTGAGGTTGACACAAAGAAAAATGATGCTATAATCAACATGCCACCTCCTAGAAATATTTCACAACTATGTATGTTATAAGGAAGAATTCAAGCCATTTTCTATTTTGTTTCCTCATTAGCTAATTGAACGTTAACTTTCAAACATATCATAAAAAAGGATGTGAATTTTGATTGGAATGAGAATTGTAAACATGCCTTTGAGTGTTTAAAGGAATACCTTGCAACTCTGCCCATTTTACAACTTGCTATCACAAACAAACCGTTCATCCTTTATATAGTCACATCTACCAATGCTTTTGTAGCATTGCTAGCTTAGGAAGATGACAATGGAAAAGAGAATCATGTTTATTAAATTAGTAGAACTCTAATAGATTATGAAAAACAATACACACCAATTGAAAAAAAATGTTTGGTTCTTGTATTCGCTACTAGTAAGTGATGTAGACCCAGGAGGCCCAAACTAACTCAAAGTGTCAATCTTCCTTTAAGAGGAATCTAACAAGATTAAAAGATCTTGTCAAACCATTCAAAATATAATCAGCTAGATATCAATTAGTCTCTAAAGAAAATTTAGAAGATCTCATCAAATTTCACCTTTCAAGCATGTTTTCCATATTAGTAGTGGCAACCTAGTTTTAGGGATTTTTCATCAATATTTTCCAAACACCCAAAAAAATAAAATATGATTAAGATACCATTTTTGACTATATAAAACATACATGAAAACCAATATCAACTCTTTTGGACTAGAGCAGAGATCCAATACACCTACCATAGAAAAGGCTAGTGGATTAGCCCACTTTTACAAAGAGAGTACACTCTAACCTACACAAAACCCTCTAAAACCTTGGGGTGGTGATTAAAATTCCCAAAAATCCATAATTATTTCACCATTATTAGGCCTCTAACACACTACATAATGAAACCCTTCATTCTAGACCCTCAAAAGGAGGGTTTCTTGCAAATCACACCTCCAAGACTCCATAGGCCTTGCCACCTTTTCAAACACTATTGATTATTCCTGTACAAGCTTAAAATTTCATTACATAGGTTATTCCTTCCAAAAAAACTCATAAACCACCCTTTAGTTACTCACTTTCATAAGGAAAATCACTCAAATTCAACCTAGGGAAAAACTCAAAATCCACATACACACTCCCTTAGACCTCCACAATATTTGAAAATCAATAATACATCAAATGGGGTAATTCCACTGAGTTAGAATTCCTACACTACGTGGAATTCCCTAAAAACGCATTTTTATACTCTCCAACCACCAACTTGCACCAAAACAAAGTAGTTTCAAAAAAGCATAGATATCTCACCTAACTTAGTGATTTTGAATCAAACTTGAAGAATTTGAAATTAAACTCAATTCCCTACCATTCCATGCCAAAATTCAAAGAAAATATGATGCTGTACAAACTATTCCAACCAGAAAAAATTCAAGAAATGCATGGGAAACGTGTATATTCAATACAAAACCAAAAAAAATTCATTCAAAATCTTCAAATTTTTGTTTACAATGATGGAATCAACTAAATATATCTTTAGTAACCTCATACAATGCCTATAACTACCTAACCACCTTTTTCAAAAGGCTATTAACCCTTTACATTGCTAATTATACATTATTTACTAATGAAAACTCAATATTTGCAACTGGGTATGTGTAGGATCGTCATGGAAAAAAGGCCCTTAAGTGGCAATTTTTTTAAAAAAATTAGAGTTAGGCAAGTTGACATAAAAATTTGAATAATTTATCTATATTATTTCAAAAATATGTAAGAATAGAATCTATAGAAAATTGAATGTAGTTTCTAAACTACTACGTTTGTTTAAAAAAAAGAAATCTATTTGGTGAAAATTTGAAATTTCAATGCAGTAGTTATTAAATTTTAGGGAAAAATAAGAAGTGGGTGTCTATCTAACCTCCCTAACCACAATAAAATGATAATATTTTTTAAAAATATTTTAGAGATAAGTAGAGGAATCATGTCCCGATGTGATGCATATTTTTTTCTATTTTTTTCCAAGTAAATAATTAATTATGTTTTTTTTATTACAACTTTCAAAAAAAAAATCGTCTATCTGACCACCTTAACTTGGTGAAAAATTTATGAAATTATTTTTTTCTTTTTTTAATCCTACAGTATGTGAAGCATACACTGTGATGTGTGTTTTGGATTCAAAAAATGTGATACCATTTGAAAGCTATAGATGTTCTTCCATTAGCCTATCAATCAGGACTTTACTTGTAATTCGAATAGAAAATGAATAATAATTAATTATTAAATTCATATTAAGGCATAATTTATATTGGTGGAAAGTAGAGAATATTCTTTAAAAACCCTTTTCATTTCATCAATTTTGGGTAAAAAGAAAGTCATCAACCACATACCCATCATATTGCCACTTTTTGGCCCATCATGATCTTGCACATACCCAACTTAGACTCCAAAAATTACTCCTAAAGACTCAAAAATACATTAAATGGCTCATGTGAACCTTATTACAACATGCAGGGTCTCATGGACCTTACTTAACATTAAATGATTCATTCTACCACTAACTCCTAACCAACCTTCATATAGTGCATTTTGTAATTACATGTTTTAGGTGCTCCTACATGAGTAGGTTGCAAAATTATTTACTAAATATGAAAAATACAAGTCATAAAAAAATTTGATACTCTCAAACATATTTTTAATAAAACAAAGTTATCAAGACATATAGCTAAAGGGGTAATGTTTTTGACTGGGTTTGACCTTAAGCTTTTTCACAAAAAGAAATCAAGGGTCTAGCCTTTTCCAACCACTTAGCCAATGCTCCTTCTCCTTTACCACTATGTAGCAATGAATCCTTTCTTGATGATAGTGTGCTCACAATAGAGGTTCTTACATGTGAATTATACTTTGATGTATCCAAGTGTACAAAAGGCTTTGGTGTTGGAGTTATATTAATTCCACCCATAGGAAATCCTATTCCCTTGTCATTAATTTTTTTGTGTATGAATAACACAGCTGAATATTAGGTGCTAATTGTTGGATTACATGTTGCTTTAATCATGGGAATCAAACATATTAAGATATTTGGTGATTCACAATCAATGATCAAACAAAAAAATGGAGTCTATCAAGCTAAACATAACAAATTATCAAAATATAAGGATCTCACAATGAACCTATTTGCACAATTTGAATCATTCACCATGGATAACATCTCATGGAAAGATAATAGGCATGCAAATGTAATGGTGAGTGTTTCTTCTCTTATATCACCCCAACATCCTTCAAAAGACATCACATTCACTATTCATCCAATCGTGAAACCATCAATCAATGATAAAACTGTTGACACATTAACAAAAAATAAGGATAACTTGAGTGAAGGTTATGATTGCATATATAATTATTTAAAACATGGTACCATTCTTGTGCCTACCACTAACAACACCCAAGGTCATTTAAAATCATTATCAATCAAGTACATGATACTTGTTGATGTGTTATATAGATGATCCTTTTATGGAGTTTTACTTAGATATCTTAGGGATTCTAAAATAAGTATGGCACTTGAACAAGCTCATGTAGGCACCTATGGAGATCATTTTGAAGGAAACACCTTAGTGCAAAAAATCATTTGTATGGGCTACTACTAGAAAAATATGGGAAAATATTGTTATATGTATGTTAATTGATGTCACAAATGTCAAGAACATAGCAATTTGCTTCATGCTCCTACTTTTGATCTATGTGCCTAAATCCCTATTTGGTTGTTCTCCATATGGGGCTTGGATCAAATTGGAAAAATCTCACCACCATCTTCTGTTGGACATATGCTTATGATCATTGCAACTGATTACTTCACAAAATGGATAGAGGCTATTCCTCTTCTATCTACAAAATTTGAGGTAATAAGCCATTTCATTGTAGAGCACATTATTGCTTGCTTTGGACTTCCTTCAACATTATTCTATGATAATGGTACACCATTTAAGAATAATTATGTCAAGAAATTATTGGAGACCTTTAATATCCAACATTATTTTTCAACACCTTATTACCCACAATATAATTGTTGAGCTAAATCAACTAATAAAGTCCTTGAACAAATTTTAAAGAAAACTATTAATAGACATCATAGGGATTGACACACACAATTACACTATGCACTTTTTTCTTATCACACAAGTGTTCAATCCTCCACATGGACCACACCTTACAACCTTGTTTATGGTACTAAGGCAATCATAACCTTGGAGTTAGAAATCCTAACATTATGGATTGCTCTCCAAGGTCTTGTCGATAATCAAACTTATAAGGAACAAAGATTACACCATCTTGAAATTATCAATGAACAATGTATTAACACTCTTGAACATCTTCAAGATTATTTCAAAAGGAAACAATGCTATTACAATCTCAATGTTTACCCTCACACATTCAACAAAGGGTATTTAGTCCTATCCAAAAATCAATACAACATCAATTCTGACCCCAATGAAAGAGGAAAATTTATTCCTAACTGGTTAGGGCCATACATGGTCGACAAAAAATTTGGGTCAGGTGCATATGTCTTAACAAAACTCAATGGCACACCTCTTAAGGAACCTATTAATGGTGTACATCTACAATGGTATTATGTCTAATCACTTTGCATAGTAAGAAAGATAAAGTAGTGTTGTTAAAGCTCTTTGGTCATATCCTATATGATTTCATGTTGTTTCATTCTTGAAAAACAATTATGTGTCTTGAACACTAAAATGATTATCTAATTTATTTTTATAATCACTTTCAATTTAATACTATTCAAAATTCATCTTGTGTGTTATGTTAACTTAGATCATAAGGGAATTTAATTTAGCATAACACACTTAATCATCATGTCATATCTAAAAGAAACTATCATAAGTTTTATTTAATCACATAATTCTTAAATCATGAAGAAATTAATTAACTAAACTTACGAAGGTTATTTAATTAATCACATTCTCATTTAACCTTCAACACATTATGACAACTAATAAAACATAAAATTCTCATATATAGATATATATATAGATTGTACATGTCATCAAAATATAAAATATCAATGAGGTCTATGGGTACTCGACCACTGGAGATCTAGTACTCATGTTGATCTAGTAGCAGGACATTGAGAGATGGTCGTATATGATTATGATCATGATCCACTAAATATAAATGAAAAATATAAACCTTGTATTCATCCAAGGGCCTCCTGTTGCTCTCTGTAAGGAAAGATATGGTGTGGAAACAACTCTACTAATTTCAAAACCCCAGGGAAGAATGTAGAGGTGCTTTTAAATTTTTCAATTATAGTCAAATTAAGATATACTTGAAAGCAGTAATAGAAATAGAAAAACAAACATACATAGATGAACACCATATTTATGTGGGAAAACCCTTACAGGAGAAAAACCCACCACACCAAGGAAATCATCTTTGTATTATAGTAATGGAGATTACATACAGAGATTAGACTTATCTATCTGATGTCAAATTACAATAGTAGATTCAATGATCAACCTTGTACAAAAAATTCAAGTTATAATGCTTTCTTAATTGAATTCATAGTCATTGATCACTCATCGAACTATTCATCCAACTGATCATTGAATCATTCATCGAACATAATAATATATTCAATCTTAGAGTATATCAATGTTGACCCTAGTATGTTGAACTTCCTCATAGGAACGACCACAATAGACTAACGTCCAATGGTTCCCATTCTACTCCCTGATTGGTCAAATACATACCATGTAGGATAGTCTTCCAATCAGTTAAAGCATTCAATCTATGTTCTCATGTCAGTGAGACACTAATAATGTCTACTTGATGCCACAAGACCCAATTGAAGTTATTGTCAAGAGTCCTTACTATCGGCAAGAGGTTACACCGAGTTCACAAGTTTTCGCTCAGACTTCCCCTTGTCATGAAGACATCATATTGATATCCATCACATGTAGCACTATTTGGAAAGACAATTGTTATTCGGTGAGAGGTTATACCGAAGTTCAAAAAGTCACTTAGACATTAGCATTCCCATTGGCAAGACTATTACTCTTTGGTGAGAGATCATATCAAGTCCTTCAAGTCATATTGAAAATAACATTTGTCAGAATGACTTTAGGCTATCACTGAGAGGTAATACCAAGCACCGAACAGTCAGTGAGACTACCACTTTCACCAAGAGGTCACACCGATGTTCATACCCATTGGTGAGAGAACCAAACATCGAAAAAATTTCTTACTGAGGCCTCCATGTTACTCTGATGACTCTGAGTGTAACACTATCGGTGAGACAATCCTCCATCGCCAAGATTTTTTATTGAGTGTTCAAGTCACCCCAATGAATCCAAGTGTAAAGCTATTGGAAAGACATATCTTGTCAGTATGAGTCATACCAAGCATTCAAATCTCTCCCTGAAGACTTTTGTCACCACAAGTCTCACTGATAACCTTTAAACACCAACCGTTGGTAAGAGATCTCGTCGAGCGGAGAGATATAGAAATTTCACAATGAAAGAAATGTCACAGAGATAGGCTTTAGTTAGTAAGATAGAAACAAGGTCTTGGTGACTTAAGAATTCCACAAGGTTGCACAATTGCTAGTCGGCTAGAGAGAATGAATGTCACATTGACTTTTCTCTTTTAGAGGTTTCAACATGTGAGATTGAGGCACATAATTCCAACAATATCCCACTTGATGAATATCACACAAGAACCTCTAGAGCACAACAAAACTACTGAAATTCATGGGAACTAAGGCCCATCAAACTAGCACACCACCTAAAATTGTCTATACTCACTGGCTTGGTCCATGCATCTGCAACATTCTCCAGAGTATCCACTTTTTCTAATGAGACCTTTCCATTACAAAATGATATTGTACATCTATATGTTTCATCTTGGCATGGAAAGTAGGATTCTTTTCTAAAGAAATAGCACTCTAACTGTCACAGTAAATTGTTATTTTCCCTGCATCAAAATCAATGTTAGAACACAAACTCTTTAACCAGATTGCTTCTATACAAGAATGTGTTTCTACCATATATTCTGCCTCTATAGTGGACAAAGCAACTACAACTTTTTGCTTACTCATCCAACTTACTGCACCACCATTCATCATGAAAATATATCCACTAGTGGATCTTCTACTTTCAATGTCCCCTGCCCAATCAGAATCCACATAGCCTAGAATGTTGAGAGTCCTCTGTGATTTAGCCAAGTTGCCATGGTAACACAATGCATATTATGAAGTTCCCTTCAAATATCTAAAAACTCTTTTCATAGCATCCCAATGTGTCCTTCCAAGATTAGCCATAAACCAACTAAGTACTCCCACTACTTAGGTAATGTTTGGCCTTGTACAGACCATCGCATACATTAGATTGCCAACTGCACTAGCATAAAGTACACTAGTCATGTCCTCAATCTCAGTAGGAGATTTTGGACATTATTCAACAAATAGCTTCATTCCCTACAAAACTGGAACAACTAGCTACTTATAATCATTCATGCAAAATATCTCTCTAGAATAGTCTTGATATACTTACTCTGACTGAGCCAAATTTTTCTACTATTCTTGTCCCTGGTTATTTCCATTCCTATAATATACCTTGTTCTACTAAGAAAAACTAGTTTTCAAGTTGAAAAAGTCTTTGTATGGATTAAAAAAGTCTCCTAGAATGTGGTACTAGAAGTTTGACACTTATTTTTTCATTGGGATTTGTAAGATCACCATGAAGAAATGTTGTCTTCACATCCATCTGTTCAATCTCTAAGTCATACGCTACTGCAAGTGACAAAAGAAATCTAATGGATGTCAAATTAGCTAAAGGAGAAAAAATTCCTCCATAATCAATTCCCTCTACCTGGGAATAACCCTTCGCAACCAACCTTGCCTTATATTTTTCCACACTACCATCTAGACCTATTTTCTTTTTAAATACCCATTTGCAGCCCACAACTTTTCTACCTTTAGGCAAGGGCACCAAACTCCAAGTATCATTCTTTTCTAATGATTTCATTTCTTCATTCACGACTTCCAACCAAGAGTTTGAGACAGACATTCTAAATTCCTCTTTCACAATCCTAGGCTCATCAGTGCTAGAAATTAAAGAATAGGAACAAGTAGAATCTATCAAAGAGAAACCATACCTATTAGGTTTCTTTCTTCATGAGTTGACCTCCTCACTTGCTGAGGCTGAGGTTGTTGTTCTTCTTTAGAACTCTCAGAACTGATTTAGCTCTCCTTAGTTTTAGGTAAATTTTGAATTTTCAATTCCTCTTTCTTTGGTGTAAGAGGAATTTCAACTACATCCTTTTTGTTTTCTGACTTTGTCTCTAACTACAGATCTAAGGTAGAAGGCTTCAGCTCACGAAAGATAACACTTCTATTGTATAGAACCTTCTCTGTATCAGGATTCCAAAGCTTGTATCCTTTTATGCTAGCACTATAGCCAATAAAATACATTTAATAGCCTTGTTCTCCAATTTAGATCTTTTCTCATTTGACACATATGCATATTCCTCATAGCCAAAAACACGAATGTGTCTTAAAGAGGGCTTCTTACCAGACCATGCTTCTAAAGGTGTTTCCTCAACAAGAGTAAAATGAGAATAGTTTATCAAGTAACATGTTGTAGCAACTGCCTCAACCCAGAACTTCTCCTCCAAGCCAACACTACTCAACATACTTCGTGCTCTTTCCATCACTATACTGTTGAACCTTTCTACAACTCCATTTTGTTGTGGAGTGTAAGGTGTAGTTATATGTCTTTTAATCCCATGATCTTTACAGTACCTTTCAAAATCATCAAACCAAAATTCATCACCATTATCAATCCTTAAACATTTTATTTTTCTTCCAGTATTATTTTCTACAAGTTTTTTAAATTCCTTAAAATAAATGAACACTTCTAATTTACTTTTCCAAAAATAGACAAATGCCCTTCTTGAATAATCATCAATAAATGATACATAGTACCTTGACTTAGACAAAGAAGGAACATTCACTAGACCAAAAACATCAAAATGAATGTAATCAAACAAACCAGAAGATTTGTGAGGACTAGAGTAAAATGAAACATGGTGTTGTTTACCATATATACAATGTTCATAGAATTTGAATTCAAGGTTACAATCATCAAGCCCCTCAACCAACTTTTTATTCTTCAAGGTTTTTAAACCTTTTTCTCCAATATGGCCTAGCCTCTAATGCCAAAGCATAGTCTTTTTTGCTACAAGTTTAACTTCCATAGATTTTACACCATCAGGAACTTTTTCATCTTTGCCTCCATGAGTAGCTTTCTATGACTTTACAAAGACACAATTTCATTGAACAACATGTGCATCTAGCTTATACAAGGTACCAATACGAGCACCCCTAGCTATCACCATTGAGCCTCTAGTCATCTTGCAGTCATTTCTAGAGAACCTAACTTGCACTCCAATATCATTTAGCTTACTAACAAAAAGTATATTTCTAGCCATACCTGGTATATGTATTACATCATTGATTCCCTTCACTCTTCCATTAGGGAATTATATTCTGACTCTTCCACGACCAATAATTTCCAAAGATGAATCACTTGCCAAATAAACCTTTCCACCATCATATTTTTCATACTTCATGAACCAGTCTCTATGAGATGTCATGTGGAAAGATGCTCCAAAATCAATCAGCCAGACATCATATAATGCCTATGTAAGCAAGGCTGCAATAAAAATGTCTACATCACTCTGAGAAGAATCATTGTCAGAAGAGTACTTCTTCTTCTTCTTTTTCTCCTCTTTACAATCCTTTTAGACATGACCAGGTTTCCCACAATTCTAGCACTTCACCTTGGACATCTTGCTAGGAGACTTTGATCTCTCCTCTAATTTGGATTTGGACTTCTGGTCCTTCTTCTTTCCTTTCTCTTTTGACCTTCCTCTAATAATAAGGGCCTCCTTCACCATCGTAGAAGATTTCCTTCTCGTCTCTTCGAATAACAAAGAAGCAACAACATCTTCCATCTTAAAATTGGATGTACTCCCAATAACCATCACCAAGTGATCCCAAGAATCAGGCAAAGAACATAATAACAGTATACAACAATCTTTTTCATCAATCTTCACACAAACAAATGTTAACTTTGCAATTAGCATATTGAATGAATTCAAATGATTAGAAACAAATCCTACCTCCTGCATTCTCAAAGTGTACAACTTCTTCCTCAAGAACAATTTATTCACCAAGGACTTGCCTTGATAAATAGCTATCAGTCTTTTCCACAAGGAAGATGTAGCCTTTTCTTCATGAACATTTAGAAGAATAGAGTTTTCTAAATAGAGCCTTATCAGCCCCTTTGATTTTCTATTTGCAAGGTCCCAATCCTCTTGCTTCATGCATGTAGGCTTTGTTCTAAACATAGCAAGCCACAAATCATGATCAACCAATAGATCTTCCATTTTGAGCTTCCATAGCTCAAAATTACTGCCATTGAATTTCTCAATTTCAATCTTTCCTAACGTGCTTTCTATTTTAACTTGTAATTCGAATTACAAAAAAATTCTGTAAGACTCCCACTGAACATAATTGACACAAAAAACCCAATGTACCCACAAGGATAACACAACTAGCCAGGCTCTAATACCATTTGTAAGGAAATCTAAGGTGCAAAACCAACTCTCCTAATGTCAAAACATCGAGGAAGAATGCAAAGGTGCTTTTAAATTTTTCAATTACAATCAAATTAAGATACATTTGAAAGCAATAACAAAAAAAGAGAAACAAACATACACAAATGAACACTAGATTTACGTGGGAAAACCCTTATGGGAGAAAAACCCACTACACTAAGGAAAGCCTCTTTGTATTACAATAATGGAGATTACATACATAGATTAGACTTATCTATCTAATGTCAAATTACAGTAGCAAATTCAAATATCAAGCTCGTACAAAACATTCAAGTTATAATGCTTTTTGAATTGAATTCACACTCACTGATCACTCATTGAACTATTCATCCAACTAATCATCAAATCATTCATCGAATAGAAAAAAATCTTTGATCTCAGAGTATATCCATTTTGACCCTGATCTGTTGAACTTCCTCACAAGAATAGCCACAATAGACTAACTTCCAATGGTTCCCATTCTACTCCATGATTGGTGAAAGACACACCACATAGGATAGTCTTCCAATGGGTCAAAGAATTCAAACTATGTTTGCATGTCAGTAAGACACTAACCATGTCTCCCTGATGCCACAAGACCTGATTGAAGTTATTTCCAAGAGTCCTTACTATTGGAAAGAGGTTACACCGAGTTCACAAGCTATCTCTTAGACTTCCCCTTGTTGCCAAGACATCATACCGATATCCATCACATGTAGCGCTATTCAGAAAGACCATCATTATTCGATGAGAGGTTATATCAAAGTTAAAAAGTCACTTAGACATTAACATTCCCTTTGGCAAGACTATTTCTCTTCGGTGAGAGATCATACCGATCCCTTCAAGTCATACCGAAAATAAAATTTGTTAGCAAGACTTTAGGCTATCGCTGAGAGGTAATACCAAGCCCTCAAGTCATACTGAACACTGAACAGTTAGTGAGACTACCGCTTTCACCAAGAGGTCACACTGATGTTCATACCCTTAGCGAGAGAACCAAACATCAACAAGAGTTCTTACCGAGGCCTCCATGTTACTCCAATGACTGCGACTGTAACAGTGTATGCGAGACAAGAGCTTTTACCAAGTTTCCAAGTCACCTCAATGACTCCAAGTGTAAATTTTTTGGAGAGACATATCTTGTTGGTATTAGTCATATCGAGCATTTAAATATCTCCCCAAAGACTTCTGTCAGCACAAGTCTCACCAATAAACTTTAAACACTAATCTATAAGAGATGTCCCCAAGTGGAGAGAGATAAAATGTCACAAGAAAAGAAATGTCACATCGATAAGCTTCAGTCCGTAAGATAGAAATGAGGTCTTTGTAACTTGATAATTCCACAAGATTGCACAACTACTAGTTGGCCAGATAGAATGAATGTCACACTAAGTTTTCTCTTTTAGAGGTTTTAGCCTGTGAGATTTAGGCAGATAATTCCAGCACTCCCCTACTATTTGATCCCTCTCCACCTATAGTTGAGTTACCTCTACCTCTAGTCTCTCAACCTCTACTAGGGTCTCAGATGATTGTTCCTTTGTTGTAGTCTTGGCTCAATAGACTCATCTCCTCAGACTCTCATATGATGCACATAACCTCATGAATTATCTGAGTGAATTTGGATCCTACTCCACAATAGGTGGGGGCACATAATTTGAGTACATTTCCTCCTTGTCGATGGATTCTAGTACTATCTATGTAGCTTCTTCACAATAGAGATCTTGCCAATCTCTCATAGCTCTTGCGAGGAAGAAACAATCCACAATTAGTACACATCATGATATGTATGTATATAAAGAGCATAAGCACTAAATTATGTGCATAAAATCAAATATCATCACCTATATCTCTGGTAGGCTAAGAAGTATCAACCTCGTCCTATGCAGGAGGCATGGAAGATGTGCTAGCCTCTCCATGATTATGGTTATTGATACCTATTGTAGATGTTGTTCATGATCTAGTCATACAAATGGGATAGGGCTCTCCCCACTCATGTCAATCCTTAGCTACTGCCTCATTACTCTCACTTAGAGGTAGCTCCTCCTCGACCTACTCCTCTTCATTCTGGGCATCATAGTCTGGTTTTGCATCCTCATCATACTCCTCATCAATTACATCAGTAAATATGTTTGTAGCTCTGTATTATGTCTCCTCAGCCCTATCCTCTCTATCATCTCCATCATCTAGGAATGGTCCTACATATCCTATAGTATCATCAATTATATATATAGGAGTTGATGATGATACTATCCACCACTCCTCATAATCCCATGTGGCATCAACATCATCTACGTCAAAGACTGGAGGATGATCATGATCCAAAAAATAAAATTCACTCTTGAAAACATCATCTAAAGTGAGTCATACTATATCACTTGGTCTCTAGGAACTTTGCACTAACCTTTTGGAAAAGGATTGTGCCCTGGGTGGCCTCTAAATCTATCCAAACTACCACATGAATTGATCATAGTAGAAGGGATGTATTACATGATCATGAAGTACAACCAAAAATCTATCTAATTTTAGTATCCTTGATTGTCTCATGTGATCTGGCCACTCATGTGTCATTTGATAAGGTCTCCACAAGATCTCATCCTCTTCTATTCTGTCTAATCTCACTCTACAAAACTTTAAATCCCTGTACTACCATAACCTCCATAGAGGATAGCCAAAGGCAAGAGGATACTCCATTGTTACCAGACATGGGAAGCTGGTAGGCCTAGTACATGTGAAATTCTCAAGCCACTAAACCTACAGAACTGTGTAGTGCACCATGTTGTCTACCTCCCAAAAAAAAAACCAACCAAGATCATAATATAAATGTGCTAGGATATAGTGCCCCTAGGCATATATTGTCTTGTGCTTTTCCATCCTATGTACCAAGTGTAGTAGTCCTCCCTCAATGTGTGATTCCCACCCAAATGGGATGAGTACTAGTGCCACTATATGCATCATGATTCATCTCACAACTAGCACTCATGAATACAACAACATCACCAAGTCAATCCGTAGTCTCATCTGCTCATCATGCACTAGCCCATCTAGACAATGCTGCATATCGAACTTCTGCTCATAGAATGTGTGATCTCTCTAGAAGCATAATCACTCTCCCTGAATAGGAATTTAGACGATATAGTGGACGCACTCTAGAGTAATCATCATCTCCTTGGTTAGAAGGTGGAATGTACATGTGTTTGCATCCTAGCACTCACATATCACCATCAACATAGCATCATAGTACCTTATGGGTGCATGAGGTATGCCTAGTAAGTACCCATAGCTAGTAGGTGCTATGTGTCCTTCTGTTGTAAGTGTAGGGGCTAAATCTCTCATAAAATTTAGCTCCCTACCCACTAGACGCTGAAATGAATAGGTGGGTACCTATCAAAAACACAAAATATATGCTCTATAAACCATCTAACATCTTTAATTTTTACTTTATTCATCATGCAAGTGTATTAAATTTCATCTAGTGTGCTTTCCTAAAGGCCCTAGACACTTTAGAACCCTTTTGGGACACTTCGTAAAGATATGGGACACTTTGTGAAAAAAGGGGACACTTTGAAAACTCTTTTCCAAGATTCTAAGTTAACCTAAAAAATCATAAAAATCATTAAATAACTACATAGTCACAAAGCACAACACATATAATTGACTCACCTTGTCATGATGCTCATCCCATTCCACCTAGTCCCATAGCACGTCTAGTCCTATAGATGTGTAGCCCTATCTACTTAACATCTTTCACTATTCTCTCATCACTCTCAAGCTAGAAGATGGTAAAATTACAAGTTAAGTGACAACTTACTTCACTTTTAACTCTTTTCACTCTTTTCACTCTTATGTATGAAACCAAGGTTATTACTTAGAGTTAAAAATGTGATTCTTATTCAAAAAAACATAACATGTGCTAGTGAACTCCATTTTTGACACTATTTCTTGTGTTGGAATTATCATTCTACACCCAACATAATCCCTTGTCTATCATAATGTGTCATGGTACTTGGACATTCCAATAAATCATAGGACCCACCTCAAAAACCCCTAGTGCGACTAAGTCACCAAAGGTGGTGACTTGGTCCCTTTTGGGGTATTTTTTAGTTTTGAGTGAGAAAATCAATGACTTAATTCAAAATTTCAATGGATGTCAACTCATGAAGTAAAAATAATGAATAATTAGGTATTGATGGCTATAAATATGTATTATTAGGTCATTTTTCACAAGATTAATTCATTTCCAACAAACAAATTCAAGAGTCAAGTGTTGAATATCTTTCATAAGAAGATTTATTATTCCATGTACAACAAAGTTGAAGCTTTAGGGTAGCATGCTAGGGTTTTTGTAGGTCTTCAATCTCAATTTTTTTCCAAGATATCACATTGAAAAGGGTTTATTATGGATTCCTAAGGAGAATCATAGAGAAATCTAGGTTGAGGAGATGCAACTAGCCATCAAATTAAGCATAAGGACTTGTTTTGAAAGTGATTCCATCTTCCATTTTCTCTCTATTTTCAGCCTAAGGAGAGTTTTATTCTTATTAATATTCATTTCTAATGTGATTTAGGGTCTCTTGGAATGAACTTTCATCATTCTAGTTTCATTTATGGATCTTATTCATGTTAGAATAGGGTTGCATCTTGCTTTAGATTTCCTAGTCTTAGATGCACTTAGGGCTAGGCTTTTATGCAAATTTAATTATCTATTTCAAATTTTAAATACCAACTAGGGGTTTAACCAAGGAAAATACCCATTAGAAACCAAATTATATTCTATTTTGTAGGCATTTTCACATATTTGGATCTAAATTTCAGTAGAAGAACAAAGTGTTGATTGAGGGTTTCTATTTCCACTTTTAGACTTTTGGAAAAGCTAAAGTGGAATAAGTCACTAGTAGAGGAAACTTACTCTCACTACACATTTTTGTCAATTTTTTTGTAGATTTGGATACCCATTTGGCTAAAATGGGATCTAGAGCAGTTTCCTTGATTTGGGACTAAGTTGCCCAACTTTGCGTAAGTGTCCCAATTGGCCAAAAAAATAGATTTTTCTAGTATTTCAAAGACATTTGTAGTCTTCATTCTAGTCTCTATCAATTACTAGGTGCACTCTTTCATTTTAACCTTTCGATCTTGTTTTATATTGCATTGAATTTATTTTTCTACATATCACAGTGTGTTTACATACATCTTGCATTTCATTAGTTTTACATTAATAATCAAATAGATTTTATTATTTTATTGCATTCAGGGCATTACATCTAGGCATATTTCATTCATACTTGCATTATTTTTTAGTGAGGACATTGCACATTTTGGCATAACTCTCTCCTTTAAGGTGAAAAACCCTAGAAGTATTAAGGAGTCTTCTGGTGCCAAAATCAATGTGCACAACCTCTAATAACTCTAATAAGGAACCACACAATACAAAATTTGAGCTTGATAAGGCTAGCAAGATTTTGTACACTAATAACTCATGAACAAACATGACTCCACTGGCAAGAAAGGTGTGTTTTTCTTGGTTTCCATAAAAAAATTGTAACTTTGAGCTTCATAAGGTTAGCAAGCTACATTATCCTAAATACTTATGAAAAAATGTGAATAGGATAAGAAAAGTTCAAAGTGGTTTTTATTAGTTCATGAAATGTATCACCTTAGGGAACATCATGCCTAATGTATCCAATAGAGGACTAGTTGAGGATATAAGATTCATAATTCCTAAGGAATTCAATCCATAACATTACCACCAAGAAGAATGTCATATGCTTAGAAAGGTCATGATATTGAAGAAAATCAAGAATAATATCACCACAAGGAATTTCGAATTAATTTAGAAGATCACACCTTGAAAATAAATTCACACATCCTATGAGGTATATTCTATCATCACCAAGAAGGGAACATGCAAACAATGAATGGGAAACCCCCCCCCCCCACTTAAAATGTCAACCAACATGCTATGTTGGTATTTTAAGTAAAAGGATAGGAAGAGGTGATCCTTGAAAATAATTCTTACCTCAAAAATTAGTTATCCTTGCCCCTCAATCATAGAGACAAAGAAATCACCAAGAACTATCATATTTCTTCCAAGGTAGATATGGTTGCACCAAAAATTGTACCACCATGAATGGTAATGAGCAAGGAACATAATGCTAGAAATTCCACATAGTGATGAGCAATATGATAGGATGAAAATCATTATTAATTATAGGAAATAGGTGCATCAATGCAAGGAAGAGAACCAAAATCCCTAACATGTTGAATTTTATTACTCAAAGCCTTACATTCATTAGTAAACTGACCATGAACTCAATGATCTATACAAAATGAAAACTTTTAAAATTTCTTTCATGTTCTTGGATGGAGAGATATCAAGTGATCTTGGAGAAGTCTCAGCAAGATACTCTCTTGATCGATAGTGGAATATGTTCCTTTCTTTTTCTTCAAAGATATCTCTTGCTTATTACAAGGTGTCATACATACACAATAATCTTTAGGTTGAGATATTTCATAATCTCCTTGAAAGGAGGATGTAGAATATAATAAACTCCAATCATTATTTTGTATGATGACAATGATATTAAGAAATTTTTTCTTTGATTCTTTCATTTTTTTTGAAGGAAAATAACCAATACCATTGCTTGTTTCTATCAATTTAGGATGAACCAAGGCTAAAGTTGGCTTAAAATAATATTTTTTAATAGTGTTGGTATTTGGTGAAGGCTTTTTCTATGCTTTTGTTTCTTTTGAAGGAAAATAGCCAAGACCACTAGTGGTTTCTTGTGTGTGAGGCTCTATAAGGACACAAATACCTTGTTCTCTAGCACCACATCATTTTCCACTATAACCAAGTTGTTTCAAAAGTTCATAACCACTTCCATAAATATTTTTCACTTCTTTTGGATTTGGTGGTTTGCATAATCATCCTCATTAAAAAAAATTATGTAATTTTCTTATTCTCCTAAAGTGGTTGAAGTGGATTATTTTGAAGGTTCTTCTAAATTTTGTGTTAACATTATCACTGATTCTTTTCTCTTTTTAGACTCCGTTTTTATGATCTTTTATTCTCCCATGAATGTAGGTGTGAAATCTAAGTAACTCCAATTATCCTCCAATAACTTTGTGACTTATTCAATATGCTTTTATTTTTCTCTCTCTTTCTTAGGTTCCACAAGTTTAGTTGGTGTCAATATTTTCAAGGAACTTTCCTTGCCTTTCTCAATGTGTACATAAATTTTTGGTGCAAGTTTGGCCTTGATTGTGTACACTTTGTTGTTATAAACATATTTGATTACATGATGTATAGTAGAAGGCATTGCATGAATCTCATGAATCCTTGATCTTCCTAAATGAAGATTATATGAAATATTTTGAGGCATAACATGGATAGGAGTTTGCAATGTAACTTCTCCAACATTAATAGGTATTGTGATCACACCCATTATTTTACTTTCCTACATTATCAAATCCATAAATAGATAACAACTCTGGTTGTATTTTTTGTTTGTCTACTCCAATACTATCCAAAAGGTTTACGCTACACATAGTAAGCATTAGACCATTTTCAATGAGAGTTCTCTTTGTCATAGTCATATTAATTATAACTATTATTATGAAAGATTCATTTTTTTTACACTTCCAAAGGAGGTAGCTCATTTTGGTGGAAAACAATGTCTGAATTCATTCCTTGAATTAGGGTTCCTATATCATTTGGTTGCACATAAGGAGGGATATGAACTTTTTGTAATAAAATCTGAAGCATATTATGATAACTAGAAGAGGCTTGAATAAGGTACCATAAGGATATATTAACAAGAGTACATTTAAGTTGTTCAACAAGATCATACTCCTTTCCACTATGTAAAGGTAAATAAGGAGCATTAGGAAAAATAGGTTGAGAAAATGGTAGTAAAACATGAGTGGGTTGTGCTTGCATATTGTTCCTTCTATTGTATGTGTGGGAAATGGTATTATAACTCGACTATTGTGAAACATTGTTACTATCAAGTTTCCTTGTAAAGTTCAGGATGTCTCCTAGAGCTAATTGTTTCTTTCTAGGTGACTCTAATGTAAGCACAGGTTTAGTTTGAGCTTTAGTTTTATGTGGGGGTGGATAAAGGATAATAAGTGGCTCACGAGATTGCTTCAAGGGATATCTAATGCTCATAACCTCAAAATATGTATCCTTATTGTGAGGATCTTTTAGTGAATGAGAGTCTAATGTCACCTCAACATATTCATCTAAGGAAGCCCCATTACTATTGTTTGAAAGACATGCATAAATTATAACATTTTATTGCACCATGATATCTATGGGCTAGTAGGATATTTTTTAGCAGACAAGGAAACAAGATGTTGATCACATTCCATAATTATATTTTGTAAGGTAACTTCATCACAAGTTTTGTAACAGAAAAATTAGCCTGTTCCCTTCCTTGTTTGATAATTGACCTTAAAACTAAACTATTGATTTCTTGGACTGGTATTATAATGTGTTGTACACATTCACACTCTTATAGGACCTTTATTTAACTAATACATTCCTTAATTGATCCTTTTCAAAGGTGTTGTAAGACACTTTCACACTTTTCTAGAATATATTTTCCTAATTAAGCCTTATGGGCCCCTTTCTAAACAAAATGTACACAATTTATGGTTTATTTAAATGTAGTAAATTTTTTTAAGGAAATTTCACATTTATATAGGTGGTCTTAATTAATTTTGGTTGATTGGAGTTATTAACCACATTTTATTTCAAATTTAGTCCTCAATTTTGACACCTCTCGAAGATCTATCCCAACAATCATAACTTAAACAACAAATGACTTTATTGGGCACAACTTGGTCCTAGTAAGTTGATCCAAGACCCATTCACCCTTGATGGTGAATGGGTCCTCCCTTAACAGGACCCCTGTTTCTCAATTGATCAAGAATGGGTCTTTAGCCTTCTTTTAGTTCCTTGAAGCTTGGTCCTAGAAATTTAGCCAAGACCCACTCACCCAAGGTGGAAAATGGGTCCTCCCTTAAGGAGAGCCCCCTTTTTGAATTTTTTTCTAGCGAGAATTTAATTATATTTCTTACCAAATCTATTTTTGGATTTAATTCTTTTAATTTTTGGGTTAATATCCTAATTTAGTATAAATAAGAAGTTAATTCACATTATTTCTCCCAGCAAGATCTAGAAATTTTTTGAAGCATTCAAACATTCAATTAATAAAGAATTAGAGCATTTTAAAGGAATTCATAAGGAATTCTAAGGAATATTTCAAGTGTTTATTAAAGCAATTCAAGATCATATCATTATTTCAAGGGTTTAGTGCATGCATTCATGTTGTTGAGATAAGGAGGTGGATGTAGCATTGAATATCTACTTGCAACCATTTTTCACATCACTTACCAGAGTTATAGATCTACATTCTTCATGGCCACTACATGATTGTTTGTATATTTTTTGTAAAAGACTTCATCCATGGTGATATCATTTACATTATTTCATGTTCATGCTTTAATTTTCTTATTTCATCATTTAGATTGATTACGTACAAGGTGTTTGACTAAGGAAAATCCCCGTTCACTAACAAATAAAAAAAAAATTATGCCCTTGAGTGTGTGTTGGTAGATTTATAGGTTGAAGATCAATTTGAGCAAGATTTGGAGCGAAATTGTCAAAGTTGAAAAATTCCAAAAAATTTCATTCAAAGTGAAAGGTCATGGAAAGAGCTTTACAAAATTGCATACAAGCTTCAAGAGCTTGAAAACATGAATTTTGAGAGTGCAGACATCAAGGAATAGAATACTGAAATTAGTTTTCAACAACCCTAAAAGGTCCCATTTGCCACTAAAGGAAACTGAGTCCTCCATAGCTCAAAAACAACTTTCTACACAGGTACACATCATTTTATGATCTATAGTTTCTATAATAGTTAGGTTGCATTTCTGATTCTTATTAGCATCTTATTTTACAAAATTTTAAGTGTGAGGGCCCTATAGAAATAAGAGGTAGATCCTCTTGTTCATGCATTTGGTTCTACCTTATTTTTCACTATCAAAAGTAGGGGAGGAATCAAGATAAGAACAACTATGATGATATTTTTTATCAATGACTTGATCCTTTTGTTCAATAATTCCTTCCCATGTGGGAGAAGAATTAGGAGAGGGAGAAATAATATTCTCTTGACTCTCAATGATTGTAACTTTTAACACCAAAATATCTTCTTCACAATTGGAGAGATATTAGGACAATAAAAAGTGTGATTTTAATGGCTATCCATGATTGCATCCTCTTTCACTTAAACATTCTCACAAGTGAGGAATGAATGGAGACTAGGTGATGTTAAGAAATGTGTCAATGATCTCATTCTCTTATTCCATAGTGACTTCCCAAGTAGGAGAATTTTTAGAAGAGGATCTTTCAATATTGTCATGAACCTTAATGGGTGTATCTTATAACAGCAAAATACCTTGAAAAATAGTAGGAAAGGTATTGGGAAAAGAGAAACTATGATTATCATGATTCTCTATGCTTGCATCTTCTTCTATCACATCATTCTCACAAATAGAGGAGAGATTAGTGGGTATGGAATTAAGGAATGTGTCAAAATTTACACTTTCTTGCACTAATAAACTCTCATAACAAGGAAACATATTGGAAGAATGACTAAAATGCTTGTTAATAAGCTTTTTCTTAGCCTACACGGAAAGGAAAGTGTAGTGTAAAAGAAAAGTAACCCTTTTTCACATTTAATTTGGGAATAAATAATTAATGATAAAATAGATTTAATGATGCATTATTTAGGGTGTTGTAAAGTGTATCTTGACACTTTCAAACTATCTAGGGATTTATTAATTAATTCAGGTTAATTTGAGCTTAATTGGCCCCTTAAACTCAAATCCAAGCCTAATTTATAGCATTTTTTGAGGGATAAAACTTGACAATCTTAAATAATATTATACACAACTTAATTTCACAAGAAATGTGTCCTAGGTTAGTGATGTAGGACCCATTCACCACTTGGTGAATGGGTCCTCACTAGGTCCTAAGACCCCCTTTTGACATGATATTTCACATCCCCTAAAATGTGTCCTAGTTAAGTATGTTAGGACCCATTTGCTCGAAGGTGAATGGGTCCCCACCTAGCTCTTGACACGCTCCGCACATGGGATATGCTTTCAGTAGTATTTTAATGTTTTTAAATCATAGATCTAATGTTTTCTTATGTTATTTAATTTTGGGAATTAAAAGTAAAATAAGTATAAATACAAGACTATTTCACTTACTTTTACCTAGAAAGTTTTCATAAGCATCCTAGATATTCATATGCAATCAAGATTACTTTCACAAGATCATTCAAGAGTATTCAACAAAGAATTCAAGGGTAGATTACTAAATTTTATTGCAGTAATTAAGGATGCATTTCATCATGTCAAATTCATGCATATTGTTGAGATAATATGTTAATGTAGCATTGAAGATAAAATTCAAGCATATTCAAGGTGTTATTTCTAGTGAAGAGTTGTGATAAATAGATACATTTATTAAGGAAACTTAATGTTAAATTTCATATTTGTAATCCAAGGTCTCAATTGACGATTTGTGATTTGTGGCATTACATTGTCCATTCATCTTTCATTTTATGCATTGTTTCAATTCAAGGTTTAATTACCAAAATGGGGTTTGACCAAGGAAAATCCCTATTCCCTAAAAAATAAGAATTTTATTCTCCTTTGATGTGTGATTACTATATTTAGGTTGAATATCAAGTGGAGAGAAAAAATGGAAAAAAATTTGCCAAAGTTGCCAAGTATTGAAAGTTGTCATATTTTTTGCAAAATCATGGAAAGTATTTTACAAAATTTATTTCTAGCTTTCAAGAGCTAAACACCTAGGATTTGGGAGTGTATAAATTGAAGAATAGAACCTAGAAATTTATTTTCAAAAACCCTAGTAGGGACCCATTTGGCACTACGAAAATGAGTCCTTAGTGAGGCCTAAAAAAAGCACTTTTTGCAATAGTTGCACATCATTTTATCATCTTAAAACCTACCTTTTTATTGTTATATCAGTTAGGTTTTACTTCTAATTGTTAATTACACATTATAGCCCTAATAATTGAATGAAATATTGGAAAATTAGAGGTTCATAATCTTGTTAATTCATATTGGTAAACCCTATTTTTTCAATGATTCATTATGGTGAATTTGAATTCTTAAGTATTGAAATTTTTTTATTTTGGAGTCTCTCTTTTCATCTTAGATTAGATTACATTTTTGCATTATTTAAATCTAAAAAATACAAAAAAATCACTATCATCTTGCATATCATTTAGATCATATAATCTTACACTTGAAAATCAAGAACAAAATTGCATATCAAACTAGGTCTCTTAGTTCATCATTTTGTCACATTTTCAACTTGCACTTCACATTGCATTTACATAAAATTAAACCTAAAACTTATTGTAGCAGACCTAAATTTGAAAATCATTAGAAAAGGCTTAAAATAAATAAATAAATGTTTCAAAGCCCTAATCTAGGATCCATTCTCCCTATGTAAAATGAGCCCTTGATCAAGCATTAATCTACATTTATGGAAGTTAAAAAAAATTATTATGTGCTTTTGATTATTGTTATCATATCTCTATTATAGTTTCCTAATTTTCTATTTCATTAGATCTAGTTCATTGAGTTCACTTAGTGCATTATCTCTATTGATGAGATATTGGGATGGAAAATTGGCTATTTTAAAGAAATTTCTCACAATAATTGTGTTAGCAACTACTTTAAAGTTGGGGCATACATCAATAACATCTTTCCACATTTTTTCATATTTCATGGTCTGATTTTCTTTTTATTGTGATGCATCATTTTCTTGGTGATTTCATTAGGTTTGATTTCCTCTAAGAGTGTGATCCTTCAAAGTGTATGACTTTCCCTTACTAGTTTTATGTGAAGCAAGGAATCCCATAAGTGGCAATCTATTACTCTTTAATTATCCTCTCTTGGAGATATTAGGCATGATGATCCTTATGAAGAAGACCTTACATGATTGAAGCAAGATCCCATTGAACAAAAACCTATATACATAATAATAATAAGTGTTTAGCATTGTGATCCTTTATTGAAGTTGTTAGGAGCATAATTTAAATATGGTATGGGAGCCTAATATAATTTTCTTATTTTCCACCCCGTTGGGATGCTCAACTAGTTGATGGCTTGAGATTATACTACCCTAGAGTGAGTGTATGTGTCATTTTCAGAGTGGTGGAGTGTCAAAAATGTTTTTTGTGACATTTTCACACTTGTTTGTGCCCTCATAAAATTGATCTTAACGATTCCTTGACTTAGTGTTGTAATATTTTTAACACACTCACATTAGGTCATGGGATCTTGTGAATTAATTAAACCTAATCAGAACTTATTTAGGGTGTTGCAAAGTGTTGTTCAATACTTTCACACTTTTCTAGGATTTTATTATATAATCAGGCTCCTGTGTGCTTTAATTGGCCTTATTTTGCATCCAAAAGTGTCATTAAATGCATTTTTCTAAAGCTAATCCCAACATAAACCAAGATCCAATCATAATTCAGGGTTTTATTAGGTTGTGTAGCCTAGATTTAGTGATCTAGGACTCATACACCACCTTGGGAATATGAGTCCTACCTAGGTTTTTTGGCCTTAATCTATCTTTTGCATCATTCAAAAGTATTTTTCAAAATGTTTTCCAAAATTAATGCCTAATAGGACTTGTTGTTTTCTTTAACAACATACCCCAAGATTGAAAAGACTTGGGGAGCCAATTGAAAATATGACTTCTATGGTAGGAGCTAATAGATTGGATGATCACCAAAAGTGAAAAGAAAAAGAAAAAACCTTTAGTTTAAAGGAAAGAACTTTTTATAGTAAGTGTTTCGTATATCGGATACCAGAAACACAGAAAAGGAAAAAGCATAATATAAAGTTCAAATGAATGGATCTGGTACATCAGAGTCTACTAAATTGGATTTCCAGTATAATTGAGGTTTGGGAAAGTAAGTGGGTAAAGTTGAAACTAGGCACTGGGTATCGGGTTGAAATGTGAATTAAAATGTTAATTTTATTTATTTATTACAATGGTCCCAGTGATCTGCTATACATGAAAGGATTCATGATATGTCTTTGAAAGTGAATTTTTGTGGATTTCTTGTGTTAATATTTGAATGGTGGTTTTATTTATATGTGATTTGGTAGCATATTTGTTTAAAAAGGGATTTAATATTGTAATTTTATGATTGTAAGAGATATCAATTGTGATTCAAAGCTCGGGTATATACAACCTAAAAAATTTGAGTCATGGTTGTAGTAAAATTCATTCCATTTTTATTACTATGGGACGTGATAATGCTAATAGCTTTGAGTCAACCAGACTATAGGACATCCTATTATTCCACTTTTGGTGGGAAAAAATGCTAATTTTTGGGAGAGCCCATTCCCAAGAGTGATAGGACCAGAGAAAAATGAAATGTAGGGGGACATTTTTTACCTTATCATCCTAAATGTATGGGAAGCCCCTACATATTATCATGATTCAAGTTATTTTCCTTGCGAAGATTCTAGATAAGAGCTTCAATGAGTAATTAGAGTTGACTTCCATTCACTTCAATTTCTATTCTCCTATTGGTCACAATATTCCACATTCCTTGATGAGATTGGTCCCTTAAATTCCCTCTCATGCAGATGTCTTATCTTATCTAAGCCTTTTGTTCTATAAAAGGCTATAGCATGTTTAATTTTATTTTTAAGTTCAAAATTTTTGGATGTCGAAGGAGAAAAAACTTTTTTTTAAGTTTTGTTCCTTTTTTCTGTCTTCTGAACCATTCTAGTGTAAAACTTTGTATGCACACAGACATTAATTAATATCAAAGCTTTATGGATAGCTACCTATCTAAGTATCTTTTGTAGCTAGTTTTGTAAGTTTAGCTGAACAAGACTGTATGTTGTACCATTTAAGGGTGCATACAGAACCTATTCAGTGTCCATAAACAAAACCCCCTCTTTAAAAGCTTGCATCATTTTATACATAGTTGTGAAGCAATCTGGTGAAGTATAAAGCAGTTTTCTATGTTTTGATTAATTCTTTGGGGCATCCATGGAGAATAATTGGGATGAATTTTACTTTACTTTTTTTTAATGTTTTGTTTTAGATTAGATGTTAATATTTTTTAAAGTGTTCTAAGAAGTACAAGTGAATCGAAATAGTTTTAGTGAAAATATTTTATTTTGCATGAAATTGTTGAATCCTTAAAGCTAAATCTACTTAAGTGATAAAAAATAGATTGGTGGAGATATTTTAAAATCCAATGTGAAATTAACTACTTTCATGAATTTTTTATTTACCTTTTTCAAGTTGGAAAGCTGATTTTTAAATGGTCAAAGAAATAATGTAATAAATGTGTATGTGTATGTTTGAATGTATCCCCAAAGGAAAATAATAGAAAAAATATCACATCGTTACCCGAGAGTTATGTTTAGTGCAATAATGACCTAATTCAAAAAGACTTGGGATTAAACAAAAGTCAATCTTTTTTTTTTGAATGCAAAATTCTTTCTTAGGTTGTCTTCATTTCATATCTTTCAAGAAAGGTAGGCTTTTCCCAGTCTTGTATGTGGAGATTCTATATGAGTTGTTTACTATGAATACAATCATTATCAACAAGAATTGGGACTAGAAGGAGGGAAACATTTGTCATTCCAGTGGTCATGTGTGGATACACATAATATTTTTTTAATTTCTTTGATATTTTTCAGGGTTTAACTTTCATAAGTAAATTTATGTTTTTAAATACCCCTCTTAATTTGGCAAGAATCTTGTAAAAAAAAAAAAATTGGCACAAGTTAGTTTTCATGAGAGAAATTGGAAAAAATTGTAAAATATTTAACCAAAAATTGCATTCTTTAAGTTTTTTACCCTTGGAAGAGTTACCGATTGTAGAATTCATGATACAACTGATCATGGTAAAATTGAGTGTGAATTTTTTTTAACTAGGGAAAGTTTAGCCATAAGTGAAGCAATTCCACTAACAGAGGAAGTTTTAAATACAAAAAGAAAATGATTGTCCATAAGAGAAAATTTTAACCCTAGTGGAGTTGTAAATATTAAAAAATCAACCACTAAACTAAAACAGGTAAAAAAATTGTGATTATTTTAAAGAAAATCCTAACATCTTGTAGGAAAATAAGTGAAAATATCAAGATTCAAAGATATTTCATCATAAATGAGGAAAAGATATGGATGGATCATCATTCCTTGTATACATTGAAAGTGAAAATAGTGAGATAAAGCAGGAAAATCAAGCTAAAGATGTGTGTATTGTGCTTCATGTTGAAAAAACATTAGATACAAAAAGACATTTTCCAAATTTTATATAAGATATAAAATATCAAGTTTTTTATTTTTTCTCTTTTTGATAATGATATAAATATAGATATATCTTGGTCTAACACAATGAAAAGTAGAGACAAGGTCAGAAATATGAGGGTTTTGTGAAGAGAAAGAAATAAAGAAATGAATGTAGTCGCTCATGGAAATGGATGAAGGCTGGAAGAAGGTACAATATTTCCACACTAGACAATATGTGTGCAACCGGTCTCTAATGAGATCATTTACATACATTTAAGCCAAATTTTAGGTAAGTACACCTTCAAATTTATGATGTTTAAATAAATGACACTTAAGATTTTCATTATTATGGTAGGATATTGAAGATGTTGATAAAGTAATTTAAAGATAAGCCTACTATAATTTGTACTAAAACTATAAAAGAAATAGTTGTAAAAATTGAAATAAATTGCTTAGTTAGAGTTAGTTTGTTTTGATGTTAGAGTTAGGGTAGTTAGGTTTAGCATAGTGCTAGCTTAGCTTAGTGTTTTCTTAGGAGTTTTTCTTCTTTTCTTTTTTGTTTTGTTTTTTTTATTTTCCTTCCTCGACTTCTACATTTAACAAATTATGCCTTAATATATCTTAGACATGAGAGTGAAATTGAAATAATTTTCTAAACTAAAATAAAACAATAAAACCATAAACAGTGAAACTTTCTTTTAAGATCAATAACCACAAAAAGAATATATATATATATATATATATATATATATATATATGTATGTATGTATGTATGTATGTATGTATGTATGTATGTGTGTGTGTGTGTGTTTGTGTGTGTGTATGTCACATATATACATTTGATATCAAAATCCTTGTTGAAAACCAAAAATGGACTCAAGAGAATGGTGAGAAAAGTTGCAGACAATAGTAGTTGTTTAGTCAAATTGGGATGCCTCTTCTATCAAGACTAAATACCCTATGTAGGGGAGTTCCTAGTAAATTTAAAAATCTTGGATATGGAGAATAGTAAGAAAAGGCCAAAGTGGAACCACTTCCCCATGATTCAAGAATCAAGGAATATCATCCATGGAGGGAATCCCAATGGTTAGGTGTGAAATAGCTAGAATGGTGTCCAGATTCTCTAAGAATTCCAATTTAACTATTAAGTTTGTAGCGGTGCACACATATTTAATAGGTAACCCAATGTCCAGGAGAAAAGCTACAAAATGAGAAGTTATGTCAGAATAAAAATGAAAGTAGTGGTTGGACCCAACATATCTTTCCCCAAGGACCAAGCATAAATTTGGCATAGTAAAGCTGAAAGTCCTAATAATGAAAACCTTTTCAAGCCTTTGTGATGTGATGCTTCCCAAGAAAACATTTTTTCTATGAGAAAAACTCAAGCAAATGGGAGTATCCATAGTCAAGAAGCAAAAGAGTAAAAACACATAGTACTTAGAATGGAATTACATGAAAATAAAAAGAGAGAGAAAAGTCATGAAGAGTTTGAGGAGAAATGCACAAATTTATTGAAAGTCATGAATAGCCATAGAAATACATAGTTTCCTAGAGGTTTTAGTAATCATATGTGTGAGGTGGAAACTAGTTAATACTCTTCAGAATTAAAGGTTAAATCAAATAAATTCTTTGCACATGTTTGGTGAAATTGCTTCAGAATTGAGTAGTACGGAGATTACAAATCAAGAAAGTTGGAGATTTTGAATTAATAGGGGGTCGTTTTCAATTGTTGTAAGACATTCGTAATGATTATTGAGGTGTTAAGTGTGAAAATTATACATGAGAATGAGCTTTCCAAAATGTTACACATTATCACCTAATGATGTAGGAAGATAATACGTGCTAAAATAGGCATGCAAATTTAAGGTTGAGTAGTGTGATCATTTTTCAAGGTAATCATAACATTTTGATCCATTAATATAGTGCATCACCATCAAGCTGAGATAGTTAGCAATTTTTTTGGAAACTACCATAAATTGAATCAAAAAGGGGTGGTAACTAATATTTCTAAATTTAGATTTAAATTTGGTGATTAAGTGGTCTATTGCTAAATTTTAACTTTTGCATATCTTTTAACATATAGTAGGCTACAGTTAGTTAGGATTTGGCACAATTGATGAAATTTAGCTGGAAACACACACTTACAAGGAATTATTAAATGAGCTTTAGGAAGTAGTGAATTGATGATGGGATTTACATTGTATGAAAATAAAAATGTAACTGTCACTACCACTATAATTCCCAACCTAATAGCAGTGCTTCAATGCTTGCAAGTTGATAGATGAGCTATTATTGCAAAATCAAAAAATGAAAATGAGCTATCATTGCTATATCTTATGGATTTAAAAAAAGGTGATATCAACTCTTTAGGCTATCCAAATAACTCTACGGGGGCTATGGATTACTGACCTAAAGTAGAGCTATGTTTGGGGGAATTACAAAGATAAGCTTGTTGGGGCTATGGATGCTTGACTAGTAGCAAGGCTCTCTCCCTGGTTGGCTTTGGGGGATTACTATATTATGTAGTTAAATGTTAATGAATTAATTTTATTCATTGAGTTCCAAAACTAGAATTAATCAAGAGCACACATGGGTGTTTTGGGTGGATTTTTATTTTTTATGCTGAAATCTAAATAAAGGTAGAAAGTTATTGTTTAAAAATATGCATAAGTTTTAATTTACAACTGGTGATTTAATTTCAAGTTTAATTTTAAATTTGGTTTTATTGGTCTCAAGTTGTTGTTTGGTCTCACAACATGCCCCAAGACTGAAAAGACTTGGGGACCCAAGTGAAAATATGACTTCTATGGAAGGAGCTAATAGATTGGATGATCAATGAAAGTGAAAAGAAAAAGAAAAAATCTTTAGTTTAAAGGAAAGAACTTTGTATAATGAGTGTTTTATATATTGGATACCAGGTACTAGAAACACAAAAAAGGAAAAAGGGTAACATAAAATTAAAATGAATGGCTTTGGTAAGTTGGAGTCTGGTAAATTGGATTTCTGGTGTAACCAAGGTCTGGGAAAGTAAGTGGGTAAAGCTAAAACTGGGTACTGGGTACTAGGTTGAAACATGAAGTAAAATATTATTTTTTTTATTTTGTATAATGGTCCCAGTGATTTGGTATACATGCAAGTATTTGTGATATAGCCTTGAAAGTGAATCTTTGTGGATTTCTTGTGTTAATATTTGAATGGTGGTTTTGTTTATATGAGATATGGTAACATATTTGTTTAAAAGAGATTTAATATTGAAAGTTTGTGATTGCAAGAGATATCAATTGTGGTGCAAAGCTTGGGTATGGATGGTCAGGAAAATTTGATTCATGGTTGGAATAAAATTTAGTTTGGTTTTATTACTCTGGGATGTGATAATGCTGATGACTTTGAGCCCACCGAAGTACAAGAGATCCTAGTATTCCACTTTTGGTGGGAACAAATGCTAATTTTTGGGAGAGCCCATTCCTGAGAGTGACAAAACTGGATCCAAATGAAATGTAGGGGGGAAAAATTCTACCTTATCATTCTAAAATTATGGGAAGCCCCTACATATTACCATGATTCAAGTTATTTTCTTGGCAAAGATTCTAGATAAAAGAGGAACCCAAAGAGCTTCAATGTGTAATTGGAGTTGACTTCCATTGACTTCAATTGTTATTCTTCTATAGGCCACAATACTCCATGTGCCTTGATGAGATTGGTCCCTTACATTCCCTCTCATGTAGATGTCTTATCCTATATGAGTCTTGTGTTCTATAAAAGGCTAGATGATGTTTAATTTTATTTTTAAGTTCAAAATTTGTGTATGTTAGAGTAGCAAAAACTTAGTTTAATTTTTGTTCTTCTTTCCTATCTTCTGAACCATTCAGGTGTAAAACTTTGTATGCACGTAGACATTAATTGATATCAAAGATTTATGGATAGCTACCTATCTAAGTATCTTTTGTAGCTAGTTTTGTAAGTTTGACTAAACAAGACTGTATGCTACACTATTTAAGGGTGCATACATAACCTATTTGGTGTCCATAAATGAAACCCCCTCTTTAAAAGTTTACATTGTTTTATACGTAGCTGTGAAGCAATCTGGTGAAGTATAAAGTGGTTTTCTCTATTTTGATTAATTCTTTGGGGCATCCATGGAGAATAAGCAGGAGAAATTTTATTTTACTTTTTTTTAAATGTTTTTCTTTAGATTAGATGTTAATATTTTTGAAAATGTTCTAGAAAATACAAGTGAATGGAAATAGTTTCAATGAAAATCTTTTATTTTCCATGAAATTGCTGAATGCTTAAAGCTAAATCTACTTAAGTGATAGCAAAGACATTGGTTAATATATTTTAAAATCCAATGTTAAATTCACTGCTTTCATGAATTTTAAATTTACCTTTTTCAAGTTGGAAAGCTGATTTTTAAATGTTCAAAGAAATAGTATAATAAATGTGTATACATATGTTTGAATGTATCCCCAAAGGAAAATAATAGTAAAATTATCACATCATTGCTCGAGCATTATTTTTAGTGCAATCATGACCTAATTTATGGAGACTTGGGATTAAATAGAAGTCATTCTTTATTTTGTGAATGCATAATTATTTCTTAGGTTGTCTTTGTTTCATATCATTCAAGAAAGGTAGGATTTTCGTGGTCTTGTCTGTGGAGATTCTATATGAGCTATTTACTACGAATATAATTGTTGTCAATAGGACTCATATGCAAATCCTAGTGTATGAATCTCATGTATCACAAATTAAATTTAATCCAAATTCTTGGCAAGATTTCATTTTCCTAGATTTGAGGTTAGCTTGTAGTGTTGTAATTTCAGGAAATTTTGCATAAACAAGTATAAATACAATTTTTTTCATTGATTTTACACCTAGGAAGTTGAATGAGCATCCTTATAGCAAATTTGAGTTAGAAGAGCATTCAATTTTTTACAAGAGCATTCAAGAGTCTTCAAGATCTTATTATCAAGTGTTTTAGATCATCATTGAAGCATCAAGAATCATGTCAAAGTCATCATGCATCATGTTTTTTGGTTAGCTAACAATTATGATGTAGGGTTTCATGATTCAAGCCAACATTCAACTCAAGATCTATCATATTAAAATAAAATCCAAGATCTACATCCATTGGAGCAACTTCATACATGTTTGCAGCACTTTATTGCTAGGTTTCGGTGAGTTGCAACATTGCATTTTCATTCATCATTCCTTACTTCATTTCATTTAATTACAATGTTTGATTACCAAAATGGGGTTTGACCATGGAAAACCACTTCCTACTAACAAAACAACATTTTTCCCTCTCTTTAGTGTGTTATTTGAAGATTTAGGTTGAAGACACATTGAAGATAAATTTTGGAGAAAGCTTTCAATTGTTCAAATCTATCAAAGTTGTCACCTTGCATTTGAGTTCATTAGAAGACTTCTACAGGTTACAAATAAGAGTTTTGGATCTTGAAAACAAGTGGAAAGGATAGACAAAACATTGAAGAGAATATTTAGACTTTGAATTTCTAGAAAACCTAACTAGATTGATACACCACTTCTAGTGTATGAGTCCCAATTTGGTAGAATATTTTGATTTTAAGAGTTCTAAATACCTTTTTACAAGATTTATATTCTTGCCTAGAAACCCTAGTCTTGGACTAAATCACGTAGTCTACCATATGAGTCCTAGTAAACATTAAATTTAGTGTTTTCAACATTTCAAGACTTCATTCAAGCCTCTAGAGGTTCTCAGGTGAACACCTTTCATCTCTCAACTTTATGTTCTATTTTTACATGCACTTTTAGGACATTTAGTGAAATATTGCATTGCATTAGGTTTAACCATTGGGTCTTGCATTTCATTAGTCTTTCCAAGGCATAGCTTTATGGTGAAATTCTCTTTATTTTATAATTAGATCATAGGAAAACCATATTGTAAGATCGCTTTCTTCTTTGCCTACATTAGATTGAGATCTCTATGGTTTTCCTTGAATGAGAGTGTAGAAGTTTGATATTCTATCTCCCAAACATAGAAGCAACAAAATTCAACCTTGAATTTTGGCGAACCTACATTTATAACATCATTTTTTATTTGGAGTGCATCATCATTCTAGATCTATCTTGCATTAACATTGCATTATATTGTGCACTAGTTAATTGAAATCCTAGGGTTTCTAAATCTTCCATTAGTGAAAGTGCATATGCGTTGCATTTTTGCATCTTATATCATTGAAAATCATTAGAAATAAGCATTTTCATTTAGTCTACAGATCATCCAAACCAAAAATCATTAAAAATCACTTAAAGTTTTTTGAAATTTATGAAAAAAATCCTCACTAGGACTCATATGCTCCTCTAGGTGATTGTCATAGTGTATATTTTAAACTACCTTTTCCAAAATTAAAAAATCTATTTCTAAGATTTTGTTTTCTATTGATAAATTTTTGTTTTAGTTTATAGATTTTTTATTTTATTCCATTAATTTCATCTAGTTTAAATTGGTTCATCTTGTGCGTTTCTCAAATTCAAAACTACATCTAGAACATTTCATTTCAGATTAATAAATAATGAAATTAACATTATATTTGAACATGGATATGTGTTGGTAAACTTCAGATGTCCTTGAAGTCCCTAGTGGATATGTCAAGTTGTGCTTTAGGAAATGACCCTAATAAAATTGAACTTACTCATGCTCACTCAACTCTTAATGCATGTCCTCCTTGTGATGTTGACATCATTGGAGAAGATGGTGATACCATGAATAAATTCCTAAATGATTTTTCTTAACAACCTTGAAACTAATGCATTCTTTTATCCACCCATGGAACAACCAACTCCTCTATAATAAGACCACTTCAAATGTTTGGTTATTTACATCTTGAGACTAAGACATCAGTTGAAATTAAGTTCCCTATAGTAGGTGAACCTAGTTCCTCTACTCAAGCAAACACTCAACCATTCTATGTTAAAAAAGTGACAAAAAACACCATCAATCTAGAAGAGACATATGTAAAAGGATTCACGACCTTAAGTAAACAAGGATGTGATACAACAAGTGAACATGAAATTCTTCAACTTTTAAAGAAAATTTCAACTATGGATACTAACAGGTTAGGATATAAAGTGGTGCAGGAGCACCCAAGCTCTATGAGGAACATTTCAAGTGCCAGGAGGTTGCAGGGGTCATGAAAACCTATACACCTTTCTAGAGCATAAATTATAGCATTTTGAAGCCTATAATGGCATTTGGAAGGGATGAGTATAACTAGAAGATCAAAAGTACTAAGGGTCCTATTAAGGACCATAGGACCAAATTGTAATGTAATTGGACCAATAGTGTCCTAGGAATCTAAGGCACAAAGATTTGACCTAGACTCGAGACCTTGATGATTAATTTTTTATTTTTAACCTGGTAGACTTGGTTCTAATTATTTCACTAAAGGTTGACGATGACAATTGATTTATTATGAGTGATGTTTAATGCAGGTAAAAATGAGATGAGACAGATGAATTTATTATTTACTCATGTTAATTAAGGTTGAATAATGATATGTAATAATATTTAGAAGGCTTTAGTTACTAGGAGTTAATAAATTGCAATGTTGGAAATTCAAATTTTTAAAATCCAACTTTAGGCAAGAAAATGAGTTTTAGGTGTTTTATTAGTAGTTATACATTATTATCAATCCCAACTAGTTGGGATAGTTGGGGAATGAGTCTAAAAAGGTTGATAAGTCATTTGTACACTGGTTGGGTTGCTAGTATAGGTTTTGTATAGGCTGTTCTTAGAAAAATCAAGAGAAACTAAAGTTTTTTAAATTTTTCTTGTGTTCATTTGATGAAAATTTGATTTCCATTGAAGATATGTTCATTTGGATGGTCTAGGAACTTGTACTTGTTTTCACACCATTTTAATGTCTTGAAAGCAATAGAAATCAATTATTTTTATTCTATAACTGACTGTCCTTAAGGAAGTGCATATTTTCACTATTTTTTGGGAGTTTCAATGAAAGATTGATCTATTTCATGGGAATATGTGACTGAGACCAATGAAAAGGATCATTTCTAACTTATATAATTTAGGACTAACAATCTAAAGTTCAAGAAGGGAATATTTTAGGGTGTACACCATGATTTGACAGTGCAAAGTGCTTGAAAATAGAGGCTAAAGTGTAGTAGCAGGAGATCTACCTAAAGGAGGGGTATTTTTTGAGTTGAAGGTGTCTAGATATGTTGATTTATTGGTGAAAAGTCCAAGAACTAGTTCTGGAAGTGTCTAGAATGCTTGTTTTCAAGAAGCCCTAGTTTTAGAGGAATTTAATGAGGGTTTTGTGTTTGAGGGTCTTAATGGTGTCATATAGGACTAAGACCTTAAAAATACTTGGTTTAGGAACATTTTAAGCTAGTGTTGAAAGTTTCATGATTAGGAGTTGAGTTTGGAGAGGGGTTGCTTTGAAAAAGAGGGCTAATTAAGCCTTTATTTTGTCAAAACAATAGGTTTTGAGGAGTCTCATCCAAAACAAGTGCCAACAGGATTTTAGTATGTTGTGTAGCACCTTAAAATACAACTTAATCAATCATTATTTTTTGGAGTCCTTTGGAAAGTTTGAGAGAAAAGTAAAAAATCCATTGCTAGAGGCCTAGTTGGGCTAGAAGCCTACTTAAGATGCAAAAGATGAGTTTTGTCTAACACAAAGGTTTGGAACTTTTTATTCAGTCAAGACAAGTTTAATTGTGTCTCTTAGGAGCATTCCTAGGGTTTGGGTCCACAGGAGAAGGATCTAGGGCATAAGTGAGACTTTGAGGCCTTATCTCCATACTGGTGCTTAGATGAAGGTTGAGAGTGAATCATTATAAGCCTTGAAACTTTTTGTTTCTTTCAAAGTCCCTTACCCTCTATGTCAGAGTGGTATCAGAGTAGTGAATAGGTCCTTTAGGGATTGAATAATCAATAACGACACCTAAAAATAATTAGCAAGAGAGTTAGAGGAGTTAAGGGAAATCTTGGAATGGGAAAGAAGAGAACAAGAAGCAACAAGAGAGCAGGCCATAGAAAGGGAAGAAAGGAAATGGAGAAGGGAGAGAGAGAGACTATTCAAGGAAGGATAAATAACCTTGAGAGAAATAGAAGAGAAGAACAAGAAAACCAAGAGGATAATGATGAAGATGAAAAGCATATGAGGGAAAATCAAGAACAACCTACAAGTGAGATAGAAGACCATGAGGAAAGGAGGTTAGTAAGATTGTTGAGAGTAGTACAAGGTCATGGAGGAAAGAGTGAAAAATTTTCCTATCTATCAAGGGAAGATGGATAGTGAGGAGGTGTTAGGATGGCTTGATGCCTTAGAGAACTATTTTGAGTTTGCAGAGATGGATGAAGAGAGGAAGGTTAAGTTTTCCAAAACCAAGTTGAGAGGCACAACACTAACATGGTGGACTAATTTTCAGAATGATAGGATGGCTAGAGGTTTGGCAAAGGTCTCTACATGGGCTAGAATGAAGAGTTTGGTTAAGAAGCAATTCCTACCATCTGATTATACCATTCATTTGAAGAGAATGAGGAAAAATTTAAAGAAAAATGACTTAGATGTGATGTCCTATACTGAGAAATTTCACAAGCTTAGTATAAGAGGAGGATATGAGGAAGAAGATGAGAAAGTAGCCTAGTATATCAATGGCTTGAGATATAACTTCCAAGATGAGATTGGTTTGCAATTGCTAAGGACATTGGGAGAATGTTTTTAGTTGGCCATTAGAGCAGAGGAAAAGGTGAAAAGGAAGAAAGAAAGTTCAAGCAATGGTGGAAGAGGAGGTAGTTAAAATAAAGGCAGAGGTAATAGAGAACAAGGACAAGGTAGCAATGACAAAGGCAAGGAGGTGTTATAAGATCAAAGAGGTGGATACACTCCTAGAGGAGGAGGCAGATTTGGACAAGGTAGAGTCCCATTCATAGGTAAGTGTTTCAATTGCAATGAACTAGGGCATCCTTCCTTCAAGTGTCATAAATGGGAGCAATCAGATAAAGGTAGAGAAAGGAGAGAAAATTTGGTACAAGAAGAAGAAGACAAGAAGGAGGAACCAAAAACCTTTATGGAAGACCTTGTGACTGATGGTGAGTTTCTTATGGTCAAGCAAGGAGAAAGACTTCATCAAGAACCAAAGGTAACTATCTTCAAGAAAAATTGTCTTGGTCATGGTAAAATATGCAAATTACTTATATATTCAGAGTCACATAGCAATTTATTTTCATCTGATATGGTAGCCAAGTTAGGAATTGAAAAAATTGATCATGCTACTCCCTACAAGGCCACTTGGGTAACTCAAATGTAGCATGTAGAGATTTGTAAGAGGGATTATGTAGAATTTTCAACTAGATCATATTAGGATAGGGTGCTTTGTGATGTCATTCCAATGACTTGTGGTCATATCATTTTAGGGAGACCATGGCAGTATACTAGGAGGATAGTGCGTGATGGTTTCCATAACACATACTTGGTTCACAAAGGAGATATTAGATACAAATTTGTACATTTTTCTTTGTAGTAGTCTAATGAGAGTTTTGTGATATGTTTTGAGAAGAATTTGTAGGTAAATAAGTAGGGTAAGACATGGGAAGACACTAACTGCAAGAGAAATGATATGTTGCAGCAGGGATATGAAGCACACAGTCCTAAAAATTAGAATTTGTGGGACTTAGATAGTATCAAGGTTGAAGATATTGAATTCCCTATAGTTGAGGGTAATATAGATGGTGTTATTTCACAAAGGAATAAGTGGAATGAGGGCATAAATAGGGCTTAAGGAAAGACTGAGTTCAAGAAGCAAAAGGACAAACAAAACACTATTCTGACACTAACATGTTGAGTGACATGAGTGCAAGTTGGAAAAAAAGGAAGAAGGTGAATTTAGGTGATTTCTTAGTCTATGATCAGAAGGTACAAACATCCAGGAGGAGGAAGTATTGTGGTGGCAGCAGATTGGATGCATCTTAGGACAAGAACTCTTTCTTTCTTGGGGAGAATGGTGCAGGAGCACCCAAGCTCTCTTAGGAACACTTCAAGTGTTAGCAGGTTGCAAGGGTCATGAAGACCTATAAACCTTTTGAGAGCATCAATTATAGAATTTTGAAGCCAACAATGGCATTTGGCAGGGATGAGTGTAACTAGAAGATCAAAAGTCCTAAGGGTCCTATTAAGGACCATAGGACCAAATTGCAATGTAATGGGACCAATAGTGTCTTGGGGGTCTAAATATGTCTTAATAATGTTAATTAAGGTTGAATAATGATATGTACTAAGATTTAGAAGGCTTTAGTTACTAGGAGTTAATAAATTGCAATGTTGGAAATTCAAAATTTTAAAATCCAACTTTAGGCGAGAAAATTAGTTTTAGGTATTTTAGTAGTAGTTATGCATTATTATCAATCCCAATCAGTTGGTACAGTTGGGGAATGAGTCTAAAAAGGTTGAGAAGTCATTTTTACGCTGGTTGGGTTACTAGTACAAGTTTTGTATGGACTGTTCTCAAAAAAATCAAGAGAAACTAAAGTTTTTTGCATTTTTCTTGTGTTCATTTAATGAAAATTTGATTTCCATTGAATATATGTTCATTTGGATGGTCTAGGAACTTTTACTTACTTGTTTTGATAACATTTGAATGTCCTAAAAGCAATAGCAATCAATTCTTTGTATTTTATAACTGTCTGTCCTTAAGGAAGTGTAGATTTGCACTTGTTTTGGGAGTTTCAATGGAAGATTGATCCATTTCATGGGAATATGTGACTGAGACCAATGAAATGGATCATTTTAACTTGTATTATATAGGACTAACAATCTAATGCCTGTCATGTGAACCCCAAAGGACAAATAAACAATAATCCTTTGCACAATTTTTTTTTTTAAATAACATAACATACATGTAATACACATTAAGTCATGACATGAATTTCATTTAATATATTCACTAACACATACATCCTTTGGGGTACACGAAGAGTCATTACACAACTTAGATCCATACAATACAATAAAGAATAAAATCCAAAAATATAATCCATAACAAAGTAAACATTAACAAATGTAACATATACATGATAATCATTGATAAGAAACCATTTGTGTACATAAATATAACATATACATGATTAATCAACACATTAATAACAACTGCCATGGCCAAAATCCACACCGAGTTTAACATTACATTACACAATGTTCTAGAGATACAATGATACAAAAAGTGTTTCCAAACATAAATGGAAACCATACACAAGATACCATGATACAAATGAATAGATGAATACAAAGTATCATAACTGGCTCCAAGACAAATACAACTCTAGAGTCGCTGCAACAACACCAATCCGCACCTCTCGATCCTTGACTGGGGACCCAATGGGGTGCTTAGCACGTTCCACCTGACCATGTGAGTCCGAAGACCCACCCCCCGTGCTAGGAGCTGACAAGAAAGAGTCCTCAACCAAGAACATCCAAACAGGGAACCACAAGACTCAACAACATACAAAAGTATCATAAAACTCAAGGATTACAATGACATAATCAACAACATCCAAGAGTCAACAAATAACTTAAAGTCATAATCTCATCACATAAATCAAAGCAATGATCAGTAAAAAGTAACCAAAGGATGATCATGAAACACTTCCAAATTAAACTGACTTAATAAACATAATACAATTCCAAATTACAATGAAACAATACAATAACATCATATCACAGTACTATAAGAGTACAAGGTCATGAGTGAAATATCAATGAGATCATACAAGACCACAAAGTACACCAAAGATATATTAAGGCAATAATCATAAATCAATATAAATCCATATATCAACAATCTAAACCAACTCCCACAACCTACTTCCAGAGGAACACAATAAAGTAAAACACATGGGCAACTAGGGGAGAGTGTCATCGCATAGTCCTACATGGGCTGTCCTATGCTCTTCCTCCCAATTGGGCCCGGTCCCATCTATGGTGTCCTGTGCCCTTCCTCCCAACTGAGGTGCCGGTCCATAGGGTGACTCATGTAGAGCCGTAAACCTCTCGTGAGGACGAGGTCATGACCTTGCCAACCACGGCCTTCTCAGCCTTCCATTAGTCTGCGGAAGCACTAATGAAGATGAGGCATCCATTTTTTTTAAAATCTTATAATGATATTACTACCCATCCCACCTAAGTTAATTATTAGGTTTCACTTGTTTACTAACTCACTCGTGGGTTATCTGTGCCCTTCATACCATCGCGCCGGCCCCATGAGGAGCCACTCTCCCTAGAGACCCAACAACATAAAAAAAACCAAGGGTTGTACCATCATAATTTGAACAAAGAATCACAACATAAAAGCATGCGAGGCATTACCCATCTCGCTAACAAGTACAAAATTAGAGTCTCAACAATTCTCGTACAACCCTTTCAAAATCCTGATACCAAAACACTTGCCACTTCAAGGGCACATAAAAGAGAGAACATCAACTGACAATCATCTCAAGCCTCTGGAAGCCAAAAAGAATGAAAACCCACAAACAAGGGTAAAATGAAGCAACACAAGTTTTTCCCCAATAATTCCAACACAAGGATAAAATTTCCCTCAAATATGAGATTAACTCCGAAAAGCCACACAAAGAAAGTTTCATCAAACCCCATCCACAAATCAATCAACTCTAAAACACAAATACAATCCATATATCCACAATGGTGTCACCTCAAAAAGGAATCATAGCAGAAAATCAACCTTTAATTCAACAAAAATCACTCAACATCCAAAAGCCACCAATTAGGCATTCCACGGGAGACCTCAATTTTCTCCTCACAAGAATCCCTTAGAGTGGTACGTAAATCACCATCATAAAAATCAGAAAACATGGTAACAACAACAATTATCTATTCACATTATCAATTAGAACAAAATCAATCTTCTCAACAAACAGGCCAATTACAATCTCAAAGTTCTAAATAACTATCCATATAAGAACCTCATCGATTAGACACTCGAATTGTCATAAAGTGATCCACTAGCTAACAATCCAAATGAAATAATTAAGAATGAAAACTCAATTCAAGGAATAATTTATTTCATTGATTCAAGTTTATAAAACTACATAATGAAGTCAAATAGAGTTTACTATAATACTTAACCATGGCCAAGGATACACAATTCCATAAAAGTTCAGTACAAACACCCATGACACGATACTCAACAATTACTTAATTAGAATATACAAATAAGAGAATCATTGTTCCTAATAAATTTCTATAAGATATGAGGAGTTAGATATTAAGATAATATTTATTTAATTCTTAAACTAAAAGGAATATAAAATAATTAAAAGATATCACAAAATTAGTACTATAAAATTAAATCACCAAATAAGAGAACATATAAGAAAAAGTCAATATATACTTCATATTTTAATTTTCATTATATTAAAATAAATCTCAAGTTAAAATTTTTAACCTACCTTTCCAATCTAAATTAGATACAATGATTAATAATATTCTAAAAGAACATATGCTTCCTCTTAAAGTAACAAATGTGAGGACTCTATACTTCACCATCCTTAATAAATGATGACTAACTACGTGGCAAGATTTCATACCAACAATTAATAACTTTATTTATTCAAAACAAGATCCTTTAATTATATACCACCTCAACCAATATCCAACCTATTTATATTATTAGCTTTTAATATTGAAATCACTCCCCTAAAACTAATTAATCAATTTCCCCTATTCCTTCTCGCAACTCATTTACCTATTACCTATTAAAACAAATAACTTCCATATATTTCTATTGTATTTATTTTATGAATATGTCGTAGATAACTCTTTCCCTATTAAACATTCTAGTTTATGGACCAGCTTAATTAATTAATCACCTAAAATAAGAATTACACTTTTACTTAATTCACTATAAATCCAATAATTAAGGACGAAGTCCCCATTCTCTAGAATATTGCAATATTTATAATTAATTTATTAAGCAAATAATCTAATAACTAATCTCTTATCAATTAAAAGGAAACACTAAATCTAATGACTAATTTATAAATAAGCATCTATAGATATTTATATTCACATTGAGGGGTAATTGAAAACATTTCCACATGATAAGGATTGATATGATAGTATTCTTAAGATTCATGTATTGAAGTGATATGGACTATAATTGTATTACGATATTTGACCCAAAAGAATGATATTATGGATATTACATATCTGTTCAAGAATAATATTCATTAATTTTATGGAGAAGTAGAAAAATAAAAAGTATAGGGAATAGGGTGAATGAATGGACAAAATTTAAAATCCAAGAGAAGAAAATAATGTATCACTTTTGGAGGATTATATGAATGGACAATGGAAGACAAAAAAAACCAGCGAATATGGAAATAGTCATTCAAATGAAAGAGAGAGAGAGAGAGAGAGCATGAGGCAGATGAAGAAGAGACGGCGCGGATGAGAGAAGAGGAGACTCAAATGCTAACTAGTGTGCTACAAAAGCTTGAATTGAAGAGAGTTTATTTAAATCTATACACCCTACCATGTTCAAGCGCCACTGAGACAGGTTATCAATGAAACCAGTGAGATTATTTAATTTACTCCACCTTTGCAAGTCTAAACATTGCAGCTGTGATGGGTTGCCAATGGTTTCAGGGAGACTATTTAATTATGTACAATGCCTCAACTCTAAATGGCGTAGCAGTGACAGGTTGCCAAGTATATAGAAAGTGAATATTGTAATTTGGAAATATCGCCTTCTACTTGCATTATTATCAAATCTCACATGTTATCCACAAGACAGAAGGAAAGGAGAAAGGTGAGATGCAAATGCGTGACATAAGAGCAGGAGAAATAATGTACAACCTTTTCTTTTTGAACCAGACGCATTTTAGTTTGGCAGCGAGTTTCCAGAGACGCGCTCAGATTGCAGTTTGGGAGATAAATTTATTTTCAAGTGCTGCAACTGCGATAGATTGTCAGAAGAATCAAGCAGGTTATTTAAACCTTCAAACTCCCTATTAAGTTCAGGTAAAAGTTTGCTATACTTTAGATTTAATTATTTGTGAAGGAAAGGCATGGACTTCCTACAATGATTGAGAAAGGGTGACTAAAAGGAAACTCATGCTCTCCTATAAAAGAATTCTATATGAAGATAACTATTGACTGGATAGGATACAACAACAAATAATGCATTCAGAGATATATAAAGAAGTAATAGGCAGAACCAACGCCAAATCTTGCATCGAGCTAATATTAAACTTAAACCCAAGCCAACGACTATATAAGCAAATGATGATGAGTAAGGGAGACATCCCAATTAGAGGTTACATTTGAGAAAATACTCATATATGATAGTTCAGTTATAGTAAGAAGGATAGATTCCCAGGCAAGGTGAAAGAAGGAAACTCAGAAACTAAACATCCGCAGAATAATAATCAATATGACAATCTCTACCTAATAATTTCATAAAAGATTTATCAATTTTCAGTAGTGATTTAGAATGACAGAGTGAGTGAAGATAAAGAAACAGCGATGACCTCAATGTCAAGAGAAATACAACAATTCAGTATAGTCAAGCTATCTATTCTGCCACAAATGGTAATCAAATAACATACCTTGGTTGCTTTTCCTCACATCCTGAATCTTGTCATGAAGTTCCACAGCTGCACACCTGATAGCTTTTTCCCTCTATTTGATTGCAAAATTGAAAACATGTTGTGTTCCCCGACCCTCATGCCAGAGATACAAATATACTACTGAAGGTGTCCCTTCAATTCCTAACTGAATGTCTTTGCACATTCCCCATAACCGAATCTTGAAATTCAAATAATATTTCTTTGCATGTTTATTATTTATTTCACACAGAAATAATAATAAAAATCTTTTTTTTATTGCATATGAAGTATTTTATCCTCTGAAAATAATAATAATCATTTAATTTTGTTTATTGTATTATTATTCATTACTTCCACAATCATTTATTTATTTATTTATTTAATTATAATATTCAAGTTTGATTTATTTAATTCATTTTAAACATTAATAATATTTTATTTGACAAAAAACACATAAGTATTATAACTTTTATTTTATTTAATACCTCAAAACAAAACCAAATAAATTGAATCAGTTCAAATCATGCCAATCAATACTAACTTTACAATCGAGTCAGAGGCAACACAAGGACATCACAGACAGAGGGGCACTACAAACAATCTAATGTGCAAGAAGGGAAGATTTTAGGGTGTACACCATGATTTAACAGTGCAAAGTGCTTGAAAATAGAGGCTAAAGTGTAGCAGCAGGAGATCTACCTAAAGGAGGGGTATATTTTTGAGTTGAAGGTCTCTAGATATGTTTAGTTATTGGTGAAAATTCCAAGAACTAGTTCTGAAAGTTTCTGGAATGCTTGTTTTCAAGAAGCCCTAGTTTTAGAGGAATTTAATGAGGGTTTTGTGTTTGAGGGTCTTAATGATGTCATAGAGGACTAAGACCTTAAAAATACTTGGTTTGGGAACATTTTAAGCTACTATTGAAAGTTTCATGATCTAGAGTTGAGTTTGGAGAGGGGTTGTTCTGAAAAAAATGGCTAGTTAAGCCTTGATTTTGTGGAAACAACAGGTTTTAAGGAGTCTGATCCAAAACAAGTGCCAATAGGATTTTAGTATATTTTGTAGCACCTTAAAGTACATCTTAATCAATCATTAGTTTTGGGAGTCCTTTGGAAAGTTTGAGAGAAAAGTCAAAAATCCATCGCTAGAGGCCTAATTGGGCTAGAAGGCTACTTAAGGTGAAAAAAAATGGGTTTTTTCTAACACGAAGGTTTGGGACTTTGTATTCATTCAAGACAAGTGTAATTGTGTCTCTTAGGAGCATTCCTAGGGTTTGGGTCCATAGCAGAAGGATCTAGGTGATAAGTGATACTTTGAGGACTTATCTCCATACTGGTGCCTAGATGAAGGTTGAGAGTGAATCATTATAAGACTTGAAACTTTGTGTTTCTTTCAAAGTCCCTTACCCTCTACATCATAAATATCTGCCTCCCAATATTAGTGTCCTTATTCCTAAAGAACAATCAATTCCTCCCATGAAGTGTTTTTACCTTGATCATTTTGATTTTCAGCTTGTATAATGTTTTCAATTTTGAATGTGCTTTCACTCAAGTAGAGTTATCGAAAAGATGTGTAGTGTGCCATGTGGTGGCTGCATAACATTCATTTTTCACATTCCTTTAGTGAGAGAGTCAGGACACATGTTGGATCATCAAATATTTTCCAAGGAGCTATATTCATGTACTCAAAATTTTTCACCTATTTGACACATCATCTCTTCATTGCAAGCAGATTGTGCTTCTTATGAAGAAATATCTTTTGGGATTTTTCTGAAGCTTCTTGGTCTTTTTATTTTCTTGTTTTTTTGGATGGAAGCTTTCATTTGGTTCCTTTGAGTGATGTTATTGGCCAATTGGACCTTTTTTCTAGGTTGTGTTTCTAAGATTTGATCATTTATAGACCTATATCTTTGCTAAATATATAAAAAAAGTAATGCAGTAGCTAAGAATTGATGAGAAAATATTGTTTTGACCTAAATAACAATCTACAATAAGATTGTGTGCTATCAAAAGCCAACACCTAGAAGTGATTACTTTTGTGTTGTGGCGGCGATTTCCTCTTTTTGTAGCTATAAAAGTGGGTGGAGACAGATGAAAGGGTTAGATTCCAAGTTTTAGTTTCCTTTGTCGAGGAAATGTTTCTTTATTTTTCTTAGGATATATAACTATCTTTAGGAGTAAAGTTGCAAAACTAGTTTTCTATGGCATGTTATATCTTTTCAGGCTTAAACTATTGTCGAATTGGCATTTGACCTCTATTTTAAAGTTCATTTGATATTTAAAACATGAAGTAGTGAGTAGAAATCATTAAAACTAAGCATTTGTGGCCTTTATCAAGCTTTCTTTCTTCAGTTTTCATTCTAAATGAAACATTGTGTCTTACAAGAAAATTTTGAATAGTTTAAGTATCTTATTTCCATACTATATGCTTGTATAGTAGAATAATAACTTGTGAAAATTAAATTATGTCATTGGACTTGTCTATTTTTTTGAAAGGTTGTTGTTTTATTAGATTATGCTATATCAGGAGGGATAGTTCATGCAATTTTTTAATGTTTGTTCTATTACCCTTAGAAATATTTATGCTTGATCAGACCTTAATGAACATGACCTATAGAAAGATTTGAAAGTCTACATTGTGCTTTTTTTTAGCCTTTACTATTCATTCTCTTTCCAACAATGAAGGGTTTTGGTATTCTATGTCTAATTGTATCAATCACAGGAATTATTGAGTTTGAAATGTTGTAAAAGCATTGTTGCATCACCATTTTTGAGTTTTATATTTACATTTCCTTCTACCCTTTTCTCTAAACCCCAAAGAAGAGCTGGTTTTCTATAAAAATCTTGAAGGTATTCAATGAAACATAAATTGGTCCCCCACTCACTTAATTTCCCATAAGACTTTCAAAGAGGTGAAATCTATGATGATCAACAGTTCTTTTTTTGGCATCCCAGTGGGACAAGAAGTTTTTTGAATTCCTCACAAGAAGTCAAAAATATTTTTTAAATTAGGATAAGGAAACTAGAAGTTTCATACCCAAAGTCCAAACAAGAGCATCTTCAAGAGGTCACTTCCAATACTCTTACTTATCTACCTTAATACGAAGAAGGAGAATACTTATAGGCTCTATATCACCTATAAGGAGCAATAGAAAAATAAGTAAGATCCCAATATCTAGAGCCTTATCTACTCCACCTAGAGGCTTAACCTTCCAAATTAGAACACTTGTATACCCTATTTATAGGAAAAAAAATTCTATGGCTCATGTACCTCCTTCTAATCCTATAAATTTTATAACTTGGGATAGGAGTAGCCACTACATCCACCCATTCCACCCACACCCCTAGATGTATGGCTTACCATACCCACAGACACCCTCAAGGCTATTCTATAATTCTTTGAAGAATACTTCAAAACCCTTTTCTAAACACCTTGAAGATATAGCAGAGGTATGTAGGGAACATAACATAGCAAATGAGAACATTACTTTGAGGTTGCTAACTATCTCTTTCAAAGGAAAGACCCAAGATTGGTATTGATCTTTGGCCTTGGGCTCTATCATCTCCTAGGATCAGCTAAGAGAATAGTTGTTTTAATTCTTCTTAGAGAAAGGAGATTTCTCTTCATTTTTGCAATAGCTAATCACCATCAAGATAGCTTTGCAAAAGGCCATGAACTATTTTAACACCAAGTTTCATAAGACCTAACAAAGTATCTTCATGAATTCTTGACCCCAAGCCATGATGAAATTCATGTTTTTTCTAAAGGCTCTCAATTCAGACATTGTATTTATCATAACCTCCATGAGAGGGGATATCTTGCTCAACACATGAGGTGGTTGTGTGGAAAAAGAATAGTCTAATTGATGCCAAAAATCTTCTGCCTTGATCTTTGATGCCAACATTTGTAGAAATCTCTAGTGGCCTTCGAGAAGAAGCTACTCCAAGAAATTCCACTACATAATTGATGTCAATCATGCCATAGTCTATGTGTGTATCTTGTTGTTGAAGCAAGCTCAACAAGCTCTTCCTTAATCATGGAATGCATAAATGAAATAAAGAGTCTCATATAAAAAATTTATAACAAGTTGGTAATTATCAAATGAAGGCAAGCAATGCCTCCAAATTTGACTACACAAGCCTATGGTGGAGGAAATTCATCTTATTAGTAGAATCCATGCCAAGGATCCTCTAGAGGAGGAGGTCAATAGGTGACATCTGCAAACTAGATAGTTTTGGTTACCATACCACTACAGAAGGTCAAAGACAACATGAGTAAAGAGATAAATCCAAGCCAAAATAATTTGGCATAAGATGAGAATGTATGGTGCTTCTTGTGCAGCAATAGCCATATGCCCCGAAATTTCCCAAGGGGAAATATGCAATAGAGGATAATAAAACAAACAAGCAAAGTAATGCTCCCAAATAAAGATGAAAATGAATCTTCCAAAAAAGAAAATTCTCATTTTAGAGCACAAATGCAAGGAATGTCCTTGGAGAAAAAACTGGATATTATGCTTGACCAAGCTCTATTTTCATGGATGGAAGAAGAACATGCAGTGTTCACAAACGAAGATCAGATGACTAGTGTTCCACAAGTGTAGTTGAATTACAACACAAGATCTAAAAGAAAACTCATGGGACAATATGTGAAACAAGCTCTACCATATCCTTAGCCATGTCAATGGCCCCAATAGGAAATGCAGGCTCCATTTCTTTTCATCCGACCTTTTCCTTAGCTACATAATCCATTGTTGGTAGAGAAGGAAGAAAAAAAGACACCAAGACTAGTCATGATGGAATGTTTTCTTTTAGAAACAAGAGAAATAGCACCATGCAAGCCTAAGAATTAGTTAGTTAGATTGCTCAATGTGGTGGAATAATTGAAGAAGGCACCTACTAATGTATCATTGTGGGACATCATATCTATTCCTAAACAAAATACATTGCTTTAGGAAGCATTAAAGAAATATGAGAAAATCCTACTAGCGGACATGACTTAGCCGTGCAGCTGAAGCAAAGAAAAAGCATATATGTCACCCCCTTAAGATCCAAAATTAACAACTTATGTGAACGATGTAGGTAATGAAAAAGAGAAAGAGGTAAGCAAGCCAAAGTCCACACCTTTCCTTTTAACACTTATTGTGGGAGATAAGCTTTTACATAATAATTTGATTGATTTGTGGGCTAGCATGACTGTCATGCCAAAACAAGTGGTCGATGCCTTTAAACTTAAGTATGAGCCACTTGGAAAATGAATCATTCAACCAGATAGGAGGAAGGTTCTAACCATCAATCGGGTAAAGGATCTATCACTAACCCTCTTCCCATGTCTAAGCCAAAAAGTAACACAAGAAATATTAGTGATAGACATTCCCTCAGTCTTTCGAATATCTTTCAAGAGATTTCACTACAAAGCTTAGTGGATACTTGGCACTCAACTAGTCCCACCTAATATTGAGAGCCAAGCATGGGGAAAAGATGAAGATTCTATCTGAATCTTTGCACCTGAAACACATCACAAACAACATAGTCATGTGCTTTGAGGTGACACATACCTCCATCTCTCAATAAGAGAGATATTATGTAGAAATGTTGGAAGATGAAGAAGATAAAAATGATAAGACTCCCAAAGAAGAGGTCTACACAACCAATTCATTGAATCCAGTCCATTTGAAAACCTCCATGCAATAGGGCTAGGAACTTATGTGATTTTCAATGATGATTAGGTCTTTCTGAAATTAATGAAGGATTGAGAGGAATGTTATGATCTAGGTGATAATCATCTATGGACCCTATATTTTGATGGCACCAAGTGTAAAGCTGGCTCTGGAGTGGGTGTCTGACTAGTGTCTCGAATAGGATCAAAAACCCTCAAAGCTTACCATTTTCAATTCTCATGCTCCAACAACGACACCAAATATAAGGCCTTGGTTCATGGGTTGATTCTTGCAGAGCGGATAGGTGCACGGAAAATACAAGCTTTTAGAGATTTAAAGCTAGTGGTGAGATAGGTCTATGAACAAGTAACTACAAAAAACACAATGATGAAGTTTTACAGACATCGAGTTTGGGATATTATCAAGATCTTCAAGGATTTCAATATGTAAGTTATTCCTTGATTGGAAAGTAATGTTGCTAAACAAATGGCTTCCACCAGCTTGTAATTTGAACCAGTTTCTGATCCAACCAAGTAGAGTGTGGTGCAAGTCATTTTCCAACCCTCAACCCCTAAAATCTATCAAAACTAGCAATTCTTTGATGAGGACATCCAAATTTCTTCCTTAATAATGAAATTAGGGACAACTTCTGAATATTCACCATTGAGAGTAGAACTTCCTAAGGATCATGTCATCCAATTGAAAGGGGAAAAGCTTCCTCAAGGATTAATTTCTCTCAAAAATATCTTTGATTGTGAAGATGAAAGAAATGGAAAGAAAAGGTTCACTATAGATGTAAGGGATTACAAAGAGCTTGAAGTCAAAAATGGCAAAAAGTTGAAAGTCAAGAAGGTAGCTCCTCATAAGAACAATAAAATATTGAAGGATCTATGTTTCAAATATGATGGGGTAATTTCCTAGACCTATGATGATCTGAGAGGTTATGACTTAGGCATAATTCAACATACCATTAACTTGTCTGAAGGATCCATACCCGTCCAACAGAAGTAAAGGATACTCAACCCAAAGGTCAAAGCATTGAAGGCACAAGAGCTAACCAAAATAGTCGAGTCAAAGATCATATACCCTATCAAACATTCTACCTGGGTGTTGAATCTGGTTCAATTTTGAAAAAAAAATAGTGGTATTCTACTTTGTGTTGATTTCTAGGATTTGAATAAAGCCTCGTTAGAAAACCATTACCCCTTGCCACTGATGGAGTAGATTTTGTAGACTATGGCTAGATTGGAGATGTTCTCTTTACTAGATGGTTTCTTAGGATATAATCAATTCTATGTAAAGGAAGCTAACCAACATAAGACAATGTTTGCAACTAAGTGGGGAATGTTTGCATGGTCAAAGATGACATTCAGACTTTCCAATGCTGGTGCAACTTTTCAACAAGCAATGGATATTACTTTCAAGGGATTGATCAACCTAATTATCCTAATATATTTGGATGACCTAACATTTTTTTCAAAATCAAAAGATGATCACTTTGATCATCTAGAGAAGGTTTTCTAGAAATTCCAATAGCTTGGGATTTCTTTAAAACCCAAAAAATATGTTTTCATACTACTCAAGGTAAGTTTCCTGACTTTGTAGTATCAAAGGAGGGAATAGCTATAGACCCTGAAAAGGTTAGATCTATAATGGAATACCTTTTCCAATAAACCAAAAGGGATTGAAATCCTTTTTAGAGAACAATTTTGTTAGCAAATTCATATCAAATTTCATAGGCGTTGTGAGACTAATTACACTGGTGCTTAAGAAGAATCTCCCTTTCAAGTGGACCTCTGAAGGAAAAGTAGCTTTTGAGTAGCTAAAGATAGCCATCTCCACAACCTCAATGTTGGTCAACCTATACTTTTATAAAGACTTTCTACTCTATGTGTATAGTGCCCAACATACTATAGCTTTGATGGACACTTAGAAGTGCGAGGAGGATAATGGGGAGCATCGTATCGTATTCCATTCAAGGACCCTGAAAGGTTACAGAGCTAGGTATAATTTTTTACAAAAGTAGGCTTTTTCCATTGTTAAAAGCTTAAAGATGTTCTGACCCTTGGTTTTAGGCAATAAGATCACTATTCTCATGGAACATCCTAGTGTGTGGGAATATTTTATAGAAGGTGAGATAACAAAAAAGAGGGAGAATTGGATCACCAAGATCCTAGAATATGATGTTGAAATTAGGCCAACCAAGCTAGTTTAAGGAAGAGGTTTATGTAAATACATTGCATAGTAATCAAGTCACATAGTTGTAAAAAAAACCGATAAAGTCTACTTGAACCAATTCAAGTCTGATGAGTCTTGGGTGGTTGATCAAACACAGTATATGAAAAAGGGGTACTACCCGACTAGCCTTCCATTCCATAAAAGGGAGATACTATTGATTACAAGGCACTAGGTATGTATTAATTGAAGTTGTATTATTCAAGAGAAATTATCATGGTGTATTGCTTCGATGTCTAGAAAAGAAATAGGTAGAAAGAGTTCTCAATGAATTCCATCATAGTATTGAGGGTGGAAATTTCTCTACCAAGATTACCACTTTAAAGATAATGCAAGTGGGATATTATTGGCCTTCTATATTTTCCATAGCACATCATCTGGTGCAAAAGTGTAACTAGTGCCAATATTTTGTTGGCAAAAGAAAGAATGTTGATCTACCCCTGACCTCAATCATAACCAAGGAACCCTTTGCTCAATGGGGTTTAGATTTTATCAAAATGATAAATCCTATTTCTAGTGTTAGACACAAGTGGATCCTCATGACAACTGACTACTTCACAAGGTGGCTAGAGGCCATAGCCCTAAAAAATTCCACGGAGGGGGAAATTGTCAATTTCCTTCAAGAGCTAGTAGCTAGATTTGGCCCTCCCAAGACCATCATATCCAACCATGCTTGAGCTTTTGCAGGATCAAAATGTTATATTTTTCTATCATACATGGGATTTTCCTTAAAACATCATCAAATTACTACCCACAAGGGAATGGGTTAGCCGAATCAACCAATAAAAAGCGTAATTAGGTTAATCAAGTGCATTGGATTAGAATGACAAAGGGATTGGCACAAACATCTATGAGTTGCTCTATGGGAAGATTGGATTACTCTAAAGAAAATTCTAAAGTCTTCTGCTTATGAATTAGTGTATAAAAAGAGGTAGTGTTACCCATTTCCATAGAGATTCCTTCCTTACAACTACTAAAATCCATAGAAATTGAAGAAAACAATGAAATGGAAGTATGGCTAGTGGAACTTCACAAGCTATAAGAAGATAGAAAAAAAGCTTATGAAGCCATGATCAACCATCAAAAAATAGTAAAGGAGTGGTTTGACAAAAAGAATTCTAACCTAGAATTCAAAGAGGGGAGCGTAGTGCTAATGTATGATGAACATACTACGAAACCAAGGAAACATGCAAAATTTGAAGCCCTATGGAAGGGACTCTTCTGAATTAGAGTATGCAAGGAGAAGAATGCATACGAACTTGAAGATATGGATGGAAATGCTTTAGATATACTGGTGAATGATATTTATTTTAATTTATTCTATTAAAATAAATAGTTCTTTAAAAAAATTAATAGTTGTGTACCATTTGTATAATTTTTTATAAATGCATACTAAATTTTGTGAATAAGGCATTTGAGAGACACAAAAGAAGCAAAATTTTTGTATTATATTATATTCATCAAAATTTTACAATGTAATATAAAGTTCAAGGATCTGGTTTCAACACGAGGCTCTCTCAAGCAAACCTAAAATAAGTTGCAAAGAAAAAAGAAGAAAAAGGCAGGCAACTTGCAAAATAGTAAAGTCTCCAACTATTGTCAATGAAGCGAAAGGGCTCATTTTTAGGTTCTTCTTCTTCTTCTTCTTTGTCTTCTTATTTGGTAGGGTGTGAAAAGGAGCTAAAAACACAACACATGCAGGCTACACATAGTGCAAACTCAAGGCCTATTTTTCACGACTCTACACCAAAAAGTTGAAGTTCCTCCAAGTGAGTCCCAAAATGAGCTCCATGCCATACTCTTGTTGCAGATAGGTGGACACTAGTTGAGAAGAGAAAAAATCCATCTAAAGGTCCATAGTGCAGAAGTTAGAAAGGATGGGCAACCAGGGTACATCTATTCCAAAGTCTATGTGCTTGTAGAGATCCATGGCACTCAGGATACCAACACCACAGATGGCCACTTACATTATCTCGCCAAGCCCTTCCATCAGTGAAGTGTCAAACATATGGTGGCACAATTAAATTATCATGGGCTTGGCCATGAAATGGGAAAGGATGTTGTAGCTGCTCTGAAGCTATTTTTCATCATTGATGAAGTCTTGGCCAACTACCCACTTGAACACAACCATGGCAAGGTAGTCATATTTCTTCACTAGGAACTTAATTCAGTCACTAGTGACCTCTCCCACAAAGTAGTATTGCAGCCTCTATGGGAGGATCTGAATAGGAGTACCTAAGCCAATAAGTATTCTGATAGAGTAGTGAATTAGGGCAGAATGGGAATAAGCAAAAAGATTGCTAAACATAAGAGGCTATATTTTTGAATGAATGTTACAAAAGGTGGCATAAATATATATAGAAAGATGAGCCAGTGAACTCAACCAATGGAAGGTCTATTTTCAGCCAAACACCAATGGGAAAATATTAAGGAAAAATGGAGAAGAGTAGATAAATCATACAGAGAATCTGATAGAATGTCTTAAGAAATAAATTTGGGCATTAGGAGTAAATGCTCTTGTATTTCAATTGTTGACATGTTTCCTTTTCCATCATCAGTACCATCTACCTTACTAAAGAGAAAAGATATGGATTAATGTGTTCAAATCTGAAAAATTAATGGTCACATCTTTTCAAGGGTACCTTGTGGGTATGTGTAGGATCATGATGGGCCAAAAAGTGGCAATATTATGGGTATTTGTAGGGTATGTGGCCGACGACTTTTTTTTTACCCAAAACTGATGAAACAAAAAGGGTTTTTAGAGTAGATTCTCAGCTTTCCACAAATATAAATTATGCTTTAATTTGAATTTAATAAACAATTATTAGTCATTTTGTATTAGAATTATGACTAAAGTTTTGATCGATAGGCTGATTGAAAAACATCTATGACTTTCAAACGGTATCACATTTTTTGAATTTGAAACATACAACACATTCTATGCTTCACATAATATAGGATTAAAAAATAAAAATTAAATTTAATGAAGTTTTGACCAAGTTAAGGTGCTCAAATATACGAGTTTTTATATTTTTAAAAGTTTGTAATAAAAAATTCATAATTAATTATTTACTGGGAAAAAATTACAAAAAAATATGCATCACATCTAGACATGAGTCCTCTACTTATATATAAAATCTTATAAAAAATATTATCATTTTATTATAGTTAGGGTGACAGACACCTACTTCTTATTTTTTCCCTAATTTTAAGTAGTATTGCATTCAAATTTCAAATTTTCACCAAATAGATTTTATTTATTTTTAAATAAACCTGGCAGTTTAGAAACTACATTCAATTTTCTATAGATTCTATTCTTGCATATTTTTGAAATAATATAGATAACTTATTCAAATATTTATGTCAAGTTTCCTAACACTTATTTGTTTGAATCTTTTGCCACTTAAGGGCCTATTTTTTCCATGATGATCCTACACATACCTTTGTATCACTTCAACATGTTTCACATAGTGAAAATCATTTTTTTCAATGAAATGGGTTTAATTATTAAAAAGGTGGTGGGGAGAATGTACTAATTCCATTTTCACAATGTTCTCAACATTCCCAAGGGATAAAGATCTCAAATCCACACATATCACCTTGGTGGCAACATTTGATGGACCAGTAGTAATGCCATAACCTTAACTACATGTGCGAGAAATGGAATTAATTGCACTCAAAAGTAGATTTCTCTAAAGAAGTGAAAGGAAATTGGTCATTAGCATTAAAGAAAATCTCTACAACTTTCTCATATATCCATGGCAGAAGCATCAACTTCTAGTAAAAAAAATTGTAGTTTCAAGCAAAAGGCTTGGTTATACTGATATTTTTCAGTGGAATTCATTCACCAACTCCATAGTAATCAAGGACTGGTCATTCAAATTTTATAAGAAGGTACTAACTAATAAAAAAATCATGAGAGGTGGAACAAGATATCCCTAGTAGTTGAGGAATGGCTAATCCTAAAAAAATTAGGGAAGGTGTATTTTAGAGAAAGGTAGAGCATGAACCATTAGAGGGTTCTGCATTTTGGCTCTGGAATTATGGTCTACCATAGTTTATACTACCTGATGTACATCCATGCCTAAATTTGGTTGAAACATGTGCCAACAGATTCAATTGAAGGACACAAGCCTTTGAGAGCAGTAGGATCAAGGTTACCATTTTTGTTAAATCCATACAAGATATGTTGTGTATCCCTACGACTTGGGGTATTAAGCTTTTTGATGAAGAATAGATGGAAACCTTTAGGGAAGAAAAGGTTAGGCCAATAAATTTTTATGAGGATGAGGCAAAGGAAAGGCTGGAGAGAGGTCAACTTCTCTTTCCTATTTTACAAAATAAATTCAAGAAGCACACCATATTTTTTATGCTAGCCTGGGTTTTCAACCTTGATAATGATGAGTAGGTCAATTTTTTTTAGTTTGGACTTGATTTTGTGCTCAAAAGGGAAAGGAGCCAGAAGTACTATGATTTTGCTGAGGTGATAGTTGGAAACATGCTTGAACCAAAGAATTATAATAATGAGTCTAAATTTAGGTATTCTTTTGTCCTAGCTCATTTAATTTTGTATCAAAATTTTGAGTGGCTAGAGACGAACATACCAATGCCTAGGTTAGATGAAAGGGGTTGTCTCCAGCTAGTTTATGTGTGGACCCATGTGCTTTCAAGAATAGGGTATTATTACTAGTTTGCAGATCACTTTCTAAGGCCAGTGCTTCAACATTTGTTTCCTAACCCTATTGGTTGTTTCTCTCAAGAAGTCATAAAATGGATGGAAGATTTACCAACCCCAAAAAATTATTTTTTGGGCGAGGATTTCACATTTATCATATTTCACGGCTTTCCTAGGGAGCCTTTTTGACTCCCTAGATTTGTAACAGATAGAGTTTTCATGTTGCAGGCCCATGTTGTCAAGTAACCGTTGTCAACAAGATTTATGGCATTGAAAGAGACAAAAATAAGATATATCTACTTTCCCTCTTAATTTTTAAAAGTCATGTAATGTTGAATAAGTGGAAGGACAAGGGTGGAATCACAAATTTAGTTGTATCCTTAGGATTGGTCCTCATTTATGACAAGTGGGATTATAACTCAGAGAGAGTTTATAGTTCAAAACATTAGATTCAAGAATATTTCAAGAGGAGGAATCCAACTTGGAAAGTGTAGAGGTGTACATTGATTTGGCTCACATTCCATTCTAGTGACCAAAAAGGCTAAAATTCTATGAGCCACAAGTGGAGTATCAAAGGACCCTCCCAATGGGAAAACCCCTCAACATGCAATTGAAGTGCAAGGGATGTTTAGAAAGGAAAAAGGTAGAATTTTAGAGATTCCGATAGGAGATAAGCTACCTAGGAGCCCTGTTTGGAAACTTTCAGCCACATGATGATGAATTGGAGGATATATATGATAGAGAGGCTGATTCCAACAATAGAAATCAAGAAATAAGCCACAAAATTGATGTGGAACAAGTTGCACATCACACTTCTTAGCCTCAAGAATCCAATAGTAAAAGAGACTCGAGGCGAAAGGATTCACAAGTTTTGTCCTCCCCCAGTGCTTGAAGTAAAGGGAAAAGGACTTGATGGTCTCTAAGAGGGTTCGTTGTGGTCCTTGAAGGCCAAGTTTTGAAAGGATCGATTGCTAGATGATTAGGACATACTAGTTCCAGTCATGCAAAGAGAAGACAGGTCCAAGATCTAGGTTCCCCTGACTTATCAGCCTAACAAGATGAAGAAGAAGCAAATTCCATCCTAGAAAATGTTCCTACTACTATAGCTTAGATAATTTTTTCTCCTCCTCCCTTTCCTATTTTTATATCTTTGGTTAATCCCCTCCCTCCTCCTATGGAAAGGAATTCTCCATCCTCAAACCCTGAACTCATAAGCTTGAATGCACCTCCTACCATTTTCATTGAATCTTTTGAAGCTACCCTACATGTTAAACGAGCATCATCCACAGTGACTACTATTGATTCTTTACTCACCCTGTCAAGTGCCCCCATTAAGATAGATGAGACCCACACTTTACCCATCACTATTGACCCGTCTAATACTAGGAAGGCACTATCCATCAACCTATTTATTTGTTAACCCCAACAGGTCTTTCCCCTGCTCAATTTGGAATCCTACCTTTTTCCATGATAATGCTACCTTTTGTGTCCCCACATGCTCATACATTTGAAGTTTCCCCTTTTGTCACCCTTTTCAGACTACCTTTTGGGCTTCCATTGTAGCATAGAGCATTGATGTCCCTCAAACTCGTCAAGGCCATTTTGATGCTACCAAGTAGGCCTGATAGGCCATAAAGAAAAAAATATTGATAAAAAATGCCAAAAATGCCTGCTACTAAGAAGATTGAAGCTTACTTCAATGAAGAGTGGAAATCTCTACTAATCACTACAATCAAGCCACTCCTTTCCAAGCCCAAAGGGAAAATGTAGATAGAGGACTACAAAATTCATATCATGAGCTTGGACTTGAATGAAACTCACCTACGCAACAAAGTGGTCCTAGCTAAGGCCACTAAAAAGGTGGTATATGCTAACTACAAGAGGCTAAACATGAAATTGAAAAAGCATGAGGCAAAGTTAGAAAATGTGAAGGAAACAATGAGAAGATTGTAAAATTAGATCTGAGCTAGAGAAGCTAAAATGGCTCATGTAAGGAAAATTCAAGGCCAGCAAGGGGAAACATCTAAGTTGCTTGCAAAAGCTCAGAGTGAACAAGTTCAACTTCGTGCTGAAATTGAAAGTTTGAAAGATGATTTGGTTACTGAGCACCATAGATTTTTTGCACCCTGATCCTTTTTGCACTTCTAGGGTTTTTCACCTAAGAGGATAAAGAAGGGTATGTGCAGGATCATCATGGAAAAAAACAATCCCTTAAGTGGAAATTTTTTTAGAAAAATCAATGTTAGGCAACTTGACATAAAATTTTGAATAAGTTATCTATATTATTTCAAAAATATGTAAAAATAGAATCTGTAGCAAATTGAATGTAGTTTCTAAACTACTAGGTTTATTTAAAAATAAATAAAATCTATTTGGTTAAAATTTGAAATTTCAATGCAGTAGTACTTAAATTTGAGGGAAAAAATAAGAAGTAGGTGTTTGTCTAACCACCCTAACCATAATAAAATGATAATATTTTGTTATAAGATTTTATATATAAGTTGAGGACTCATGTCCGGATGTGATGCATATTTTTTTGTAATTTTTTCGAAGTAAATAATTAATTATGAATTTTTTATTACAACTTTAAAAAATTATAAAAACTCATATTTCTAACGACCATAACTTGGTCACAACTTCATGAAATTTATTTTTTATTTTTTTAATCCTATATTATGTGAAGCATAGAATGTGACACATGTTTCAAATTCAAAAAGGTGATACTGTTTGAAAGTTATAGATGTTTTTCAATCAGCCTATTAATCAAGACTTTAGTTGTAATTCTAATAGGAAATGAATAATAATTATTTATGTTGATTTAAGATAGCTTCGGTTAGATATAAATGATGCTTTCATTCATGCATCATAATCATTTATATTTAACCATACTATTCTCAAAATATAAAACCATCAAATAGGTTATTCAAATTTTAGATGATGATGATCAAAATTTGTAGATGGATAAATCAGAATTCATATTATATGATCGTTGTTTGTTAAATACACACATCTTAGCCTATGGATAACACAAAATGGTTTTGGTTGTTAAGGCATCCCACATGCTCAAGGGACACATACCATGAGCGGACATGTCTCCACTTTGTGGAGACACATCCTCTCATGAGACGTGTATTTCCTTGAGGCGTGTCTCCCACATATAAATGGGACTTAATTCCCTCATTTGCAAGATATCAAAATCTATAAATGTTCTGCAATCAATACATTTGATACAAAAGAAATAAATCTAACTTAGAATTCTAAAACAAAATTTCAAACTTAGAATTTCCATAGGTTCTTTTAGGATACAATCTGATAATATTTGATTAAAATTTATATGGTATCAAAGCCAATTTGAGTGAATCCAAATCAAATCTAGATATCAGATTACTTAGAAAAAAATCATATTTTTGAAAAATCGAATTCACATCACATTCTTCATAATGTCAAGTATGATCAGATTTGAAGATCGTCTTGAGGGAGAAAACAAATTCACCTCATGGAAATTCAAAATCATGATGATTATCAAAGAAAATAAGTTAGACTCATTTGTAATAGAAAACAAGAGGGAACCAAAGGATGATCCTGAGAAAACTCAATGGATTGAGAATAATGAAAAATCCATGAAAATCTTAGTAGATGTAGTTAGGGATGACATACTACCTATTCTATCAAAACATGAAACTACATATGTAATGTTCAAATCCCTTGAGAGCACCTATGAGATAAACAACAACACTAATTACACTATGACACCTACCAAACTCATGGGAGTCATTTGTTCAAGGAATAAGTGCAAGATCTAAACTCCCCAACTTTGATAGGCTAAGAATAGACTGCCTTCAAGAGGAAACAAGACTCTCAACAAAAGAAAACAAAAAAAATCCATAGATGAGGAAATTCAAGTGCTCAACACATCATCTAATAAAAGGGGTAAGAAAAACTCTTATGGGAAAGGATCATTTAAGAGAAAAAGAAATTCCCATGGAAAAGGATCATTCAAGAAGAGGAAAGACATTTCTCAAGTATAATGTTTTAGATGTGATCAATATGGGAACTATGCAATGAAGTTCCCTAGTAGATCAAAACAGCAAGCATCATTTGCTAAATTAGGAAAGTCAAATTCAAACCATGGTTCTGAGAATTTTGTATTCTATTCAGCCTTATCAAGTCAAGTATCTAACAATATCAAAAATTGGGTGATTAATAGTGGTTCTTTAAGGCACATCACAAGGTTTAGATAACTCTTAGACACTATGATTGAAGAGACTGATGAAGAAGTAACAATTGGGGATGATTTTGTACATCCAGTAAAAAGGGGTTGGAACTTGCTCCATCACATTGAAATCTAGTCTTTCCCTTTAACTCACTAGAGTTTTATTCATACCTGGAATAAAGAGGAATCTAATATCCATCTCTACTCTTGAAGACAATGGATATAGGGTTATGTTTATGGATGGGAAAGTTCTGGCATGGCCTAAGAACTCAACTATAAAGAAAGCTCTAACCATAGGTGTAAGACAAGGTAATCTTTATAAACTATGCACTGAAGTCAAGCAAGCCCTTACCCTTGATACTTTTGATTCAAATGAAATTTGGCATAGAAGATTAGGACACCTTCATTTCCATGCTCTACCTTCCATAGAAAAAATTGTAACAAGATTACCTAAGTTAAAACCAACTCATGAAGGAGCTTTTAAAGGTTGTGCCCTAGGAAACAATACAAAGGGATCCTTTCACAATAGCTTGAGCAAAACCCAAAATGTATTAGAATTGGTTCACTCTAATTTATGTGGACCCATGTTTGTACCCTCCAAGGTAGGCTTCCTATACTATGTCATATTTATAGATGACTTCTATAGGAAGACCTGGATTTACTTTCTTAAGTGTAAAGAGTCAATAGAAATCCTTAAAAGGTTCAAGGAGTTCAAAGCTCTTACTCAAAACTTCTCTGGGAAGAAAATAAAAATATTAAGGATAGACAATGGGAAATAATACACCTTTTAAATCTTTAAGTAATTATACATGAATGCTAGGATTAAGAGGGAGTTTATAGTAGCCTACAACCCTCAACAAAATGGGGTTTCTAAAAGGAAAAATAGAACCATTGTAGAAGCTACAAAAGCAATGTTGCTTGACCAGAACATTGAAACCTCATTTTGGGTAGAAGCCTCTAGAACTATTGTCTACATCCAAAATAGATGTCCTCATTCTCACCTAGATAACAAAAATATTGAACAAGCACTTACCTGCCTAAAACCTGATATTAGTCACTTTAGGATTTTTGGTTGCCCAATCTATATTGATTTGCCCAAGGAGAAGAGATTCAAACTAGAACCTTCTAGAAAGAAAGGGGTATTTATGGGATTAGTGAAACCTCCAAGGCCTATAGGATATTCATACCCAGGAAGAAACAAATTGAATTGAGAAGAGATGTCATCTTTGAAGAAGACATTGCATTCAAAAGGGGAAGAAAGTCTAGTGAGATAGAAAATTATTCCCCTAGGGTATTAGAAGTGGAACCTACTCCTGAGATTCAAAGGGAGTATCCTGAGGAAATGCCAAATGAACTTCAATTGACTTCAGATGAGAGTGAAAATTAAAATAGCAAGAAGAGGCCACTTTTGGCTAGAAAGATGATCAAAGAAGTTGAGAATCATGCAACACCCAAAGGAACATCTAGGGAGAGTAAAAGACCCAAACGGTTCTCAAGCCATGTTGCTCTAATGAATGACATCATAAATTCAGAACCTACCAGTGTTTCAGAAGCCTTTAGACATCAAGTATGGAAGGACGCTATGACGAAAGAGTATGAGTCCATTCTAAAGAATGATGTATGGGATATAGTGCCTAGACCAAAAGAAAAATTTGTTGTCTCTTCTAAATGGCTCTTGAAAATCAAACATGCTATTGATGGCAGTATAGAAAAACATAAGGCATGTTTTGTGGCAAGAGGTTTTTGCAGAAGGAAGGAATTGATTATGAAGAAACATTTGCACCTATTTCCCATTACACATCTGTGAGAGCAGTGATAGCCATTGCAGTAGCTAAAGGCTAGAAGATCCATCAAATGGATGTGAAAATTTCCTTCCTAAATGGAACCATTGAAGAGGAAGTCTATCTAGAACAGCCTAAAGGTTTTGTGATACATAAACCTAGCTCACATGTATGTAGACTAAAGAAAGCACTCTATGGACTTAAACAAGCACCCAGGGCCTGGTATGAAAGAATTGACAGTTACCTCTTGGGACTAGGATTCTCTAAGAATGATGCAGACCCAAATTTTTTACTTTAAGCTAATCAAAGGTGATATGTTAATAATTATTTTATATGTTGATGACTTGCAATAATAGGAGATCACCTCATTCTCAAGGAAAGAAGGATCTAACTTTAGAGTTTGACATGAAAGACTTGGGCATCTTACACTACTTCCTAGGTTTAGAAGTATGGTAGAAGTCATATGGCATCATACTAAAATAAGGGAAGTATGCTATTGATATTCTGAAGAGATTTGGAATGTTGGATTGTAGACCCATGTCTACACCTATGGAAACCAACCTTCACAAACTAAAAGAAGCATCATCCAAATATAAGTGTGTAGATACCACTCTATATAGACAAATGATTGGATCATTGATGTACCTGGTTAACACTAGACCTGATATTTGCTATGCAGTGAATGCTCTAAGATAATTCATGTGTGAGCCAAAGGAAATTCACCTTATGGCTATGAAACATATATTGAGATATCTTCAAGGAACTATTGGATATGGTATTATTTACAAAAATAATCAACTAGATCTACATGGATACTTTGATTCAGATTGGGCTGGAAGTGTAACCGATCAAAAAAGCACATCAGGATGTTGCTTTAGTTTGGGATTAACTGTGATCTCTTGGATCTACAGAAAACAATCTTCAGTAGCTCAAAGCTCGATAGAAGCTAAATATATTGCAACCTATATGGGGGCAAGAGAAGTAGTATGGCTCTGTAAATTGCTTGTGGGACTCTTTGGTGAGCCCTTGAATCCTACTATCATTAATTGTGATAATCAGAGTTGCATCAAAATCTCTATAAATCCAGTATTCCATGATAGATCTAAGCACATTGAGATCCCCTACCATTATGTAAGAGACATGGTAGAAAGGAATGTGATCCAGTTGGAGTATATTAGTATAGATGATCAAACAATAGACATTCTCACCAAACCTCTCTCCCAAATCAAGGTTGAACACTTCAGGAAGAAGCTTGGTATGATTGAAATGTAATTTGATATTGTGTTTGAAATTAAAAATTGTTTAGAATATGTACTAATATATTTAAGGATGTTTAATGTGTAATTTTTTTTGTCATGTGTGTGACTCCATGACCTTATGGGCCCTCTCCCCATGTGTACATTATTGAAAGGTGAAAATATTTCTAATAATGAACACTTGTATGTGACATTGTAAAGTGATGACTCTACAATGATGAGTTGAACTATCATGATATATATCATGTGACTTGATATCTATGGATATGTCATGATAGTATCTCTTGGAAAATTTGATGGATCTCATGGGACTTGATGTCATTTGAAGATCATTGTGATCCTTAAGAGATAATCATGGTGGATAACTATATATATTTGTGGATATGCCATGAATTATTATGGTAGACATCATGTGACTTGATGTTAGTGCACATACCATAATGAAGATGTGATTATGAAGAATGTCTTGTGACTTGACAATCTTGAGAAAACATATCATATCTTCGATATCACATGTGAAGGTGATATCTCCACTTATTTGATTTGGAATATCTTCCCTAGCTAAGAGGGAGTGTTGATTTAAGATAGCTTCAATTAGATATAAATGATGATTGCATTCATGCATCATCATCATTTATATGTAACCAAACTATTATTAAAATATAAAACCATCAAATAAGTTATTTGAATTTCAGATGATGATGATCGAAATTTGCAAAGGGATAAATCAAAATTCATATTAGATGATCGTTGTTTGTTAGATACACACATCTTAGTCTATGGATAACACTAAATGATTTCGGTTGTTAAGGGAGCATGCACACTCAAGGGACATGTCCCATGAGCAGACGTGTCTCCACTTTGTGGAGGCACGTCCTCTCATGAGACAAGTCTCTCCTTGAGACGTGTTGACCACATATAAATGGGGCTTCATTCCCTTATTTGCAAGACATCAAAATCTATAAATTTTCTGCAATCAACAAATTTGATACAAAAGAAATAAATTTGACTTAGAATTCTAGAACAAACTTTCAAACTTAGAAATTCCTTAGGTTATTTTAGGATACAATTTGATAATATTTGATTAACACTTAAAATTTATTAAATTCAAATTAAAGCATAATTTATATTGGTGGAAAGCTGAGAATCTCCTCTAAAACCCCTTTTCATTTCATCAATTCTGGGTAAAAAAAGTCATCAGCCACATACCCTACAAATACCCATAATATTGCCACTTTTTGGCCGATCATGATCCTGCACATACCTAGAAGGGGCAAAAGTCTAGCTAGGTTCACTCAAATTATGAATTGTATGATGATATATATACTAAATGGAATGATATAAGTGTAATTGGATGATATATTTGACTAATTATGAACTCAAAACTAATGAAATGCATGTTGTTTGAAAACACATTATGATATGCAGAAAGATGAAGTAAATGCAATAAATGAAAAACAGGAAACTATGAACTTGAAAGTGAATTTTCATTGATATTTTGGCTTTGTGAATAAGAAGTCTTCAACAAGTTTGCAACCTATTCTTCAATGATTTCCAAGCCTAAATCTACAAACACACAAAGAAATAAAGAGAAATGTTGAATGTTATGGAATATGGATTTTCCTTTGTCAGACCCCTTTTAGGTAATTAAACCAAATGAAGAAATAAGATGAAGCATGGACATGAAATAATGGAATTTAGCACCCTTTCATGATGATGGATCTTTAATTGTTGCAACAATGGATGAAAATTCTTTCTCTTGAATGCTTTAGAATTGAGCTTGAATGCTATCTTAAATTCTTGATTCTTGCTTGCTTGACTTGATGATATGAATGAATGATGAATGAATTTCTTGGAAAATGGATGGATGAAAGGTATCCTTTTATGGATATTTAAGAATAAGGATCATGATCAAGGGCCAATATTAAATTAGAAAATAACTTAATCAAGGGTGGAGGTTAATTGAGAAAAGAAAGACATGGATAGATAAGAAAAAATTGAGGTGGAAGATAAGATTGACACATAAAAAGAGGTTGTTGGAGAAAATTATTTAATAAAAATTATTTATTTTAGGTGGCCAATATAGATGAAATAAATAAAATATTAATTTTATTTATTTCAAAAGAAAGGTGGGAATAAATAATTAAATAATTAAAAAATAATTATTTAATTATAAAGGAAAGTTGGGGTGTTAAACATTAAATAATTAAAAATAATTATTTAATGGAGTGGAAAGGAATAATTAAATAATTATTTAATTGGGGAGATAAAGGAAGGATAAATAATTAAATTTTATTTAATTATAGAAGAAGAGGGAGAAACAAACTTTTGAATAATATTTAATTCAAAAGTGAGGGGGGGGGACCATTAGATTTAAATGCTTCATAAAAGTCTAGAAAAAGTGTGAAATTCATTTAAAATTATTTACATCACCTTTACAAGACATGCATTTTATTCAATTTTAGAGGGTCCAAGACCTAGTGTGGATGTGTAAAATACCTCACAACACTAAATCAAGTCCTTATTAAGTTCAATTTATCATGAATTATTCCCATGTCAAGTAGAGGGTACTTTTTCCTACAACACATTTAGCCCCATACATAGGGATAAAATAACATAAAAAATACCCTATGGAGAAATAAAATCTCCTAAATAAAAGGATAATCTCATTTGCAAAGCCCCAGATAAATATAAAGGGCTAAATAAAAATAATATTGAATAGATTATCCTTCCGGGAGATGTGAAAAGGGGGTTATTTTGAAAATTTGGACTATGTAAGGGAGATTGAGTAGTTAATTGGTTTTACACCAATTTTGGTAATTTTGGGCTATAAAAGGGGGTGAGAAAGGTGAGAGAAGTCAAGTGATTTTGGAAGAATTTTGCAAGTGTGAGAGATTGTTTTCCTTGGAGGAATTTTGTATTTCTATGCTTTTAGAGAAGTTTTTTTCCACACTTTGGAGGTGCATTTGTAAATTTATTTGTAAACCAAGGGGAGGTTCTACCAATGAATGTAACTAAATTTCTGGAGGAATAGTTGGATCGGTCCACTCAATTGGAGAGGGGCCCAGAGACGTAGTCATTCTAAATGACGAACTTCATTATCAATCTTCGTTTGCACTCTCTTTATCTCTAATTTTATTCTTTCTTTAATTAATTTGTAATTTCATTATTTAAATTATGTTTGTGTGTTTAATTATAATTAATCACTTTTGATTTGTAATTTTTAATGTAAGCATTTGAAAGAAAATTCATATATCCTTAAAACAAATCAATAGATGCAGATGAAAAAGAATGGAAAAGATCAAAGGAGAATGTGAAAGCCCCCAAGATCCAAGATCCTAATTCAAACCAACAAGATAGACAATTATGCAATGGAAGGAACTAGGAAGAAGAGAAATATGAAAATGAAATGGTGGATCAAGCCTTGATTGTTTGTCTAGCTAGTGTTGGATTAAATCTAGGTTGATTGTCTAGAATTTTTTTTGAATGTCATGTAAAAAATTTGTTCAAGGGAATTTTGTTTTTTTCATGTAAAGTATTATTCTTAGGGAGCATCATGCCTAATGTCTCCAAGAGAGGATAGGTTAGGAAGTTAGATCGTTATCCATGGGATGCTTCATTTTCATTAGGAAAATTTAGTTGATCATTATCCCTAGTGTCAGATCATTATCCATGGGATGCCTTGTTCTCATTAGGCCACTTTAGTTGATCATACACTCTTGAAAGGCATCAAATCCAATGAAACCACCAAGAAGAGGACATGTCACAAGAAAAAGTAAATCACACCATGAAGATTTTGTGAAAAGATGTTGTTTGTGTATGCCCCCACTTTAAAGAAATTGCTACACACTATACTATAAGTAATTTCTTTAAAGTAGATGAGGAGAACATGGGAGCTTATTTGAAAATCCCTATGCAAAGTCATATCTTTCCAATAAGTTGTGTCATGAAGAAAGGGAGTATTCTACATATGATTCAATCTTAAGACATGTCATCCATATCTCAAGCTTGATCTTATAGGTTCATGAAATGTTAATGAATATTCAAAAGAGAGAATGACAAGTGACATATGGAGATAAGGCTTTCTAAGCCCTTGGCCCCACTTAGTGCAAGACAAAGGTGAGCCTAGAATGGATGATGGTATACTGCTCCTTGCGAGGCATGTAAAACATGCAAATATGGCAAGGAGCAGCAACTAATGTTATTTATGTTGATCAATAAACAAAGTTTCTACTTTATACATGTTTAATGAGATATCTATAAATTTAGGATGTACCAAGGTTATAGTTTTCTTGAAATAATCTTGTGTGATAGTATTGATGTTGAGTGATTCTTTTTTGATGGTTTGATTTCTATGAAAGGACAATCATGATTTCTCACATGTATTTTAGGATTTAGATGGTTGATGTTTGTGTGTACCATGATACCTTCCATATTAGGAGAGTTTGTAGGAGAGAAGCAATCAAGATGTTGATCACATTCCATTAATGGGTTTTGTAGAGTAATTTTAGCATAAGGAGAGGAAGCATGAAGAGAAGAAAATGAATCACATTTTTGTTGTTCGATGATTGAATACTTTTTCCCAATTGTGTATTCTTGGATGGGGTAAACATTAGGAAAGGGAATAAGAAAATTCTCATGACTTTCAATAAAAATTTTAGCTAATTCCAAAATATCTTCTTCACAAATAGGAGATGTATACACCTAAAAATGGTGTAGAGAATATAATTAATTAAATATGATTTATTTTATTAATTAACCTTAAATTATTCTACATAATAAATAAATAGAAATATTTCTTTATATAGTTCACTTTTTAATTCTTCTATTTTTATCATATTATTTCCTCGTAATTAAATAAAAAGATTTAAAATAATTTGTTTTGTTTAATTATTATCATTATTATTTCTTCTATATTTATTCATTTATTCTATCTTATCACATCATTTTATCTTAATTAAATAAAAAAGTTTAAATACTTTGTTGTTTAACTATCATATCTCTTCTATATTTACTTAATAAACAAATTTCTATAGTTTTCTTTATTAAATTAATTATTTTCTTTTGCTAATTTGAATAAATAAAAATATTCAAATAAAGGAAATTTTCACTATTCACTCACCAATAAAATTAGATATTTCATATCTAATTAATTCAACCGGAATTCATGATTAAGCTTTCAAGGAAAATTGAAGATAAATTGGAAATCAATTTGTCAATCTCCTTCCTCTGATCCTTCCTATCATTTGGCAAGATTTTTTTCTAGGTCGGAACAATCCCCATGATTAGCTCAAACTTCTTCCTCTCTCACCACTCAATCTTCAAGATTGAATCTAGACCTTATCCTTGCTTCCACATCATAGGATGTTGTCATGAATCTATATATACAACCTTTCTCCATAGGAAATGGATCCCAACTTTTTGAAAACTTACTTTTTAGAAATAGCAATCAAGAAATCAAGCATTTAACAATTATCATTTAGAAATATCAATCAATAGAATCATAATCATGGCATTCGATTTAGATTCATCATAGTTTACAATAGCTTCATTTATCTATTTTATGTCATTTACATCAAAAATGATTTCATCATTTCACTTAGAAACATAATCATATAGCTTTAGTATTATAATCATAAAAACTCCATTCTCTAGATTGGAATTTTAACAATCATTGTGCTTACCAAATCTAAGAGCCCTTGGTGATTTAATAAATGTTTGGAGATAGGGAACAATGAGATGCTTTCAAGAGTTTTCTTATGTTAATTAGATTAATTATTGTTGATTATCTTGATATAATTTCTTATTAATAAGTGTTTTTTGTTATTTTACTCATTACTTATCCCACACTTACATTTTGGTGCCCATAGTGGGGCCTCTAACCCCATGTTTTAACATTTTTTCTGAAAATTATCCATATAGGATTCTAGCATGTTTCTTTTAGCACGATCAAGATATTTTATAGTGCATCCATCAAAAACTTTAGCACATTTGATGAATGTTTCAATGCATACATCAAAAACTGTAGTGCAACTAAAGAATGCTTTAGTGCATTGACTAGAAACTCCCAACATGATTGACTATCCCTTGTTCAACTCTATTTAGTGCATCTGATCAATTTTGTAGTGCATATGAAATTTTTTGTGGTGCATTCAATTGATCTTGCAATGCATCTAATGAATTATATGGCACATATGACCTCTATTATTGTGCATTTGTAAATATTTGTCTTAATCCAATATGATCATAGCTAGTGATTTAATTACTACTTTTGGATTAAAATTAACCAATCCTAGGGTAGTCATTTGGATTAAAATACACTAATCCTAGGGTAGTCATCATACATTTTCTATCTCGGTTAAAATTAACATCATATATTTTGTGAAACAATATCTTCACTTAGAATAGAAAACTATCATTTAGGATTTAGAACTCAACATTGTTTACTATGATTGTGTGGTGATAGGCCTATGCTCTCCCCTTATCTAGGTGATCAAACTACTAGACTCATCTTTTTTTTTCATGCACTTTATGCTTTGTTAAATCCTTTAGAAGGCCTTCCCTAGTGGGAAAAAGTGCTCACCCTACGGGAATGACTTGAGTGGGAACAACCAAAGCTAGTTTTTTCAACCCACTATAAAATAAAAGTAAATCTAGGGAAACCCACATTTACCAGAAGTGTAAAAGATAGCCCTCCCCAAAATCTTTGTTCTAAAGATTGGGAGGTATCCTAAGGGAGTTTATGATTTTCTACTATTATACGATACCCTATCTACTAACCCTAGTGTAGTATCCAACTTGTCTATTTCTGAATATTGTAATACTCATAGTGCAAGTGGAGGGAAGAATCTACCCCCAAGACACTCACCATATAATTGCTAAACACCATTTGCTCAAGAGAACAAGAAATCTAACTTTGAGTACACAACTGAAAAACTTCAAAAATATAGGTTCCCTCTAGGGGGTGACACACCCATGTGAGTGGACACAATTCTAATATGTGGGTTGTTGAGTATAACGATGACCTTTTTGACCTTAAGAGTGATTTTTCTTGAAGTGTATTCTTTGTCAAAAACTAGTGGAAATCAAGCAGGATCATGTTTGATTCTTGAACATACACTTATTGTTTACATTCTAGGACTAAAAAATAACTATTTTCCAATTGCTTGTTGTGTTTTCAAATCATTAATTCATATAAAGATCATTGAGAAAACACAATATTTGAGAAGTCAACCTATGAAAATTTATGATTAGGGATTAGAAATCAACAAAATTTGTCAAGAAATCCCTCACAAAGAGAGTCAAGAAACCAAAGAAGTAACTTAGCTACAATTTTTTTTTGGAAAGGAGATGCTTCTTATATCAAAGTAGAAGAATCTTGCTTAAACATCAAACTTCTATCCACAGGTAATTTCAACTTTGCTAGAGGATATATACTAATTATTTTTCCTTAGAACCTTAATGTTCACAAGCTTATTTTCAACAAAGATCTCTTTCACAAAAATATAATCATAGTTGACCCCTTCGTCAATCTTTCATCCCACAACTAGCAATACAATATTCTAATAGGCCATATCAATTCTTACAATAGAGAAAAAACTTGGAAAATTTAGGCTTTTGATAAAAAAAATCAGAGATTTACCAACAAAGATATCCTCTCAAAATACCAAAATTTAGAAAATTACACCAAAAAATCAGCCCCTTTACTAAGAAAAATTGGACAACACTGAGAAGTCTCAAAATAACACATCTAATAGAAATTTTAGTGCATACACCCTATTTTTTAGTGCATCTTCTATTCAAATAGTGCATTCATAGTCTATTTCAGTGCATTTTACAAATCTTATAACACATATGCATCCAATCATCAAAACTCACCAGTGCTAGAAATTACTAGATATTTTGGTGCATTTACAATTTTTTTAGCACTTATACCCTCTTTGAAAACACATTGACCATATCTTTTAGT
>VDFB02271358.1:268692343-268789193 GCA_007258455.2 Sequoia sempervirens
CCTATGGAAACCAACCTTCACAAACTAAAAGAAGAATCATCAGAATCTAAGTGTGTAGATACCACTCTATATAGATAAATGATTGGATCATTGATGTACTTGGTTAACACCAGACTTGATATTTGCTATGCAGTGAATGCTCTAAGGTAGTTCATGTGTGAGCCAAAGGAAATTCACCTTATGGCTATGAAACATATATTGAGATATCTTCAAGGCACTATTGGATATGTTCTTTACAAAAATAATCAACTATATCTACATGGATACTCTGATTCAAATTGGGTTGGAAGTGTAACCGATCGAAAAAGCACATCAAGATGTTGCTTCAGTTTGGGATCGACTATGATCTCTTGGATCTATAGAAAACAATCTTCAATAGCTCAAAGTTTGACAAAAGCTGAATATATTGCAGCCTCTATGGGGGAAAGAGAAGTAGTATGGCTCCAGAAATTGCTTGTGGGACTTTTTGGTGAGCCCTTGAATCCTACTATCATTCATTTTGATAATCAGAGTTGCATCAAACTCTCTATAAATCCAGTATTCCTTGATAGATATAAGCACATTGGGATCCCCTACCATTATGTAAGAGACATGGTAGAAATGAATGTGATCCAATTGGAGTATATTAGTACAAATGATCAATTAATAGACATTCTCACCAAACCTCTCTCCCAAATAAGGGTTGAACACTTTAGGAAGAAGCTTGGTATGATTGAAATGTAATTTGATATTATGTTTGAAATTCAAAATTGTGTAGAATATGTACTAATATATTTAAGGATGTTTAATGTGTAAATTTTTTTGTCATGTGTGTGAATCCATGACCTTATGAGCCCTCTCCCCTTGTGTACATTATTGAAAGCTGAAAATATTTCTAATAATGAATTGTATGTTCCATTGTAAAGTGACGACTCTACAATGATTAATTGAACTATCATGATAGATATCATGTGACTTGATATCTATGGACATGTCATGATAGTATCTCTTGGAAACATTCATGGATCTCATGGGACTTGATGTCATTTGAAGATCATTGTGATCCTTAAGAGATAATCATGGTGGATAACTATATATATCCATGGATATGCCATGAATTATTATGGTAGACATCATGTGACTTGATGTTAGTGCACATACCATAATGAAGATGTGATTGTGAAGAATTTCATGTGACTTGACAATCTTGAGAAAACATATCATATCTTCAATATCACATGTGAAGGTGATATCACCACTTATTTCATTTGGAAGATCTTCCCTAGCTAAGAGGGAGTGTTGATTTAAGATAGCTTCAGTTAGATACAAATGATGATTGCATTCATGCATCATCATCATTTATATTTAACCAAACTATTCTTAAAATATTAAACCATCAAATAAGTTATTCAAATTTTAGATGATGATGATCAAAATTTGCAAACGGATAAATCAGAATTCATATTAGATGATCTTTGTTTGTTAAATACACACATCTGAGTCTATGGATAACATTGAATGGTTTTGGTTGTTAAGGGAGCTCGTGCACTCAAGGGACACGCCCCATGAGCGGACATGTCTCCACTTTGTGGAGACACGTCCTCTCATGAGATGAGTCTCTCCTTGAGGTGTGTTGACCACATATAAATGGGACTTCATTCCCTTATTTTTAAGACATCAAAATCTATAAATTTTCTGCAATCAACACATTTGATACAAAAGAAATAAATCTAACTTAGAATTCTAGAACAAACTTTCAAACTTAGAAATTCCTTAGGTTCTTTTAGGATACAATATGATAATATTTGATTAACATTTACAATTTATTAAATTCAAATTAAAACATAATTTATATTGGTGGAAAGCTGAGAATCTCCTCTAAAAACCCTTTTCATTTCATCAATTTTGGGTAAAAAAAAGTTGTCGTCCACATACCCTACAAATACCCATAAAATTGCCACTTTTTGGCTGATCATGATCCTGCACATACCCAGAAGGGGCAAAAGTCTTGCTAGGCTCACTCAAATTATGAATTGTATGATGATATTTAGACTAAATGGAATGATATAAGTGCAATTGGATGATATATTTGACTAATTATGAATGCAAAACTAATGAAATGCATGTTGTTTGAAAACATAATTTGATATGCAGAAAGATGAAGTAAATACAATAAATGCAAAATAGGAAACTATGAAATTGAAAATGAATTTTCATTTATATTTTGGATTTTTGAATAAGAAAGTTTGCAACCTATTCTTCAATGATATCCAATCCTAAATCTATAAACACACAAAGAAATAAAGAGAAATGTTGAATGTTATGGAATATGGATTTTCCTTTGTCAAACCCCTTTTAGGTAATTAAACCAAATGAAGAAATAAGATGAAGAATGGACATGAAATAATGGAATTTAGTACCTTTCCGTGATGATGGATCTTGAATTTTTGCAACAATGGATGAAAATTCTTTCTTTTGAATGCTTTAGAATTGAGCTTGAATGCTATCTTAAATTCTTGATTCTTGCTTGCTTGACTTGATGATATGAATGAATGATGAATGAATTGCTTGGAAAATGGATGGATGAAAGGTATCCTTTTATGGAGGAGAGTTGAGAATAAGGATCATGATCAAGGGCCAAGATTAAATTAGAAAATAACTTAATCAAGGGTGGAGGTTAATTGAGAAAAGAAAGACATGGATAGATAAGAAAAAAATGAGGTGGAAGATAAGGCTGACACAGAAAAAGAGGTTGTTGAAGAAAATTATTTATTTTAGGTGGCCAATATAGATGAAATAAATAAAATATTAATTTTATTTATTCCAAAAGAAAGGTGGGAACAAATAATTAAATAATTAAAAAATAATTATTTAATTATAAAGGAAAGGTGGGGTGTCAAACATTAAATAATTAAAAATAATTATTTAATGGAGTGGAAAGGAATAATTAAATAATTATTTAATTGGGGAGATAAAGGAAGGATAAATAATTAAATTTTATTTAATTATAGAAGAAGAGGGAGAAACAAACTTTTGAATAATATTTAATTCAAAAGTGGGGGAAAAGGACAAAATATTAAATAATTATTTTGTATTGGAGGGAAAGTGGGGAATAATTAAATAAATAATACTTATTTAATTATAGAAGAAAAGGGTAATGAATAATTAAATAATTTTAAAAAATTATTTAGTTATATTAGGAGAGGGAAAACCTAACTTTTGAATTAGACTAATATTTAATTCAAAAGTGAGGGGGGGGACCATTAGATTTAAATGCTTAATAAAAGTCTAGAAAAAGTGTGAAAGTCATTTACAATTCTTTACATCACCTTTACAAGACATGAATTTTATTCAATTTTAGAGGGTCCAAGACCTAGTGTGGATGTGTAAAATACCTCACAACACTAAATCAAGTCCTTATTAAGTCCAATTTATCATTAATTATTCCCATGTCAAGTAGAGGGTACTTTTTTCTACAACACATTTAGCCCTATACATAGGGATAAAATAACATCAAAAATAACCTATGGAGAAATAAAATCTCCTAAATAAAAGGAGAATCTCATTTGTAAAGCCCCGGATAAATATAAAGGGATAAATAAAAATAATACTGAATATATTATCCTTCTGAGAGATGTGAAAAGGGGATATTTTTTAAAATTTGGACTATGTAAGGGAGATTGAGTAGTTAATTGGTTTTACACCAATTTTGGTAATTTTGGGCTATAAAAGGAGGTGAGAAAGGTGAGAGATTGTTTTCCTTGGAGGAATTTTTGTATTTCTGTGCTTTTGGAGAATTTTTTTCCACACACTTTGGAGGTGCATTTGTAAATTTATTTGTAAACCAAGGGGAGGTTCTGCCAATGAATGTAACTAAATTTTTGGAGGAATAATTGGATCAGTCCACTCAATTGGAGAGGGGCCCAGAGACGTAGTCATTCTAAATGATGAACTTCGTTATCAATATTCATTTGCACTCTCTTTATCTCTCATTTTATTCTTTCTTTAATTACTTTGTAATTTCATTATTTAAATTATGTTTGTGTGTTTAATTATAATTAATCACTTTTGGTTTGTAATTTTTAATGTAAGCATTTGAAGGAAAAGTCATAGATCCTTAAAACAAATCAATAGATGCAGATGACAAAGAATGGAAAAGATCAAAGGAGATTGTGAAAGTCCCCAAGATCCAAGATCCTAATTCAACCAGAAAGATAGACAATTATGCAATGGAAGGAACTAGGAAGAAGAGAAAGATGAAAATGAAATGGTGGATCAAGCTTTGATTGTTTGTCTAGCTAGTGTTGGATCAAATCTAAGCTGATTATCTAGAATTTTTTTTTGAAGTCATGTAAAAATTTTGTTCAAGGGAATTTTGGTTTGTTCATGTAAGGTATTCTTCTTAGGGAGCATCATGCCTAATGTCTCCAAGAGAGGATAGGTCAGGAAGTTAGATGTTATCCACGGGATTCTTCATTTTCAGTAGGAAAATTTAGTTGATCATTATCCCTAGTGTCAGATCATTATCCATGGGATGCCTTGTTCACATTAGGCCACTTTAGTTGATCATACAATCTTGAAAGGAATCAAATCCAATGAAACCACCAAGAAGAGGACATGTCACAATAAAAAGTAAATAACACCATGAAGATTTTGTGAAAAGATGTTTTTTATGTATGCCCCCACTTTAAAGAAATTACTACACACCGTACTATGAGTAATTTCTTTAAAGTAGATGAGGAGAACATGGGAGCTTATTTGAAAATCCCTATGGCAAGTCATATATTTCCAATAAGTTGTGTCATGAAGAAAGGGAGTATTCTACATATGATTCAATCTTAAGACATGTCATCCACATCTCAAGCTTGATCTTATAGGTTCATGAAATGTTAATGACTATTCGAAAGAGAGAATGGCAAGTGACATATGGGGATAAGGATTTCTAACCCCTTGGCCCCACTTAGTGCAAGACAAAGGTGAGCATAGAATGGATGATGGTATACTACTCATTGTGAGGAATGTAAAACATGTAAATATAGAAAGGAGCAGCAACTAATGTTATTTATGTTGATCAGTAAACAAAGTTTCTACTTGATACATGTTTAATGAGATATCTATAAATTTAGGATGTACCAAGGTTAAAGTTTTCTTGAAAGAATCTTGTGTGATAGTATTGATGTTGACTGAAGGTTTTTTTGATGGTTTGATTTCTATGAAAGGAAAATCATGATTTGTCTCATGTATTTTAGGATTTAGATGGTTGATGTTTGTGTGTACCATGATACCTTCCCTATTAGGAGAGTTTGTAGGAGAGAAGCAATCAAGATGTTGATCACATTCCATTAATGGGTTTTGTAGAGTAATTTTAGCATAAGGAGAGGAAGCATGAAGAGAAGAAAAAGAATCGCATTTTCGTTGGTCGATGATTGAATACTTTTTCACAATTGTGTATTCTTAGATGGGAGAAACATTAGGAAAGGGAGTAAGAAGATTCTCATGACTTTCAATAAATAGTTTGGCTAATTCCAAAATATCTTCTTCACAAATAGGAGATGTATACACCTAAACATGGTGTAGAGAATATAATTAATTAAATATGATTTATTTTATTAATTAACCTTAAATTATTCTACATAATAAATAAATAGAAATATTTCTTTATATAGTTCACTTTTTAATTCTTCTATTTTTATCATATTATTTCCTCGTAATTAAATAAAAAGATTTAAAATAATTTGTTTTGTTTAATTATTATCATTATTATTTCTTCTATATTTATTCATTTATTCTATCTTATCACATCATTTTATCTTAATTAAATAAAAAAGTTTAAATACTTTGTTGTTTAACTATCATATCTCTTCTATATTTACTTAATAAACAAATTTCTATAGTTTTCTTTATTAAATTAATTATTTTCTTTTGCTAATTTGAATAAATAAAAATATTCAAATAAAGGAAATTTTCACTATTCACTCACCAATAAAATTAGATATTTCATATCTAATTAATTCAACCGGAATTCATGATTAAGCTTTCAAGGAAAATTGAAGATAAATTGGAAATCAATTTGTCAATCTCCTTCCTCTGATCCTTCCTATCATTTGGCAAGATTTTTTTCTAGGTCGGAACAATCCCCATGATTAGCTCAAACTTCTTCCTCTCTCACCACTCAATCTTCAAGATTGAATCTAGACCTTATCCTTGCTTCCACATCATAGGATGTTGTCATGAATCTATATATACAACCTTTCTCCATAGGAAATGGATCCCAACTTTTTGAAAACTTACTTTTTAGAAATAGCAATCAAGAAATCAAGCATTTAACAATTATCATTTAGAAATATCAATCAATAGAATCATAATCATGGCATTCGATTTAGATTCATCATAGTTTACAATAGCTTCATTTATCTATTTTATGTCATTTACATCAAAAATGATTTCATCATTTCACTTAGAAACATAATCATATAGCTTTAGTATTATAATCATAAAAACTCCATTCTCTAGATTGGAATTTTAACAATCATTGTGCTTACCAAATCTAAGAGCCCTTGGTGATTTAATAAATGTTTGGAGATAGGGAACAATGAGATGCTTTCAAGAGTTTTCTTATGTTAATTAGATTAATTATTGTTGATTATCTTGATATAATTTCTTATTAATAAGTGTTTTTTGTTATTTTACTCATTACTTATCCCACACTTACATTTTGGTGCCCATAGTGGGGCCTCTAACCCCATGTTTTAACATTTTTTCTGAAAATTATCCATATAGGATTCTAGCATGTTTCTTTTAGCACGATCAAGATATTTTATAGTGCATCCATCAAAAACTTTAGCACATTTGATGAATGTTTCAATGCATACATCAAAAACTGTAGTGCAACTAAAGAATGCTTTAGTGCATTGACTAGAAACTCCCAACATGATTGACTATCCCTTGTTCAACTCTATTTAGTGCATCTGATCAATTTTGTAGTGCATATGAAATTTTTTGTGGTGCATTCAATTGATCTTGCAATGCATCTAATGAATTATATGGCACATATGACCTCTATTATTGTGCATTTGTAAATATTTGTCTTAATCCAATATGATCATAGCTAGTGATTTAATTACTACTTTTGGATTAAAATTAACCAATCCTAGGGTAGTCATTTGGATTAAAATACACTAATCCTAGGGTAGTCATCATACATTTTCTATCTCGGTTAAAATTAACATCATATATTTTGTGAAACAATATCTTCACTTAGAATAGAAAACTATCATTTAGGATTTAGAACTCAACATTGTTTACTATGATTGTGTGGTGATAGGCCTATGCTCTCCCCTTATCTAGGTGATCAAACTACTAGACTCATCTTTTTTTTTCATGCACTTTATGCTTTGTTAAATCCTTTAGAAGGCCTTCCCTAGTGGGAAAAAGTGCTCACCCTACGGGAATGACTTGAGTGGGAACAACCAAAGCTAGTTTTTTCAACCCACTATAAAATAAAAGTAAATCTAGGGAAACCCACATTTACCAGAAGTGTAAAAGATAGCCCTCCCCAAAATCTTTGTTCTAAAGATTGGGAGGTATCCTAAGGGAGTTTATGATTTTCTACTATTATACGATACCCTATCTACTAACCCTAGTGTAGTATCCAACTTGTTTGTTTCTAAACATTGTAATACTCATAGTGTAAGGGGAGGGAAGAATCTACCCCAAGACACTCACCATATAATTGCTAAGCAACATTTTCTCAGGGGATCAAGAAATCTAACTTTGAGTACACACCTGAAAAAAGAAAAAAACACAGGTGCCCTCTAGGGGGTGACACACCCATGTGAGTGGACACAATTCTAAGATGTGGGTTGTTGAGTATAATGATGACCTTTTTGACCTTAAGAGTGATTTTTCTTGAAGTGTATTCTTTGTCAAAAACTAGTGGAAATCAAGCAGGATCATGTTTGATTCTTGAACGTACACATATTGTTTATATTCTAGGACTTAAAAATAACTATTTTGCAATTACTTGTTGTGTTTTCAAATCATTAATTCATATAAATATTATCCAAAAAAACACAATATTTGACAAGACAACCTATGAAAATTTATGATTAGGGATTAGAAATCAACAAAATTTGTCAAGAAATCCCTCACAAAAAGAGTCATGAAACCAAAGAAGTAACTTAGCTACAAATTTTTTTTGGAAAGGAGATGCTTCTTATATCAAAGTAGAAGAATCTTGCTTAAACATCAAAATTTTATCCATAGGTAATTTCGACTTTGCTAGAGGATATACTAATGATTTTTCCTTAGAACCTTTAAGTTCACAAGATTATTTTCAACAAAGATCTCTTTCACAAAAATATAATCATAGTTGACCCCTTCGTCAATCTTTCATCCCACAACTAGCAATACAATATTCTAATAGGCCAGATCAATTCTTACAATGGAGAAAACCCTTGGAAAATTTAGGCTTTTCATCAAAAATCAGAGATTTACCAACAAAGACATCCTATCAAAATACCCAAAATTTAGAAAATTACACCAAAAAATCAGCCCCTTTACTGAGAAAAATTGGACAACATTGAGAAGTCTCAAAATAATGCATCTACTATAAATTTTAGTGCATACACCCTATTTTTTAGTGCATCTTCTATTCAAATAGTGCATTCATAGTCTATTTCAATTAATTTGACAAATCTTATAGCACATATGCATCCAATCATCAAAACTCACCAGTGCTAGAAATTACCAAATATTTTGGTGCATCTATAGTTTTTTTTAGCACTTATACCCTCTTTGACAACACGTTGACCATATATTTTAGTGCATCCATTTTTTTTTAGTGATTCAACCCTATGTAATAGTGCATCCATAAAACAAGAAAAATAGAGAGATATTAGAGACCTCTGTTAGACTATTGACATTGGAAACTTAGGTTTTTATTAGATAGACACATTTTTCACCACCCATACAATGTCTTAAACCTGAAATAAATAGGACCTTACAAATCAAAGCTCTTTCAAATTAAACTTAGATCTTGTAACTATAAAGTGTCCAACTATCAAACAAAATTTTTTATTATTAGGTTAAGTTTCATCATCAGTAGTTTTTTCATCCTACAATCATGAAACAAAACACAATAATTATATTTTTAACTTGGTTTCATCAATATAATATATCATTCTATTTGAATTTTTTAAAATACTATTGAAACTCATCCAAACAAAAAATATCAAAGTTTAGTGAGAATAACAAACACTTGTATGCCAATTTTGACAAGGTCACAAATACAAAAACTTAGAGAAAAGGAAATTGAAACACCAAACATCATGGATGAAGAAAATATCATTCACACATTCCACCAAAATGATACAAATGAAATAACAACCAAACTACAAAACAAGATCCAAATTTTCACAAATTCATGGAAAAAGTGTTGGAACAAGATATGGAAAAATACCTCTTGATGCTAGTTGAAATAGGTGTAGAACTTCCAAAATATTTTGACATTAATGGATTAAAAGAAACACCTAGAGAAGTTGAAACTTAACCACACAACACACAAAACATAGATCAAGTGGTTTCCCTAATATATCAAATGCCAAACATACAACAACTTCGGGATATACAAAAAGGAGTCATAAAGAGGTACTTATTATAGTTCATCTATCCTTATCTTTTTGATCCAAGTGTGGACATGATACCATTTACTAAACATTGTGAATTCCCCAAATACAAAAAATACAATGGAAAAATATATCCAATTGACCATGATATGAGGGAATTTAGAACCATGAGTTTAGAATTTTCACAAGAGGACACTTATCTATTGAGGTTATTTCAAAGGAGCTTAGGAGATCACTGTATGGAATGGTTCTCTAAACTACAACTAGGAATTTGATCTTTTGAAGAACTAGTCAACAAATATATCTCACAATTATTTTTCAATATTCAACATGACATAACAATAAAAGACCTTTACAACATGAAACAAAAGAAAGGTGAAACATTCCTCTCATTTCTACAAGGATGGAGAATATTGTTTGCTAGGTATCCTTGTTCTATAACCTAAAGAAGAAAAAATGGAATTATTCATTGACAACTTAATTGATGACATGAGTTATAGGCTTGAACTACAATGTCCATCTACATTTGAGAAAGTGATTGAAAATGGGCTCAAGATTCAAGAAGCCTTAGTCAAAATAGGAGTGATAAAACATTACAATGAAGGATCAAGCAATACAAATTCCTCAAATCACTATTGGAAATATGGTATGTGCAGGATCGTGATGGGCCAAAAAGTGGCAATATTATGGGTATGTGTAGGGTATGTGGCCGACAACCTTTTTTTTACAAAAAAATTATGAAATGAAAATGTTTTTTAAAGGAGATTCTCAACTTTCCACCAATATAAATTATGCTTTACTTTGAATCTAATAAATAATTATTATTCATTTTCTATTTAAATTATGACTAACGTCTTGATCAATAGGCTAATTGAAAAACATCTATAGCTTTCAAATGGTATCACATTTTTTTGAATAAAAAAAATGTGTCACATTCTATGCTTTGCATACTATAGGATTAAAAAAATAAAAAAATGAATTTCATGAAATTTTGACCAAGTTAAGGTGGTCAGACATATGAGTTTTTTAAATTTTTAAAAAGTTGTAATAAAGAATTGATAATTAATTATTTACCTAGAAAAAAATTACCAAAAAATATGCCAAAAAAATATTCACCACATGAGTTCTCTACTTGTATCTAAAATATTATAAAATAATATTATCATTTTGTTGTGGTTAGGGTGGTCAGACATACCTACTTATTTTTTCCCTGAAATTTAAGTACTACTGCATTGAAATTTCAAATTTTCACCAAATAATTTTTATTCTTTTTAAATAAACCTAGTAGTTTAGAAACTACATTCAATTTTCTACAGATTCTATTCTTACATATTTTTTAAATAATATAGACAACTTATTCAATTGTTTATGTCGAGTTTTCTAACTATGATTTTTCTAATTTTTTTGCCACTTAAGGGCCTTTTTTTCCATGATGATCCTGCACATACCCAACAATGATAAAAATAAGTTTTGGAAAAAGAATAGAAATACTAGAAATAATGATGCAACAAGTGTCACACAGAATGTGAAACCAATATTTAATTTGATGACAACTACTGCAAAGACTAATCAAAACAATGACTAAAACATCAATCAAGGTGTAAATCAAAACAACGACCCAAACAATGTAGAATCTAAACCAAAATCATATCAAAGATAATCAAATTGATAAAGATCCATAGCATTAGGACAAACACTAGAATTAAAAATGAGAGAACTTATTGCAAATGGACTTATCACCTTACCTGAAGTAAGCAATTGGGAACTAAAAGTGAAACCATCTTGGTGGAACGATGTTGACTATTGTAACTTTCATAACAAAAAAGGACATAAAATGAATGATTTTATGTAGTTCAAGCATGTACTACAAGATTGGATTGACAGTAAGAAAGTATTTGTAGAAGGACATCAAACCAACAATGATCACAATGCATTTACAAATCATTTACCAATTTATGAAAAGGGAGAATCTTCTTCTGCAAATGGTAAAGGGAAAAATATAAACTACATTTATGACACCACTATTCATTGTATTTCTAAGGTTGAGAAAAATAATGTCATTGATAATCAAACTAATAATATTAGTATCAATGACATAGTACCACTAAACGTGATCTTGAACATAGACACATCTGACAATTAGATCAATGCCATAAAAATCAGGATAAAACAAGACTACCAACTAGTCAATGTGACAACAAGAGGGAAATACCAAGTAATGCTAAAAGGAGTTAAGGCCACTACTCCCCCTTCAAATAATTGCAACATAGTCGATCAACTACTAAAATACTGACACAAATATCCATATTGGAACTCCTTAAAATTTCAGCATCCCATAAGGAGGTTTTGTAACAAGCCCTTATGGCCACCACAGTACCCAATAATCTAGATGTCTATCGCTTTCAAGCTATGGTGGGACATTTAACCATGCCTCATTGTCTATAATTCTTCAAAAAATATGATGTATCACTTAATCACCCACACAATGCGGTCCTTTATATAAAGGTTTTCATCCATAAACATCATGTTAAACATGTCCTAATAGATGATGGAGCTCGTTTAAACATTTGTAGTTTAAAATTGATCCATGAACTAGGTTATTCTAACAATGATATTGATGCCAGAAAAAACATCATAATAAAAGCCTATGATGAAGAAGAGATATCCTCTAAAGGGTTGATTGTGTTACCTATTCAAGTAGGACCCATTGTAAGGAATATAGTTTTCCAAGTGTTAGAAAAAGAGCTCACATATAACATACTCTTGGGATGTCTATGGATTCATGAAATGTAGGTAGTACCTTTGACCTATAATCAATGCTTAAAATTGCCTATCAATGGACAGGAAGTTACTATTTCAACTAGCTACAATAATCCCCAAACTTGTAATAGCCTTAAGACAACTCAAGACAGTTTGGTGCCCCATAATAGAGAAGCAAACAATTCTAATTAATCTAGTGGTGAAAAGAAACTAAATTTAATATCCAAATGGGTTGAGAAAAAGGACTAGTCAAAGGAAACAACTATTGCTAACTCCACTTCATCAAGCAATGCAAATCCGCTAAATACTCTATCACAACAATTCAAAGACAAGATCTAGTTAAAAGACAAGGGCTTGGAAGAATATTCCATTGAGCAATCTTTATGTCTTTCACAATTATTACCTTCTCCAAAATCATATGGACAACCATCTACAAAAACAAAATAATCATCACAAACTACCATAATTTTGGATGAAAGGTTTGTAAAAGTAGGCACTCTAGAAGATGAATTGGAAGACAAGGTCATTCTCAATTGGCTCTATAAAGATGAAGAAGCATCAACACCAACAAATATCAGCATAAAGACAAATTATTATGGAAAAGGAAAAGCTATCTTAGAAAAATTGGGATATGAAGGACAAGGACCTATTGGTAAAAGAAAAGAGGGCATTGTAGAACCCATCACAACCTCTCACACTTCTATAAAAGGAACAATAGGACTGGGTCATAGAGATAAAACAAAAGAAGAAACCACTCATGAAGTTGTCAAAAGGATCATTCAAATGAGAGATAGCTCTGAGACATATTGTAATGAGTATGAGTGGGATTCTTTATCAGAAATATCATTCAAGGACATACGGGTTGATGTTATAAAAGAGTATGCGCCCACATGTGAGGAGGGACAAAGTTCAGGGACTAGACCCCTTGTATTTGTATCAAAAAATATTGATGACTAAAGTGAGGATAGATAGATATAAAGTGAGATAGATGACTTCGAAGAGAGTATAGTCATAGACCTTAACATTACCACTAAAAATTTTGACAACATTGTTGTCAGAGCCTTTACTACCATTAACCTTGACCAATCTGATGGCATTCTACCCTTATTACATCTTGAACTTATTGATTGGGAACCAATTGAACCTATCAATATACCTATCTTTGCAAATGATGTCACTATCATAAATTTCCTTTGCAATGATGAACCTAACACAAGTTCTACTCATAAAACTCATAACGATACTTCAAATCCAGAGGGTGCCAAATCTTCTAGTTGCAAAATTGAAAATAAGAATAATGGATCTAATGGTGAAAATCATTCAATTGAAATACTAGATCTTGAAAAAGTAAAAATAAAGAACACATCTAATAGTGAAAACCTTTCTAAGGCACTAAAAGATGGGAGATTTGACAACCTTCTAGAACATTATCATGAAATATCATTAGTCTTGGTGGAACCTAAGCAATCTATCAACCTTCGCACAACTAAAAAGGAAAAAATTATATATCTGCCAGCATCTATGGGTATGTGTAGGATCATCATGGAAAAAATAGACCCATAAGTGGTGAAAAAAACAAAAGAATCATTGTTAGGAAACTTGACATAAAAATTTGAATAAGTTAGCTATCTTATTTAAAAAATATATGAGAATAGAATCTATAGCAAATTGAGGATAGTTTCTAAATTACTAGGTTTATAAAAAAAAAATCTATTTGGTGAAAATTTGAAATTTCAATGTAGTATCACTTAAATTTCAAGGAAAAAATAAGTAGTTGTTTGTCTAACCACCCTAACCACAATAAAATGATAATATTTTTTAGAATATTTTAGATGTAACGCCCCGTCGTGTGAACCCCAAAGGACAAATAAACAATAATTACTACACAATTTTATTTTTTTTAAATTAACATAACATACATGTAATACACATTAAGTCATGACATAAATTTTATTTAAGTAGATTCATTAGCACATACATCCCTTGGGGTACACGAAGAGTCATTACGAGACTTAGATCCACACAACGACAATAAAGAATAAAAGCCAAAGATATAATCCATAACAAAATAAACATTAACAATATAACACATACATGATAAATCATTGATAAGAATCCATCTGTGTACGCAAATGCAACATATACATGATTAACTCAACACATTGAATAACAACTGTCATGGCCAATTATACACACCGAGTTTAACATTACATTACAGTACAATGTTCAAGATGCACAATGATACAAAAGTGTTTCCAACTATATATGGAAACCATACACAAGATAACATGGTACAAATAAATAGATTAATACAAAGTATCATAACTGGCTCCAAGACAAATACAACTTTGGAGTCGCTGCAACCGCACCAATCCACACCTCTCAATCCTTGACTGGGGACCCAATGGGGTGCTTAGCACGTTCCACCTGACCATGTGAGTCTGAAGACCCACCCCCCATGCTAAGGAGCTGACAAGAAGAGTCCTCAACCAAGAACATCCAAACACGAAACCACAAGACTCAACATCATACAAAAGTATCATAAAACTCAAGGATTACAATGACATAATCAACAACACCCAAGAGTCAACATAATAACTTAAAGTCATAAATCTCATCACATAAATCAAGCAATGACCAATAAATAAGTATCCAAAAGATGATCATGAAACATTTCCAAATCAACTGAATTAATAAACATAATATAATTCCAAATAACATCATGTCACAATACCAAAAGAGTACAAGGTCATAAGTCAAATATCAAAGAGATCATACAAGACCACAAAGTACACCAAAGATGCATCAAGGCAATACTCCATAAATCAATATAAGTCCATTCAACCACAATCTAAACCAACTCACATAACATACTTCTAGAGGAACACAATAAAGTAAAAACACCTAGGCAACTAGGGGAGAGTGTCATCGCATAGTCCTACATGGGCTATCCTGTGCTCTTCCTCCCAACTAGAGGCGCCGGTCCCATCTATGGCTGTCCTATGCCCTTCCTCCCAACTGGAGGCGTCGGTCCATAGGGTGACTCATGCGGAGCCGTTAACCTCTCGTGAGGACGAGATCACGACCTTGCCAACCACAACCTTCTCAGCCTTCCATTAGCCTATGGAAGTGCTGACGAAGACGAGGCATCCCTTTTTTTTTTATCTTATAATGATATTACTACCCAACCCCTCTAAGTTAATTATTAGGTTTTCACTTGATTACTAACTCTCTCATGGGTTATCCTGTGCCCTTCCCCTTAAACAGGGCGCTAGCCCCCACGAGGAGCCACTCTCCCTAGAGACCCAACAACATAAAAACCAAGGATTGTACCATAATAATTTGAACAAAGAATCACAACATAAAAGCATGCGAGGCATTACCCATCTCGCTAACAAGTACAAAATTAGAGTCTCACCAAGTTTTGTACAACCCTTTCCAAAATAATGATACCAAATCACTTGCCACTTCAAGGCACATAAAAGAGAGAACATCAACTGACAAAAATAAGCCTCTAGAAGATTCTCAAAAAGTTTGCACTAGGGTTCCCCCATCAAAGAACTAACAACAATAATTGCAAGGCCACAAGAACTATTTTCAATTCAAATATAATGAGAGAATACATTAAAATAAGGTCAACAACTCCATTCAAACAACATCAACAACTTCGATACGAAATAAATCAAAAATTCAAGATCAACTATCCACAACTCATAAACAAAACACGAGTTCCCAATTACATTGCAACACAATTTAAATGACAAAGGATTCCTTGAATCAAAATTAATCTCCAAAGGCATTCACACCAATATGGAAACATTCAAAACAATCCTTCAACAACAAAGGTAAAAGCATGCAACCAGGCACCCAAGGGAGACCTCAATTTCCTCCTCACAGGATACCCGTATAATTGGTAAACAAATGACCTTGATAAAATAATCAACAAACATGACAACAATGTAATTAAATGTTTCACCAAAATAATAAAAGTGGGAAGACTACATTCAATAAGAAACATAAACTTATCACAACCAAGCATCGCATTAGTATCCAAAATACTCACCACAAAATCAATTAATAAGACGCCCACAACTCAAAATGAACCAAGAATTCATCACGTAAGGTTGAACAAATAGCAACACAACTTAACTTAAAAAAGATCACCAACTCACGTCAACTCAAGAAAAGTCACAAAGAAAGAGTATGTCAAATCACTCATAAAACGACATGAACCCAAAGAAATGAAAATACTTCCAAAGCCGAGCAATTCCAAAGAGGCACCACAAATAGGATACACCAAATTACCCTTAAATAAACAATGATCATAATAAGAGTTAATTTAAAATAGCTAAGGGAGTTATTTGAACATATTTCCTAGTTGACCAACATCTCCTGGAATCATTGCTCCTAAATTACACATGGTTTCAAGAATATGCAAATAAGAGAATCATTGTTCCTACTAAATTTCTATAAGATGCGAGGAGTTAGATACTAAGATAATATTTATTTAATTCTAAAAGAGATATAAAATAATTAAAAGATATCACGAAATTAATACTATAAAATTAAATCACCAAATAAGAGAACATATAAGAAAAAGTTAATATATACTTTATAATTTTAATTTTCATTAAAATAAATCTCACGTTAAAATTTTTAACCTACCTTTCCATTCTAATTTAGATACCATGAATAATAATATTCTAAAATAACATATGTTTCCTCAAAAAGTAACAAATGTGATTCGATTTTCTAATAAGCACAACAGAATTGAATTACAAGTGTATTCGATTTTCTATCAATGCTCAATGTATAAAATCTGAAAACAAAGTACAAAGAATAGATGCAATAAGGAAGTATCTATTTCCATAGAAACTAAGATAATTCTAAATGAAATCATTGATGGTGTAAGAATTTATTGCTATTATCCCCTTCACATGGTTTATGTTCATTCAATATCATACATGTAAAATTCATCTTAAGTTCAAGGTCTTATATTATTGACAACCAAGGCTTCCATTATAATTGATTGGGTTCAAGTAATGACTCACAAATCTCCCAATAGTGGAAAACTCTCATATGTCAAACTTGATAAGTTAAATCACATTCTAGAATTGAACAGGTGCCCACATATACACAATCAAAGACAAACAATCTAATTCGAATGTGAATTCCCAATATTCTAGAAGGTAAGACTTTATCTTAGAAAAAAGAGAAATGTCATATTCAGTAATTAATAAAAATGCAAAGATAACCCTAGAGTGTCACTGAGGTAACAAGATCACAGGTAAAGAGATGGGATTTGGCCATCGGCCATGCCTGGTCTACCATATTTTAAAGATGGATATTTTCCAAAAGGGCAAGTATGTTCAAGTTCCACAGGGAGGACTTTTCTATTCCAAATCTAACAAGCCACGACTCTACTATGCAAGCTATTTGGATGCAAGCACTTGGATTCGACTTGGGTTCCACTATTGGGAATTATACTAGGGCATGGTAAAAAAATGTAGCTTAAAGCGCTCATCATCCTAGTCAAAAGCACCAAATTGTAACATCTCAAAGTATAGATATAGCTACCCATAAGAGTTGAGAAAATAGAACCTGTCTAGTAATTCGGGTTGATGATTTATCAGCAATATTAGTGTGAACTTGATGCTGGTATCATCCCAAGAGACACATGAGAACCACTCCATATTCCTTCCAATAGGATTTTCGATGAACTTTGAAGACTCCCGTTTGCACAAGTCGGCTAAGGGTCTCCCTCTTTCACCATTGTCACCATTCTAAAAGGTCATCCTCCAGGTTGAATCTCACTCTGAACCATTTCCCTCCCTTCATCCGACCATCAGGTGTATATGAGAACAATCCAGTGGGCGACCATCAACAAAAAGATACACAACTTCTATTGAACTCCCCCATACTAAGTTCACCATATGTTAGGAGCAGGAGACCTGAACTCTAACCACATTTTTCCACTATACCCATCTATGAAGATCCAGACATTCACTTCCAGAATTCATCTTCAAGAAGAGGCACTAAGAGAGAGAAGATTATGGGAGAGCCAACAAGATAGAAATGGTAATGAGTGAGGCTAACCGAATGAAATGAGACTCAGAAATGAGTGAGAAAAGTTTGCAATGGAGAAAAAGGCGAATGCAGATGTATCAAGTCTGGGTTCAAGAAGCGAGTGATTGAATATGAAAGAAGAAGCTCAACAAGGTATGTGAGTGGCGATTTTTAAGCTGAGACCGGATGGTTTTTGTTCCCAAAATTAATGACCCTCATTCACCATGGAAGCTGATGGTTCTTGTAGGAGTGACGAGCCAAGGCAGAGTAGTCTTGATAAGCAGAGAGAAATGCAGAGGAAAAATGAACCAGAGAAGAGCTGATGTCGTGAGAAGAAGATGAAGAAGTCCCCGAAAAGAAGAGCCTCCAAAAATAAAAATGCCCATCCCCCAGAGTTCACTTCCATTCTAATTTATGAGTTCAATGATTGAAATCCCTGCCTGGGAGGTGGTGAGACAGAGGAAGATAAAGCGTATACCCTCCTTTCCATCTTTTCATTTACTCTTCCCTAAAAATCTTAAAATGATGCTTTATTATTATTTATTATTTAACAATAAACTATTCACTTTCCATTTCCAGTTGCTTTCCTTGCTTTTATGTTCAGTTCAAAATCTTATCTTCATGATGCTTATCTTTATTTATTTATAATATTCTATTAGAATTTATTTCGTCACATTGTTTAATTTAAATAATTACTCATACTTCTTTTAGTTATTATTTTAATTTAATAATTAGCCATCCAAAATAGTCATCATATCATTTACTAAATATAGTTTATTAGTTATAATTTCACTTCCCAACTAAATTAAGTGCCCTTTTAATCCCTTTTAATTTAATTAATTAAAATAATCAAAACTATACAATATTACAAAATTACAAAAATAAAGACATCTCAAAATCAACTTATCACAATACTCGAACACATGAAAATGACATAACCACCCAACAATCAACTTACTTGAATGACAAGAATAACTGAAACAAAGGGACACTACATTAGATATCAATAGATGACTCATTTCCTAATGTGATGCATATTTTTTGTAATATTTTTCCATGTAAATAATTAATTATGAATTTTTAATTGGGTATGTGCAAGATCTTCATAGAAAAAATAGGCCCTTAAGTGACAAAAAAAATAGAAAAAATAGAGTTAGTAAACTTGATGTAAAAATTTGAAGTTATCTATATTATTTCAAAAATGTATAAGAATAAAATCTGTATCAAATTGAATGTAGTTTCTAAATTACTAGGTTTAAAAAAAAAAAAAATATCTATTTGGTGAAAATTTGAAATTTCAATGTAGTGATACTTAAGTTTTAGGGAAAAAATAAGTAGTTGTCTGTCTAACCACCCTAACCATGATAAAATGATAATATTTTTTAATAATATTTTAGATATAAGTAGAGGAATCATACCCCGATGTGATGCATATTTTTTTGTAATTTTTTTCCAAGTAAATAATTAATTATGAATTTTTTAATACAACTTTTTAAAAAATATGAAAACTCGTATGTCTGACCATCTTAACTTGGTGAAAACTTCATGAAATTCAGTTTTTCTTTTGTTAATTCTATATTATGTGAAACATATAATGTGACACATGTTTTGGATTCAAAAAATATGATACTGTTTGAAAGCTATTAATCTTTTTCAATCAGCCTATCAATTAGGACTTTAGTCATAATTTGAATAGAAAATGAATAATAACTACTTATTAAATTCAAAATAAAGAATAATTTATATTGGTGGAATGCTAAGAATCTTCTTTAAAAACCCTTTTCATTTCATCAATTTTGGGTAAAAAATAGTTGTTAGCCACATACCCATCGTATTACCACTTGTTGGCCCATCATGATCCTACACATACCCTATAACAACTTTTAAAAAATATAAAAAGTCATATGTCTGACCACCTTAACTTGGTCAAAACTTCATGAAATTAATTTTTTTTTTTAATCTTATAGTATGTGAAGCATAGAATGTGACACATGTTTCAGATTCAAAAAATGTGATACCATTTGAAAGATATAGATTATTTTCAATCAATCTATCAATCAAGGCTTTAGTCGTAATGCAAATAGAAAATGAATAATAATTATTTATTAAATTCAAAGTAAAGCATAATTTAAATTGGTGGAAAGATGAAAATCTCCTTTAAAAACCCTTTTCATTTCATCAATTTTTGGTAAAAAAAGTTGTAGGCAACATACCCTACACATACCCATCATATCACTACTTTTTGGCCCATCATAATCCTACTCATACCCCTATGATAAAACTAGAGAAGCCAAAATTCACCAAATTCTTTGAGGAGAGACATATCAACTTTTCTTTGTCTTACTCTAATATGCTAGGGCTAGATCCAGTTCTTCTAATGCATCATCTATTTCTACCATTTGGAATCAAAATAGTAAAGCAAAAACTAAGGAAAATGCATCCCGACATCACATTGATGGTAAAGGTTGAGCTGAAAAGGTTGTTAGATGCATAATTTATCAGGTCCATCGATTATGCTGAGTGTATTTCAAATATTGTACCTATATCTAAACCAAATAATAGTATTAGAATATGGACAAATTTCAAAGATCTAAATAAGGCATGTCCAAAAGGATATGTTTCCTTTAAAAAACATTCACATTATTGTGGATTTAACAACAAGACATGTCATGTTATTGCTAATGGATGGCTTCTTAGGGTATAACCAAATCAAGATAGCACCTGAAGATCAAGAGAAGAAAAAATTCACTTGTTGTTGGGGCATATTCTATTGGAACATCATGCCCTTTGGGTTGAAAAATGTAGGTGCAACATATCAGTGGGAAATGACTACTATTTTCCATGACATGATGCATAGTTTTATGGAAGATTACATGGACAATATATTAGAAAAATCATATACTAGAAAAAGACATCTAGAGATACTAGGAAATTTTTTTACTACACTGGAGAAGTTCAATGTCAGATTAAATCCAAAAAAGTGTGTTTTGGGTTACATTAGCAAAGATCCTTAGATACATAGTTTTAGAAAAAGGTGTTGAAGTGGATCTGACTAAAGTCAAAGCAATAATGGAAATACCACCACCAAAGAATATCAGTCAACTATGGTCTCTACAAGGTAGGATACAATCAATCAAAATATTTATCTCCCAATTAGTAGATAAAAGTCATCCATTTAATCATCTACTACACAAGAATGTAAAACAACTTTCAATCAAATAAAGCAATATCTGATGTCACCTCCCATACTTATGCCACCTATAGAAGATATACCATTGTTACTCTACATTGCAACAATAGACATTTCTTTAGGAGATTTATTATCACATGAAGATCTTGAGGGAAGGGAAAAAGTCATCTATTATATTAGTATGACTCTAAATAGTTATGAAATAAATTGCACCTTCATTGAGAAATCTTGTCTAGCAGTGGTATTTTCTACCCAACAGTTGTGGCATTACATGTTGACCCACATAGTTAAACTCATAGCAAAGATTGACCCATTAAAATATCTACTTAGCAAGGCTATTCTAACAAGGAGATTAGCCAAATGGGTCATGCTCTTGAGTGAATTTGATATCTAGTATGTGGATAGGAGAGCCATCAAAGGTCAAGTGATTGTTGACTAGTTAGCTGAAGCTCCATTATTGGATGATTTTCCAATGAACATAGAGTTTCTTGATGCAAACATTCTTACTATGACAACACAACAATGTAGACGTTATTTTAATGGGTCACACACACAATGTGGGTCTGGTGCTAGAATTTTATTTTTTACACCTCAAGGAAACACCATCCCAAGGTCCTATAGACTCATGTTTCCATGTACAAATAATGTATTTGAGTATGAAGTGCTAATTATTGCCATCAAAGTGGCAGTTGAATGGAAGCTCATAAACTATAGGTATATGGAGATTCACAACTAGTCATCTATTGAGTAAATGATGAATATTAGACAAAAGATGAAAAGTTGATGCCATATAAGAAGATGATAGATCATCTCAAAAAATAATTTATGGATATCATGTTTGAACAGATTCCAAGGGTAGAAAACAAAGTTTTTGATGCTATGGCGATGATTACTTATCTCTTACAATTTCCAAAAAAGTGAGGTCGTTATGATTTTATGGTGGAACAAGTGTCTAACCCTTCTTATGATGATCCTGATTCTCAAACCATATTCCAATTAAATAACATTGAATCCTCCATTTATGGAAAACCTATGCTTTCCTTAACGATAATATCCTCTCTCAATCTTTTAATAAATCAGAAACATAACTTCATTTTCTAATCCACAAAAAATACCTTAATCATTGACATACTTTACCATTGAGGTCTATATGGTACTCTTCTTCGGTGTCTAGAACATAATGAGTCTGAGTCAGCTTTACATGAGGTTCATGAAAGTATTTTTGGAACTCATTCAAGTGAACTAACCCTAGTGAAGAAACTCCTTCTTTTGGGATATTACTAGCTAAACATGGAGAAAGAGTACTTTTAGTTTGTAAAGAAATGCCAAAAATGTTAGATCCATGGTAACTTAATTCATGCACTAGCAAGGGAATTGCATCTATTTACATCACGATGGTTATTTTTTAGTGGGGACCGGACCTAGTAGGAAAGACAAATCCATCTTCATCCAATGGGGAAAAATTTATAATCAAAGTAACAAAATACTTTACAAAATGGATAGAAATAGTTCCTTGAACAACAATCATTGGAAAGAAAATCTCATCTTTCATACTGAACTACCTCATCTATAGATATGGAATTCCCTAGTCCATTGTCTCAGACAATGGTCAACCTTTTAAAAATTAGGATGTGTAGGAACTATGTGAGAAGTTTCATATCCAACATCATTTTTCAACACCATACTACCCTCAAGGAAATGGCCAAGCAAAGGTCTCAAACAAAACAATTCTAAAAATTCTAAAGAAAATGGTTAATGATGTTGGATGTGATTGTCATGTTCAATTAAATCCTACTTGTTGGGCATATAGAACCAAAATTAGAACCCCTACATGATCTACACCATATGACTTGGTATATGAAACAAAGGACATATTACCCATTGAGGTTGACATTCCATTACTTTTTGTCTCATTAAAGGGTATCATTCCAGATGAGGATTATAGGGTCTCTAAACTTCAAGAGCTAGAACTATTGGATGAACATTGTCAACAAGCTGTGAACCATTTGACAACATATCAATAGAGGATTTCAAGAAACTACAATCATAGAGTAAATCCTAGAGTCTTTCAGGTTGGTGACTTCTAAAGTTCTAAAGGAAAACCCTAGAAATTAGTAGGATAGAGAAAAGAAAGGGAAGTTTGAACCTAACTAGCTAGGTCCCTTTGTCATCATATTAGTTTATGGATCTAGAGCCTATCAATTTTCTACACCTAAAGGGGATCTATTAGATGAACCTATCAATAGTATCCATCTTAGAAAGTTCTACACCTCAATCACCTAGTCCATGGTTCAAGTTTTGGAAAAATGGTTACCTTAATGAAAACCTAGCAAATAGGCATCTCAGTGACAACGAAAATAGAAACAAAATCAAAAAAGAGAAAAATACAAAAAAAATCATAAAGAATAAAAAGAGCAATTAAAACATGTAGTGAAAACCTAGAAACAAGTGCTACTTGTAATTTAAACCAACAATTCCATCTATTGGTGGCATGCCATGGTCATTCACTTTCACCATCATTTTTTGTCCATTATCGTATCCTTGCAATATGGTCATATCCCACCATAGCTTGGGTGAAAGATATGAACATCACTTGTGGAAATAAATTTGAGTTTAAAAAAATGGAAAAATAACAGTAAGACAAATGCAACAAAAACAATGATCAAGATGCAACCTAACATTAAACATCAATCACCATTAGAAATGCATCAAACATCCATATCATATCAAAATCCAAAAACAGGTCAAAAATTGATCAAAAAGTCAAAAACAAAGTCGTCAGTTGTACTAAATGGTTTTTGTGTGTATAATGTAGGCAAGGCTAATCTTTGATCAGCCCCTAAGGCCCCTAAGATAGGTATTTAGGTTAGGTTTTTGGTCAAAATCTTAGAAAATCCAAAAAAAACTCAACAAATCAAACAAAAAATCAATTCAAAATAGATGATCTAATTTGAATAATGGTTGAAATACTTTAATCAAAGGTTTGATAGTTGTACTTTGATCTTTATTATCATTTCTTTGGAGCAACTTGATAATGTACTGAACTAGAGAAGCTAGGAAGGACAATGGTATTTTCTTTTTCTATTATCTATGAGTTAACATTATTATGTGAATTGTCGCGAGACGAGCTCTACAAACTATCATTGATGACATTGGGAATTCACATAGGAAAGTGATTGATTCTTGTTTGTTTACACAAGAAATACTCAGTTCATCTTGGTTTAATTATACCTAGATACTTGTGTTCACTTGCAATATCAAAAATCACGGAAGTGTTACTCAAGTCATCATGGTCAAAATTATACCATCGTTGCTTCTACTCACTTTCAATATTTTAAAGCTCTATGATGATACAAAGCACAATAAATTTACTATTAAGATTCCAATGTTCTCATGTAAATTTACATGGTAAAATAGATTTTATTTATGATAGTTCTACATATGTAGAGTTTTTTTTACCAAATTTGGTAAAGGATTCAAAAAAGATGATATCTTTTCTCATAAGGGATTGAGTATACTTGACATTAACAAAAACATCATCATTATCATGTATATGCATAATCATTTTTATTACATACATTGGAAAGCATTTATTTTTATCATTTCATCATTTATCATATCATATATCATACATTCGATATACTATTATATTCATGACATCATGTATTTTCATTTAAAATATATCACAAGAATAAAGTGCAAAGATCTCACTTACATCGCATGCCATATATCATTAAAACATCATATCCATTATCATGCATATAGGGATATTATCTTATAATTTGGAAAGACATCATACATCTATTTCATCTACGTAAATACTACATACATCATGCATCCATACATCATCATTATGCACATAATCATATTTACACATCATAGATAGAACATCACAAATCATAAGCATGCCATCATGATTATGAATTGCATCCATAACATCATAATATAAGGAAAATCACATGCCATATAGAACATAGAAAATAAATACATCCATCATAGAATCATATAGAACATGTAATAGATCAATAAAATCAATTACATATCATATAGATCTCAAAATCATAATGTCAAGTATAAAATGATGTCTGAAATGAAGAGAGATATATCATCAAAAATGGCTATAAATTAGAATAATCATAGTGTACATCACATCTCAAAATATAATAGAAGGTACAATCATGAAGCTATGTGTTGCTAGCTCTAGATGGTGTAGGAATCTTGGGACTAATCCCTCCACCACTAAATGTACTAGGATCTCTTAGGTCTCTCAGGAGATGTTGTGTCACACCTCTACTCACAATCCTCAACTAGGACCTACCAGATTGAGACTGTGCATAAATCACTCTCTGGTCTGAAGGAATGACATCATAGTATTTACCTATTTAGTACTCTACCTCCCAACCTAAATGGAAAACCTCTCTCATATGATCTATTAAGATGTACCATCAACCAATCTCTGTAACCTCTCACCTATCAACTATGCTAGCTCTATAGCCCATCTAGCTACATCTCTCTCAGCTGTCAATTATGCAATCTATGTTTGAGCCACTACCAACTATCCCTATACTTGAGCAAGAGCTTGTGCATGATATTGGGCCCGTGTCTACATTTTTTTCTATGTTTTCAATAAGAGACCCAAGTTTGAACCAACTGACCCTGTAAATTCTACACCTACACCTATAAACTGGCAATCTATGTCAGTTGCTGCTAGGAGAATACACCAATCTACACATGTTGTTCTGTAGGAGTCATCAATGATCGCCTCTTATGAGGCACCATGATTTCTCTAACATCCAAAACTAGCACTAATCCACTAGCTCCATCTAGCCCATTGGCTACACTTGGTCCTCCACCACCATCTCCATCCCCATCTCTACCACCCCCATACCCCTCATCATCATCATTGATATCCTTATCCTCACCATTGCCTTCCTCATCACCACTATCCTCGACATCCTTCGCCTCCTCACTAACCTCCTCTCTCCTTTGTCAACGACCGTGAGGAACAAAAACCTCCTCAACAAGTAGTGTAGTAGACTCATTAGAAATGGTAATCCAAGGAAAAGGATGTAATGCTAGATACTTTGCATAATCAGCTATAACAGGTGGCTCGACAATATCAGGAAAAATATCCCAAACTAGAGGTTGTAGATATTAAAACTCCTATATAGAGGCATCATATGAAAGGCTAGGCCCCCACTCTATAGAATCTAATTGTTGATGAGCATAATGGGTAACACCCTAGGGAATTCCATGAACAATACCATGTTGTCTAAGCACTCATCTAAGCAAAAATATCTCGAAAACCTAATGAGTCCAACCAATTAATATCATCGGCTGATAAAGATAAGGAAATTGAATGTCATCATCATCCCAGTTCTCATAATCTAAGTAGGGGAACCATATAATAGCCTCTATATTATCATATAATCTCCTCCAATGATCTAACTTACCCAGTCTAGGATGAGTAAGTCAACTAGCGTATATATGCACATAAGGCTATACGACAAGTCACTGCCTAACCAACACTAGACGCATAATAGCAATATGATTCCATTCCCACACCTGTAGTAGAGTAAATCCTAGTGAGAAACTGTGACCTCTAAGATAAATAGCCGAATGCAAATCATGATGAAGATGGGAAAGCATACAAATTCCCCAAGCATATCTCATCTTGTGCACAATCATTCTCTCCAACACATGGCCCCAACGAACTGAAAGTCCCTTTGACCTATGATTAGGACAAAGGAACCCTAAAATGAAACTGGACAAGAACTATAGGTAGGTTGGCATAAGCATCCACCATCTCATGCCATGGAATCCAATATCTAGAAATAGAATCATCTTGAAATACTCTATGAAGAGCATCGGTCCCACCCTACTCTGAAGAATCATAAACTACAATGTCACCAACAACTAGTATCCACAGAATTTGCTAGACATCCTTAGGGGTGACTGTTATCTTACCACTAGGAAGGTGGAAAGTATTATGCTCACTATGCCACCTCTCTATTAGGATTTTCAGGAGATACTAATTAATCGTAATCAAGGGCATATGTAATAATGAAGATGAACCACACCATGTAATCACTATTTTATTTGGTTGCAATAGCTATGGTATCAAAACGAAAGTCCTAGGGAGCCACTCTCAAATCTACAGGTTTTTCAAAGCCTCCTATCATCATAAAATTTTGAAACTCAGTACTCTTTGTCAAAAGCATCAAACATCAATTATCTTATCAAATCTAATCAGTTCTTGGTGATACTTTTTATCAAATCTCATGAGCAAACACCATTAAACCTCACCTATCATGATTTCAAAACATTAAATCAACCTCACTTATCATGAGGTAAATAAATCAAACTCTAATTATTCCTCACCTATCATGAGGATAATTATCATCAATCAATCATCAAGCCTCACCTATCATGAGCTTGAATATCATCTACTTTATTGAGATCATTGATCATATCAAACCAACAGTTGACATGATCAAAATCAACCAAATCAAGGATAAAATTAACTAATTTCATCATTCTGACTTAAATGTACTAAAACAGTGTTTTTATGTGCCACAATATCAGAGGCACCATTAAAACACCTCTAAGTGTTGAAATAGGTACTCAAAGCACAAATTCATAATATGCTCCATTTTAGGATGCAGATTCGCTAATTTAGGAAGTCCAAGTGCCATTATAGTGGATGCACTATTTTGGGGGGTCAAAGTGCTAATCTATAGGGTCAATGCACTAAACTATGCAAAGCACTACAATAGAAAGTTAAAGCACTAAAAAATCTATTTGAAGTGCTATAACATTCAAAGTGCTAAATTAACCTATGAAAGCACTACAAAATCCATCCTAAGTGTTATTTCATTAGAAGCACTAAAATAGAAATTCAAAGTGCCACTATGGGTCTTGGATGCACTAAAAGAATCAAAAATAATAAAATCCAAAAGATGACACAAAAAATGAGAAAACATGAATAACGAGGAGGTTAAATGGTATGTACTGGAGGTTTGTAGATGATCGGGTGGTTGTGTCCTCACACATGCTCAAACTGGTGAGAATGGTAAGGAATCATCATCTTACTCCAAAATTGCTCCAAATCACTCTCTCACAATTTTTCAAACTTGAAATGCACAAATGAATTCAAATTTACCCCTTTTTAACTTTTTAAAGGTTAATTAAAGGGTATTTTTATACAATTTGTTTAATTTATTTACTAGAGGATTAATTTAAAACTTAACACAAGAGCGTCTTTCAAAAAAAATTCAGGAGATAAATGATTTCATCAACAACACTTTATCACATCATAAAAAATATCATAAAATCACAAAAAAAAATTGAATTTTTTTGAAAAATTCCAAAAGAAAAAAAATTCATCAAGTTATCTCCTGAGAGGGCATATATTCATCATCACCTAAAAATCAATGTCTAGGGCATACTATTTTTTTTTTCAATACTACCAGTAGTGTCAAAAATTTTTTTTGAAGCAATGCGTAAACACATCACTTCAAAGAGGGGAAAAATGTATACACATAAAAATGGTCTGGATAATATAATTAATTAAATATGATTTATTTGATTAATTAACCTTAAATTCATGTACATAATAAATAAATAGAAATATTTATTTATATAGTTTACTTTTTAATTCTTCTATTTTTATCATATTATTTCCTCTTAATTAAATAAAGAAATTTAAAATACTTTGTTCTTTAATTATCATATCTCTTCTATATTTATTTAATAAAAAAATTTCTATAGGTTACTTTATTAAATTAATTATTCTCTTTTGCTAATTTGAGTAAATCAAAATATTCAAGTAAAGGAAATTTCCTCTATTCACTCACCAATAAAATTAGATATTTTATGTCTAATTTATTCAACTGGCATTCATGGGAAAGTTGTGAAGATAAATTGGAAATCAATTTGTCAATCTTCTTCCTCTGATCCTTCCTATCCTTTGGCAAGATGTTTTTCTAGGGAGGAACAATCCCATGGTCAGCTCAAACTTCTTCATCTCTCACCATTCAATTCTCAAGATCAAATCCAAACCTTTTCCTTGCTGCCACATCTTAGAACAATGTCATGAATTTATATATACATGCTTTCTCCATAGGAAATGGATCCCAACTTTTTGCAAACTTACTCTACAAAAATAGTAACCAAGCATTCAACAATCTAGCAATTATCATTTAGCAATAGCAATCAATAGAATCATAATCATATAATTCCATTTAGATTCATCATATTTTACAGTAACTTCATTTATCTATTTTATGTCATTTGTATCATAAGGATTTCATCATTACACTTAGAAATAGAATCATATAGATTTAGTATTATAATCATAATCATTCCATTCTCTAGATTGGCACTTTAACAATTACAGTGCTTACCAAATCTAAGAGCCCTTGGTGATTTAATAAATGTTTGGAGATAGAGAGAAATGAGATTCTTTCAAGAGTTTTCTTGTGTTAATTAGATCAATTATTGTTGATTCTCTTGATAAAAAGTCTTATTAAGAAGTGTTGTTTGTTATTTTACTCATTAATTATTGCACACTTACCGGAAATAAATTGGAGAAGAATAATTATGATTATCATGATTATTTGTGATTACATCTATTTGTCTGATAATATCTTCCAAAATGGGAGAAGAAAAATAGGTCTTAAAGGTTTGATCATCTAACGCCAACATATTCCCCTCACAAATAATGTGATTGCCATGATTTCTCACAAAAACATTATCACAAATAGGGGGATTGAGAAGTTGAATATAGACTAAGAGATATGTTTATGATCCCACTCTCTTATTCCATAATGTCTTCTAAAGTAGGAAAAGTTATAGAAGAGGATCTTTCAACATTGTCATGATTCTCAATGCATGTATCTTCTAACTCCAAAATACCTTCATCACATGTAGGAGGGTATGTGCAGGATCATGATGGGCCAAAAAGTGACAAATGATGGGTATGTGGTTGATGACTTTTGTTTTACCAAAAATTGATGAAACAAAAATGGTTTTTAAAGGAGATTCTCAACTTTTCACTAATATAAATTATGCTTTAATTTGAATTTAATAAGTAATTATTATTCATTTTCTATTCGAATTACAACTAAAGTCCTGATTGATAGGCTAATTGAAAAATATCTATAGCTTTCAAATGGTACCACATTTTTTGAATTAAAAACATGCACCACATTCTATGCTTCACATAATATAGGATTAAAAAAAATAAAAACAATTCATAAATTTTTGACCAAGTTAAGGTGGTCAGACATACAAGTCTTTTATATTTTTTAAAAGTTGTAATAAAAAATTCATAGTTAATTATTTACTTGGTAAAAATTACAAAAAAATATGCATCACATCGAGACATGAGTCCTCTACTTATATATAAAATATTATAAAAAAATATTATCATTTTATTGTGGTTAGGGTGGTCAGACAAACACCTACTTCTTATTTTTTCCTTGAAATTTAAGTACTACCGCATTGAAATTTCAAATTTTCACCAAATAGATTTTAAAAAAATAAACTAGTAGTTTAGAAACTACATTCAATTTGCTACAAATTCTATTCTTACATATTTTTGAAATAATATAGATAACTTAGTCAAATTTCTATGTCAAGTTGCCTAACTCTGATTTTTCTAAATTTTTTGCCACTTAAGTGCATATTTTTTCCATGATGATCCTACACATACCTAGGAGAGATATTGGGAGAAGAGGAACTATGATTATCATGATTTTATATTCTTTCAGATTCTTCTATCACTTCATTCCCACAAATAGAATAGATATTAGAGGGTGTGGAATTATGGAATATGTCAACATTGCTATTTTCATGCACTAAGAAACTCTCGTAGCTAGGAAAGAGATTAGAAGGATGACTAGGAGTTTCATGGTTACCAATGATTGGAATTTTTTGTTCAAATATGTCATACCAAATGGTAGGGGTATCAAGAAATGGAGGAATAAGATTCTCATGAGTCTCAATGAGGATGACTTCTAACACAAGACTATCTTCTTCATGTATAGAGAAGATAGTGGGAGAAGAAAAGGTTTGATTGTCATGATTATCTAAACTTACATATTCATGCCCTAGAATTCCTTCTTGAGAGATAGGATTTTCATAGCTCTCAATCATATCCTCCACACAAATTTGTTTTTCATGATCATTCACTAAATCATTTTCAGAATTAGGGGAGGTGTTGGGAATAGTGCCCATGATCTTAGTTTTATCTTTCCAAGGGGGGGGAGGAGGGAAAAAAGAAATACTTTCATGATCTTCAATGATTCTATCTTCTTTCACCTAAATACCTTCATCACCAATGGGAGAGATATCGAGATAAGAACAAGTATGATTATCATGAGTATTGATGCTTTCATCCTCTTGTGTTAAACCTTTAGTGGATGATCTAGGAGAGATGAAGGCTTTAAGGGATTCATATAACATGTCCAAGTCATCACTACTAAATGGATTGGATGTTATGGTTTTCCTAAATTGAATCATCTTTTCAATTTGATTGTTTGATGTTTTTTTTTTCATTTTCTAATGAATTTGATCTAAATGAACTAGGAACTAATGTTGAAAACAAAAATTGCAAACTTTGATGCTATCCATAATCATAATTAAAGAAAATGATGCTTATACTAATGATTTAAATCAAATAGAAAATAATTGTACTAAAAAAAAAAACTAATGCAAATAGAAATTAAAAAATTGGAAATTGAATGTTGAAATAAATGAAGCAAAATTTGTACTCGGACTAATTTTCCAAGGGTGGAAAATGAGTCCTAGTAGGGGTATTTTAGAAATTTTTCTATATATTTTTTTATGTTTTTTGTGTTTCGAGGTCTGTACTATGCAAAGACGTAATGTAAATGCCATTTTTTTTTATGATATGATGAAATGAAATGCAATAATGAATTCTATATGATGTTTTCACTAGCACAATTTTGTAAACCCTAGGATGTAAAAATGAGACAAATCTTAATGTAATTTTGATGCAAGTTAAACCTAGGATGCAATATGCAATGGAAATCATAAAGGAAATGTTCAATAATGCAGGTTCACCAAAATGAACCATAGATTTTTGGCACCCTACTCCTTTCTTGCACTTCTATAGTTTTTCACGTAAAAGGAGAAAGAAGGGATGAAAGTCTAGCTATGTTCACTCAAATTATGTATGATGTTGTTTAGACTAAATGAAAGGGTATGTACAAGATCATCACAGAACAAATAGGCCCTTAAGTTGTGAAAAATTGAGAAAAATTAGAGTTAGGCAGCTTGACAGAAAAATTTGAATAAGTTATTAATATTATTTGAAAAATATGTAAGAACAAAATCTTTAGAAAATTGAATGTAGTTTCTAAACTACTAGGGTTTTTTTTTTTTAATGTATTTGGTGAAATTTTGAAATTTCAATGCAATAGTACTTAAATTTTAGGAAAAAAATAAGTAGGTTTTTGTCTGACTACCCTAACCACAATAAAACTATAATATTTTTAATAAGATTTTAGATATAAGTAGATGACTCATATGTCAATGTGATGCATATTTTTTTGTATTTTATTTCCAAGAAAATAATCAATTATGAATTTTTTATTACAAATTTTTAAAAATATAAAAAACTTGTATGTGTAACAATCTTAACTTGGTCAAAACTTCATGAAATTAAATTTTCTTTTTTTAATCCTATAGTATGTAAAGGATAGAATGTGACACATGTCTCAGATTCAAAAAAATTGATACCATTCAAAAGCTATAGATCTTTTTCAATCAACCTATCAATTAAGAATTTAGTCATAATTAACATAGAAAATGAATAATAATTATTTATTAAATTCAAAGTAAAACATAATTTATATTGGTGGAAAGTTGAGAATCTCCTTTAAAAAACCTTTCTGTTTCATCAATTTTGGGTAAAAAAAAAGTCGTCAGCCACAGGGCCATCATATCACTTACATATCGCCACTTTTTGGCCCATCATGATCCTACACATACCTGAAATGATTTAAGTGCAATTCAATGATCTATTTGACTAATTATGAATGAAAAACTAATGAAATGCATGTTGTTTGAAAACACATTGTGATATGAAAAAAGATGAAATAATTATAATAAATGCAAAACAAAAACTATGCACCTGAAAGTGATTTTTCATTGATATTTTGGCTTTGAAAATAAGAGTTTTTCTTCAACAATTTTGGAACCTATTATTCAATGATTTCCAAGCCTAAATATGCAAACACACAAAGAAAGAAAGATAAATGTTGAATGTTATGGAATAGGTGTTTTCCTTGGTCAAACCCCTTTTAGGTAATTAAACCAAATGAAGAAATAAGATGAAGCATGGACATGAAATAATGGAATTTAGTACCTTTCCATGATGATGGATCTTGAATTTTTTGCAAAAATGGATGAAAATTCTTGCTCTTGAATGCTTTAGAATTGAGCTTGAATGCTATCTTGAATGCTTGATTCTTGCTTGCTTGACTTGATGATATGAATGAATGATGAATGAATTGCTTGGATAATGGATGGATGAAAGGTCTCCTTTTATGGATGAGAGTTGAGAATAAGGATCTTGATCAAGGGACAAATTTAAATTAGAAAATAACTTCATCAAGGGTGCAGGCTAACTGAGAGAAGAAATACATGGATAGATAAAAAAAACTTGAGGTGGAGGGTAAGATTGGCACAGAAAAGAGGCTGTTGGAGAAAATTATTTAATAATTTTTATTTTTTTAGGTGTGCACTATAGAAGAAATAAATAAAATATTAAATTTATTTATTTCAAAAGAAAGGTGGGAACAAATAATTAAAAATTAAAAAATAATTATTTAATTATAAAGGAATGGTGGGGTGTTAAACATTAAATAATTAAAAAAAATTATTCAATAGAGAGGAACAAAATAATTAAAATAGTTATTTAATTGGAGAGATAAATGAAGGATAAATAATTAAATTTTATATAATTACATAGAGAAAAGGATAATGAATAATTAAATAATTAAAATAATTATTTAATTATAGAAGAAGAGGGAAAAACAAACTTTTTATTAATATTTAATTCAAAAGTGGGCAAAAAGGAAAAAATATTAAATAATTAAAAATAATTATTTAATATTGGAGGGAAAGTGGGGAATAATTAAATAAATAATATTTACTTAATTATAGAAGAAAAGGGTAATGAATAATTAAATAATTTAGAAAATTATTTAATTATAAAAGAGAAGGGAAAAGCTAACTTTTGAATTAAAATAAAATTTACTTCAAAAGTGGAGGGGGGAAGGTTCATTAGATTTAAATGCTTAATATAAGTCTAGAAAAAGTGTGAAAATCATTTACAATTCTTTTCAACACCTTTAGAAGACATGCATTTTATTCAATTTGAGAGGGTCCAAGACCTAGTGTGGATGTGTAAAACATTTCACAACACTAGATAAATGCTTATTAAGTCTAATTTATCATGAATTATTCCCATGTCAAGTAGAGGGTACTTTTTTCTACAACACAAGATCATTAACACAGTTAGGAAAATATTAAAAAGAGAGTTGAATGATGTCAGATCTTGAACTTCTGATGATCTTTGAAAAGCCCAAGTAGAAGAAAAAGAGTCAAAACAAGATATTAGAAGGCTAAGCTTTGAATTGAGAAATGCCCTCAAAGAGAGAAGTCAAACGGAGAAAAGTGCAAGAGGAAGAGGCTTAGTTTAACCAAGAGCTAGTTGTTTCACTAGGATCTGAAACCCTCCTAATAATGAAGAAGCTAGTATCCATGCATTGGGAGTGGATAACAATTGGTATTACTATTCTTGGGCTTGATTTACAATTCTTAAGAGATGTTCGAGAATTGAAAGTTAAGGGTGGCCTGATGGCCTATCAATTTATGCAAAAATGCTCACCTCGAGTGGCAGAATCACAAAGCTTCATTTCCAAGTTATATGTAGCCACTAATAAGGCCCTAAAAATTATGGGGGTTCTTGATCAGTGGGTCACCTCTATCAAATCTAATGATATCATCAACTATCACAAGGTTGCAAAAAAATGTAGAGTGTCAAAAATTGGTGAACAAGTAGGTCATTGAGATCAAGGACTTTGACATCTTGGATAACTATGAGCTACCTCCTCTTCCTTCACTAGATGAAGATTTGTTGACAATTGAGCAGGTCATAGATGTAGTATGACACAAGATCCAAAGTTTTGTCAAACTCCCAAGTTCAAGCACAATGACCATGGCTAATGATATTGAGTGCAAGATCCTCTTTCTCGACTCTATTATCACCTTGGAGTGGTTTCTTCCAGATGGGGATTTGTCTCTTTTAAAGATGTTTTCAAGCTAGAATAAGCATATAGGAAGATGTATAGTTTCATCCTACCAATTGATGTAGATTAGGAAGCACAACATTTTTCTTTCCTCAAACTCCAAGAATTACAAAAGGCCTAGGTTCATTCCTTTGCAAGCAAAGACCCTGGTACAGGGTCACCATGTTAGTCTATTTTGTAAATAAGATCTTTGATAGGTTTTTGGGGTGATAGAGTCTTTTTTTATGTAAATGCACTCATAATAGACCATTTTATAATGTAATAAATCTATTGGGTTAGTTTGGGGTTCATCTTTTGTAAATGTTGTAAAGACTTGCAAAATGTTGTCATGAAAAGTTGCAAAAAAGTGCAAGATTTAGGAAGACCACTGGTCATGGAACTCAAAAGCTAGTTTTAATTGGTTGTTGTAGTTTATTTTTTGAGGGAAAAGTTTAAATAGGCTGGATAAACTTGATTTAAAAGCTCTATTGAAAATTTTGTTGAAGGAAGTAATAAGGAACTCTTAATTTTATGTTTTTTCTAGTTAAGTTTGCTACTCCAGGTTATTTTACTTGCCCATGTAGAAGAATACTGGTCAAAAAGGTTGTTGAAATCAATGAAGTAATGAAGTAACATCATTTTTGTTCTTGTTTTATTGAATTTAATAAAGGTTTATGAGTTTAATTTGTATTTTTCTATAGGTGGGTCTATACCTCTATTTGGAGGGTTTGAGGGCACTAAAAATGGATTAATCACCCATTCCACCATTATAATTACTTGTAACTTGATTGAATGGGTGAATTATGATAGGTTTAGATGTTAATGGGGTTTATTTTACTAGGGAATTCCATTTGGAGGAATTTGTATGCTACACTAGGTAGGATTTATTGATTTTTTTCCTAAATTTGATAGCTAAGAATAGGAGTTTGATGAAATAGCATTGATGAAGGATGGGAGATGGTTTGGTGAGCATGTGAAAACCTTTTTTGAAGTTTTTGAGGTTTTTTTTAGTATATTAGAGGCCTTGAGTGAATATTTCCTTTAAACCCTCATTGTATAAGCTTAAAACTAGACAAAACAAGGGTTTTGTGTTTTGATAACTTAGGCGTAGTTTTCATTGGAAAAGGTTGTTGATTCAGGCCAATTTAGGTCTATGGAGAGCATTGGAATAGGAATTCTTGGTTGATAAGGTGTTTGGTGTGCATTTTCTTTGAAAAATAAGCTTAATTGGCTTAAGGGGTGGCATAACATCAACTTGTTGGAGGGTGTGTTCTAACAAAAACCCATCAAAAAGTGATGTATGTTGAAATATGTTCAAATGGGTGTCTAGATTGCAAATCCTTTGGTTGGTTTGAGGGGTGTTATGAAAGATATACAAAATTTATCTATTTGATAAGTTATAAGGAGAATAGGATGTAGATATGATGAGTTTTTGAGTTAGAGTTGTAAGGACAAAGAGATTGTTTGAGTTTGATTAAATTGAGATTGTTGTAAGGTTTGTCTCCTTGCTCTACATCAATTGGTACCAAAACATAGGTGTAGGTCTTTTGAAGGGGAAAATATTGAAGTTTGAGTAAAGGGAAGTTGTAGTTTGAAGGATCAAGATGCCTCCTAAAGGAAATGGAGCCCTTGGTAGGGAAATAAGGTTTTTAAAGGAAACACAAGAAAAAAATTTAGCTATATTTTTAGCATGGGAGACAAAGCAAAGAAGAGGAAAGTGATTGAGAGGAAGAGGAAGAGAGTTAGGATAAAAAACCTATAGGTGGAAGAGTCCAAGGTGATGATTTGGATCACAATGAGAGAAGGATGGTGAAAATTCTCAATACTATTAGAGGAGATGCTTTTGGTAAGAAAATACATGTTTCAATGTATAATGCAAAGTTGGATGTTGAAGTTGTATTGGATTAGATAAATGCATTGGATAATTACTTTGAGTATAAGGAGGTTGTTGAATAAAAAAAGGTAAAGTTTGTAAAAACTAAATCGAAAGGTCCTTTTCTTGCATGGGAATTATGTTTAAGAGGAAATATTGAAAAGGGAAAAGAAAAAATTAGTTCATCAGATAAGATGGTGTCAAAGATAAAAATCCAATTCTTTCCAAGTGATCATGCTATACAAACCTTTAAGAATTTGTAAAGTTTAAAGTAGAAGCATAATGATGTTATGTCTTACATTGAATAATTTCATAAATTTAGTATTAGGTATGGTCATATTGAAGATGAAAATGAAAATATTGCAAGGTATATGTGTGGGTTAAGATTTCAAATTCAGGATGAATTGAGATTGGCTACACCTAGGACAGTTGAGGAATGTTTTTAGTTGGCTGCTAGGGTAGATGAGAAAATAAAAAGAAGGTAAGAAATACAAGGAAGAGGTAGAGGAAGCATAAATAAAGGAATAGGGTCAAGGAAGACTTATGAGGAATACAAAGATGCAAGAAAACACAAAGACCAAGTTGTTGATCAAAGAGGTGGATTTAGAGGTTTTAGATGAAGATTTGGTGGAGGTAGGAGTTCAAGTTCATTTTTAGGAAGGTGTTATCATTGTAATTAGTTTGTACATGTAGCATGGAGGTGTCTAGAGAAACAAGGTTCTACTTTAAGTGGTGCTTATAAAAGAGTGCAATTGGTACAAGAGGATGATTGTGAAAGTGTTCATTCTCCTAATCAACTTGCTGCTCCATAAGTTGGGGAATCATTGATGGTGAGAAGAACAATAATTAAAGCATCCAAGGAGAGTGAGATGAATCAAAAGATAATTCTTTTCAAGACCACTTGCAAGTGAAAAGGGAAGGTATGTAAGGTAGTGATAGACTCTAGAAGTACTAATAATATGGTGTCAAATGAAATGGTTGATAAACTAAAGTTAGAGAAGATACCTCATGAAAAACCCTATAAAGTATCTTGGTTGAATGATAAATAGTATATTTTGGTGAATGAGAAAGCTTTAGTTGAGTTTAACATTGGTTAATAAAAGGACAAGAATCTTTGTGATGTGTTTACTATGGATTGTTGTCATTTGTTGCTTGGAAGACCATGGCAATTTGATAGACATACCATGTATGATGGAAGAGATAATACATATTAGATTGAGAAGTATGGAACCACTTTTACACTAACACAATTGTAGGAAGATGTTAAAGAGTAGAATAAGGAAGCTAAGTTGGTAATGTTTGGAAAGGAGTAGTATATGAAGATAGTGGAAGTTAAACTTGAGGAGATTGTAGCCACTTCAAGGCTTGAAGATGTTGGGGTTATACTATATGGAGGAAAATATGGTGTGTTGATGTAAAAAATAAATGAAGAGAAGGCCAAGGATGAATTGACCATGGGAATGTAAGATGGGTTAGAAAATCCCATTGATATTATGGTAGGTACAATACTTTGTTCTTAGGTTGCAAAAGAGGTTAAGGGGTAGTAATATTATGTCAAGATAGAGGTTCATAAACCTGATGATACAAAGATTAATGGGGTAGAGAATTTGATGGAAGAGATAAACAGAAAAGGTGAACTGAATAGTAGTAAATAGAAAGGTCATGTAGGTGAATTCAAGTGTGCAACAAGAGTAAAGGAGAGAGAAGTTCAAGACTAAGTTAGTAGAGGTATGCGTACAAGTTTGAAGGTAGGTTTCCCATAGTTTCCAAATGAAAGGAAGGTCAAAGAACATACAAAAATTCAATATGTAAAGATGGAGTAGTTTCAATGCGGTAAAAAATTAAAGAGTGCAAGGCATGATTCAATTCATCAATACTTGGTCTAGTGGAAAGGCTTGCCAAAAAAAGGAGAATTTGGAGAACCAAAAGGTGGAATGATCAAGCATGATTTACTACAATTTATTCCTTAAAGGGACTTGAGATCCTTTTTTGGCTAGATGTATGGTGTACGGGCACCATGTTTGTCTATTTTGTAAATAATGTCTTTTATAGGTTTTTGGAGTGATAGAGTCTTTTTTTGTACAAATAAGGTCATTATAGACCATTTTATAATGTAATAAGTCTATTGGGTTGGTTTGGGGTTCATATTTTGTAAATGTTGTAAAGACTTGCAAAATGTTGTCATGAAAAGTTGCAAAAAATGGAAGATTTAGGAAGACCAATGGTCATGGAACTAAAAAGGTAGTTGGAGTTGGTTTTGGTAGTTTATTTTTTGAGGGACAAGTTTAAATAGGCTAGAGAAACCTGATGTAAAAGCTTCGTTGAAGATTTTGTTGAAGGAAGTAATAAGAAACTCTTAATTTTTTGTGTTTTTCTTCTAAGTTTTCTACTCCAGGTTATTACTTTCTTGTATAGAATAATTTTCATAAAAAAAGTTTTTGAACTCAATTAATGCATGAAGTAACAAAATTTTGGTTCTTTTTTGATTGAATTTCATAAAGTTTTAAGAGTTTTATTGGTATTTTTCTATAGGCGGCTGTGTAACTCTATTTGGAGGGTTTGAGGGCACTAAAAATGCATTAATAACCGATTCCAACATTTTAATTTATTCTAGCTTGGTGTAATGGTTACATTAGGATATGTTTATATCTTCATGGGGTTTATTTGAGTTGGGAAGGTTGTTTGGAGGAATTTGTATGCTTCCCTAGGTAAGATTTCTTGAATTTTTGCCTAAATTTGATGGCTAAGAATAGGAGTTTGATGAAATAGTATTGATGAAGGATAGGAGATGGTTTTGTGAGCATGTGTAGACATATTTTGAATTTTTTGAGGTGTTGGTTAGTATAGTAGATGCATAGAGTGCATAGTTCCATTCAACCCTAATTGTACAAGCTTGAAACTAGACAAAAGAAGGGTTAAATGTGTTTTGATAAAATGGGGGTGGTTTCCATTGGTAAAAGTTATGGATTCAGAACAATTTAGGTATGTGGAGAACATTGGAATATGAATTTTGGGTTGAGAAGGTATTTGGTGTGCATTTTCTTTTAAAAACATGCTTGATTAGCTTATGAGGTAGTGTAGTAACAACTTTTTGGAGGGTGTGTTTTGAAAAGACCCTATCTACAAGTGAGATATGTTAAAATATGTCCAAATGCATGTCTAGATTGAAAATCCTTTGGTGGTTTTGAAGGGTCTTTTGAAATATATACACAAATTTCTCTATTTGATATAGTACAAGGAGAATAGGATGGAGTTATGAAGATTTGTTAATTTAGAGTTGTAAGGGTAGAAAGATTATTTGAGTTTGATTAAATTGTGATTGTTGGAAGGTTTTCCTCCCTATTCTACATCAAACCCCCTATGAGTCTCCAAAATTGTGAAGCATTTTTTCCTTGATCATTTTTACTTTTGACTTGTATAATGTTTTTAGTTTTGGATGTGCCCGCACTTAGGTAGAGTTATTGGAAAGGTATGCAATGCGCCACATGGTGGTTGTGCAACTTTCATTTTTCACCTTGCTTTTGAGATAGATTTAGGACACATGTTGGCTCGTTGGAAATTTTCTAAGGAGTTGTATTCATGAGCTCAAAAGTTTCTACCTATTTGACACACCATCTCTTCACTATGGGAAGATTGTATTTCTTATGAAGTGATATCTTTTGGGAGTTTATTGGAGCTTGCTATCCTTTCTATTTTTCTTGGTTTTTGGGATGGAAGCTTTGAGTTGGTATCTTTGGGTGATGTGATTGGTCAACTGGGCCTTTTTCAAGACTTTTTTTAGGATTTGATCTTTACAAACCTCTATCGTTGCTAAATATCTTAAAAGAATTAATGAAAAATATAAGAATTGATGAGCAAATATTGTTGTGACCTAAATAGGGATCTACAATTAAATCATATACTATCAAAATACAACACTTGGTAGTGATTAATTTTGTATTGTGGTAGTGATTTCCTCTTTCTACAGCTATAAAAGTGGGTGGCAATAGATGAAAGGGTTGGATTCCAAGTTCCATTTTCCTTTGCTGAGGAAAAGTTTCTTTAGTTTTCTTAGGATATAGAACTATTTTTAGGAGTAAAGTTGTAAAACTACTTTTCTTTGGAATGTTCTATGTTTTAAGGATTCAATTATTGTCGGATTGGCATATGACCACTATTTTAAAGTTCATTTGATATTTAAAACATGAACTATTGAGAAGAAATTGTTGAGAATGTGCATGTGTATCCTTGATCAAGCTTTCTTTCTTCATTTTTTTGTTCTAAATGAAACATTTTGTCTTGTAAGTTGAATTTGAATAGTTTAAGTAGTTGATTTCCATGTTGTATGCTTGTATAGTAGAATAATAAATTGTGAAAACTTCATTACGTAATCAGAATTCTCTATTTTTCTAAAAGTGAACTGTTGATTTTAGGCTCCTATGGACAACTCTTGCAGTTTCATGGTTTTGCACCTAAAATGAGAGAGATAGGAGCAAAAATGCTAATGATTCATTGAAATAATGTTATGTGTGATGTTTTCTAACCTAAATGAAGTTAAATAAATGAAATTTATTGATCTAAATTAATGAAAACAAATGAAAAAGTGAGATTTAAGGTATATTTGCAAACACATTGTGATATGTAAACAATGAAGTAAATAAATAAATATGCAAAATAGAAAGAAATGAGATGAATCTGAGTGCACCTAGGGAAAATATGATGAATCTGGAATGTTGTGGATGCTAGTTGAGATCACTAATTTTTCACAATCGGACTCATTCACCCAGGTTGGTGAATTAGTCCTCCTGGTGAAAAACTAATGGAACCAAGTTTTTTCTGTCAGGATCTAGAATTTGACAAAATTCAGATTTTCAATCCTAAGGTGGGATTCATTTGCCATAGGTGGTGGATCAGTATTCTCCCAAATTTCTAAAAAATTAGGATACAACTCTACAACACCAAATCTAGGAATCACTACTTGTGAGGTTGCCGAAGTCAATTCTACAAGAAATAGACATAAAACCTTCTTCAAGCTTGAAATAGACTTAGGTTGACTTGAAGCACATAGTTGACTTGTACACCAATCTTCAATACAAAAAAGCTTATCAAATATGCATACCAAGGTCTACAAACAAACATACAATATGGAAAAATGGTTTAAGGTTAGTGAATAGGGATTTTCCTTGGTCAAACCCCACTTTTGGTAATCAAACCTTTAATAAAATAATGAAAAGAAAAAGAATGATAAACTAACAACATGAAATTTCTATTAAATTACAAAACCCTTGATGATGAAAGTCTGAATTAATGTCATGGATGCTTCAAAGTGCTTGAATAGTGCTTGAAAATATGTTGTAAAATGCTTGAATGCTTGAGTGAATAGGTGGATAAGTTGATTTGACGAATTGGGGTTGAAATGAGGTGAATAAAATCACAAAAGGAAAGTTAAAATATTTTTAATTTGGGGCTAAGGGGGACTCATTCACCACCCATGGTGAATGGGTACCACCTAGGACCTAAAAATGTGTTTTAGGAGATATGTTGCATTTAATGTTGTTTTTTTATATAATACTCAAAAATACACTTAATTAAGCATATGAGATCATAAAGGGGTCAAATAAAGCATGAAAATGGGATAAATAGTGAACATGTGCCTAGAAAAGTGTGAAAGCTTGTTACAAGACTTTACAATACTTCAAAATAGGACTTGTTCATGAATAAAAATGTGATTTTTAGGTGAATTATAATAAATAGAATTTAGAAGAATGTAGAAATGTCTTACAACACTTCACATCACCTTCAAAAGAAGTTGTTCTTTAAATTTTATTACCTAAATATGCATGTTCAAGCCATTTTGCAACATAAAATCAAAGTAAAATAGACAAACACCATGAAACAAGACCTAAAAGTCCATGAAAATGACAAGTGGCCATTTTTCTATGGCATAGAAAGGTTGTTGTTTCATTATATTATGTTGTAGTAGGAGGGAAAGTTCATGCAATTTTCGAATATTTTTTTTGTTACCCTTAGAAATCTTTATATTTGATTGGACCTTAATGAACACTACCTGTGGAAAGATTTTAAAGTCTACACTATGCTTGTTGTTAGCCTTTGTTGTTCATTCTCTTTCCAACAATGAAGGGTTGTGGTGTTCTGTGTCTAATTATATCAATCATAGGAATGATTGGGTTTGAAATGTTGTAAAAGCATTGGCACATTGCCATTTTTATGTTTCATATTTAGATTTCCTTCTACCCTTTTCTCCAAACCCCAAAGAAGAGTCAGCTTTCTATAAAAATCTCAGAGGTATTTAGTGAAGCACAAATTGGTCCCCCACTCACTGAATTTCCCATAAGACTATCGAAGAGCACAAAATTTCATGATCAACATCTCCTGACAATGATAAGGATGATAGTACCATCTTATTTCCTCCTTCTCCACATTCAACTAAAGAATTTGGTGAATCTAGCAAGCACAAAATACCTTACAAACTATAGAAAGTACAATTTCCTTACCACCATCTAATATTGAAAGGAATTTATAGATACTTCTACACTAAGGACTTATTACATTACCACTATTCTAGAAATTTGATTTCCAATTCCTAAAAACAAAAAAGAATCTCATTGCAGATATCATAGAATTTTGAAACATAGTACTAATAAGTGTCATTTCTTAAAGAAAATCTTTAAAAATTTAGATATGTTAGAAGTAGTCCCTTAAAGTTGGATCCTTTAGCTCCTTTCCATGTAATATTTTTAGGATATTTCAAGATGCAAGGATCTTATTCCCATCACTTAGTGTGGCTCACTCTTGTCTTACACTTAGTGGGGTCAAGAGTCAAATAACCTTGTCCTAGTAATGCATTTTTGGTTGTCCATTTGTCTAGTTGTTCACCTTCCATATATGATAAACATGATTGGGATTTGGATGAACTACTAATAGGTTGAATCACATGTTACTTACTAGTCTTTTCAATTATTTATTTTTCTTTCATGTGATTGCATGTGCATAATGTGATCCCCCATGTTGTTTTATTTGATTTTCTCTCTTTTTGTGACATTCCACTATTTGTACCTACATTCTTATTTATGTCATAAATATTTTATCATTTCCTTTCATTTGTCTTGTGTATTCCTTTTGGGGATGATGAAAGGCATTGAGACATTCATGTCTCTTCCATTTTGACCCAAAATATTTTTCTTTATCTTTTCTTTGTCTTGTGTTTTCCTTTTGTGGATGACATAAGGCATTAAGACATTCATACCTCTTCCATATTTACCCAAAGGGGTTTTCTTTTTTTTCACTCTCTTTGTGTCATTCTTCAAGTTCTATAAATATTTGGGGAATGATGATAGTTTCAAGCTCTCTAAAAACATTATAGCAAGAGCATACTAACCCCAAATTGATAAATCCCTCATGTTTTTGGAATTTCATTTTGGGGGAAACCCCTTTTCTTTTTCATTTTTCATAACGTAGCTTTGTTTGGAAACATATGACTTTGCATAGGTTTTTCCAAGCTAGCTCTTATTTCTTCTTTATTGTTAGCATTTATCATTTTCTACTTTAAAGTAATTGCTCACAGCATGGGGTTAACAGTTTCTTTAAAGCGGGGGCATACATTGGAATTATTCTTTTTCATTTCATGTTTCATTGTGTGGTCATCTTACTTAATGCGGCGTGTCTTTCACTTTGTGGATGACATTGGGTGTGATGTCCTTCAAGAGCATGATATTACATTTCTCTTAGTGGCTTGATGTGATACACTACATCCCCTAAGTTGTGAATCTTATATTCTTTGATTGATACTTTGTTGGATACATTAGGCATGATGTTCCCTAAGTTAAATACCTTACATGAACTAAGAAAGACTACTTTGAACATTCTTTACATTATTTTTCATTTACAAAATTTTGGTTATATGGATACCCTACATAATACACTTTACATGCCTATGGAGCCATATTGTTTGTTCATGAGTGTCAAGAATATGAAGCTTTTCTTTCCTAATGAAGCTTGAATTTCATTATTTCATGACACCTTATCAAAGTTATCAAGAGGTATAACTTTGGTATGGTTGGACAGGAAGCTAATCGGAGGCATGAATTTCTAGTAATCACTCGTGTGTGTGTTGTGTGAGCACATATTGGTCATGTGTGTATGTCTCATCCCTTTGAATTACTCACCTATTAGATAGCCTAGAGTTCCATTGCTTCAAACTAAGTGTTTATTTTTGGAAAAACAACCTACATCCGATCCACATTGCAATGGACAAATGGTCAAAGCTTGATCCACCCCCTGATTTGTTTTTCTTTTCTATTTGTCTTTGGAAATGTATGCTTATGCCTTGTTATTTCTATTTATATCATTTTCATGCATTTTGTCTTGTGCCTATGTTAGTTTTTTAAAGGATCTCAATCCTCAAGGCTTACACAACCCTCTTGGTTAGTTTTGTCCTATCCCACTAGCATTGGTACAACTAAACCCCTCCTGACGTGATCTCCTCTACTTTAGTGTGAGTTTAAGGAAATTTTGTCCTCTCACTAAAGTGGTTGCTAAATTTAGTGTCAAAAAATGTCATCCATGAAATTTTTACACATTTTTTAGTACTCTTTATAAAATTGAGCTCAACTGGTGTAGAAGCACCTAAAAACATGTAATTACAATGTGCATTCTATGAGGGTTGGTCTAGGAGTTAGTGATAGTATGAGTCTTTTTTTTTTGTTAAATGAGGCCCATGAGACCACTCATGATGTAATAAGGTTCAAATGAGCCATTTAATGTAGGTTTAAGTCTTTAGAAGGAATTCTAGGTTGAAAATATTAAGTTAATCATTAGTAAATAATGCATAATTAGCAATGTAAATTGTTAAAAGCCTCTTAAAGAAAGGTGGTTAGGTGGTTATAGGAATTAGAGGAGGTTATTGGAGATATATTTAGTTGATTCCATCATTGTAAACACAATTTTGAAGATCTTGAATGAAGAAACTTAGTTTTGTTTTCTAAATTACACATTTTCTTAGTATTTCCTAAACTTTGTTTGGCTAGCACAATTTGTACAACTCCAAATCATGGTTGAAGGTTGAAATGGTATGTTAGGGCACTAAGTATAATTTTAAATGCTCCAGGTTTGATTAAAAATCATTAATTTTGGAGTGAGTTATCTTTGTTTTCCTAAAACTACTTTGTTTTGGTGCAAGTTGGTGGTTTGAGAGTAATAAAATGAGTTTTTAGGGAATTCCACCTATTGTAGCAATTGTAACTCGATGGAATGACCCAATTTGTTGTAATATAGGTTTCTAAATGTTGTGGAGGTTGAAGGAAGTGTGTTTGTGGGTTTTGGGTGTTGCCCTAGGTTGAATTTGGATGATTTTCCTTGTGAAAGTAAGGAACTAAAGGATGGTTTATGAGTTTTTTTTGAAGAAATAACCTATGTAATGAAGTTTAAAGCTTGTGCAAGAATAATTGTGAATTTTTGAATAGGTGGTAGGGTGTGGGAAGGTATGGAGGTATGATTTACAATAAACCCTCCTTTGAAGGCCTAAAATCAAGGGTTTTATGGTTTGCCATGTTGGAAGAGTCATCTATGGAAACTAGTGGTGTATTTTATAGTTTTTGGGAATTTAAATTTCTGGCCCAAAGTTTCATAAGGTTTGGTAGAGTTTATAGGGTATCTTCTTTGTAAAAGTGGGCTAATCCACTAGCCTTTTCCATGGCAGGAGTATTGGATCTTTGAACTCATCAGAAAGAGTTGATATTAGTTTTATTGTATGTTGTATAAATTGTAAAAGGGTATCTTAATCATCCCTGAGTTTGTTAGGTGTTTTGGAAAATATTGGTGAAAATCCCTAAAACTAGGTTTGAACAAAAATAAGGGTTGAAGGGTGAAGTTGGGAAATTGTGTTTCTAATGATTTTTGAAGTTGGAAGACTGGTTGAATTACTTTATATGTTCATTTTAATCTTGCTATATGCCTCTTGAAGGTAGGTTTCAAATTGGATTAAGATTGAGCATCCTAACTCTGCATCATTAATGATGCCTTGACTTAGTGTTGTAATGTGTTTAACACATTCACATTAGGTCTTGGGCCATTGATAAATAAATAAACCTAATCATACCTTATTTATGTTGTTGTAAAGTGTTGTTCCATAAATTCACACTTTTCTAGGTTGTATTAAATAATTGGGATCCTTTATGATTTAATTGGCCCTATTTTGCATCCACAAGCCTCATTAAATACATTTTTCCAAAGATAATCCTAACATAAACCATGATCCAATAAAAATTTAGGTGTTTTTAGGTTTTGTGGCCACAATTTAGTAATATGGGACTCATATGCCACCTTGGGCGTATGAGTCTCACCTAGGTTTTTGGGCCCCAATCATGATTTTGCATCATTCTAAACATTTTTGAAAATGTGTCTCATAATTAACACCTAATGGGACTCATACACCACTCCTAGAATATGAGTCTCATGTGTCCCAAAATTAAATTAAATTCAAATTATTGGTAGGATTTCATTCTCCTAGATCTGAGGTTGGCTTGTAGTATTGTAATTTTGATAAATTTGGCATAAACAAGTATAAATACAAGTTTCTTTCAATCATTTTACACCTAGCAAGTTGAATGATTATCCTTATGGTAAATTTGAGTTCATGTATTCATGTGTTTACAAGAAAATTCATGATTCTTCAAGATTTGATTATCAAGTGTTCTAGAGCATCATTCAAATATCAAGCATCATGTCATAGTCATCATGCATCATGTTTATTTTTGAGCTAACAATTGTGATCTAGGGTTTCATGATTCAAGTTAGCATTCAAGTCAAGATCTATCATATTAAAGAAAAAGTCAAGATCTAGGGTTTGGTGAGTTGTAACAATGCATATTGCTCATTCATCATTCCTTACGTCATACATGTTTCCAACACTTTGTTTCTAGGGTTTGGTGAGTTGTAGCATTGCATATTGTTCATTCATCATTTCTTACTTCATTTCATTTCATTCCAAGGTTTGATTACTAAATGTGGTTTGACCAAGGAAAACCCCTTCCTACTAACAAAATAACATTTTTCCCTCTCTTTAGTGTTTGATTTACAGATTTAGGCTGAAGATCCATTAAAGAGAAAGTTTGGAGAAAGTTGTCAAGGGTTCAAAATTGTCAAAGTTCCCACCTTGCATTGGAGTTCATTGGAAGACATCTAGAGGTTACAAATTAGAGTTTCGCATCTAAAAGTTTAGTGAAAAGGAAAGAGCATACATTGATGAGAAAATTTAGACTTTGAATTTATAGAAAACCATAACTAGACTGATATGCAACTTCTGGCATATGAGTCCTAGTTTGGCCAAATTTTTTGATTTCCTTGGAGTTCTAGACACTTCATTGCTAGATTTTTGTTCCTTCCCAAAAACCATAGTCTAGGACTAGTTCACCCAGTCTAGTGTATGAGTCCTAATCAGCCTTAACTTTAGTTTTTTCAACATTTCAAGACTTCATTCAAGCCTCTATAGGTTCCCAAGTGCACACCTTTCATCTCTCCACTTTTTATTTTGTTTTTGCATGCACTTTTATCTCATTTAGTGAAATCTTTCATTGCATTATGTTTAATCATTAGGTCTTGCATTCCATTAGGTTTTTTGAGCCCTATCTTGGTGGTGAAACCTTCTTTAGTTTATGATCAGACCTTAGGAAAACCCTACTACAAGATATATTTATCCTTTGCATACTTTAGATTGAGATCTCTAGGGTTTTCCTTGAATGAGAGTGTAGAACTTTATTTTTTTTATCTTCCAAGCATAGAAGCAAGTAAATTCAACCTTTCAAGTGGACAAAAAGTTCTTCTTTGGAATGTTCTTGGATAAATAATTGATACATATTCCACATCATGTTAGACAATCAAGGCTTGATCCTTTCCCTTTCTTGGACAAATAGCCCAATTCCACATCATGTTGGGACAATCAAAGCTTGATCCTTCATTTTATTTGTTATTGTTGCATACATAAGTGTTGTGAATGTCTACTTTGGTGTGAGTTTGATATAGGGTCATACTCTCGGGTATGCGCAGGATCATCATGGAAAAAATAAGCCCTTAAGTGGCGATGAAATTTAGAAAATTAGAGTTATCCAACTTGATGTAAAATTTGAATAAGTTATATATAATATTTAAAAAATATGTAAATAGAATTTGTAGAAAATTGAATGTAGTTTCTAAGCTACTAGGTTTATTCTCTAAAAAAAAAAATGTTTGGTGAAAATTTGAAATTTCAATGCTATAGCACTTAAATTTTAGGGAAAAAATAAGTAGGTGTCTGTCTAACCACCCTAACCACAATAAAATGATAATATTTTTTGTAATATTTTAGATATAAGTAGAGGACTCATGTCCTGATGTGGTACATATTTTTTTGTAAATATTTTCCAAGTAAATAATTAATTATGAATTTTTTTATTAGAAATTTTTAAAAAATTAAAAAACTCATATGTTTTACAACCTTAACCTAGTGAAAACTTCATGAAATTCAACCATTTTTTAAAATCCTATAGTATGAAAATCATAGAATGTGATGCATATTTTGGATTCAAAAACTGTGATACCATTTCAAAGCTATAGATTTTTTCAATCAGCCTATCAATTAGGACTTTAGTCATAATTCAAATAGAAAATGAATAATTATTATTTATGAAATTTAATGTAAAGTAGAATTTATATTGGTGGAAAGCTAAGAGTCTCCTTTAAAAACCCTTTTCATTTCATCAATTTTGCATAAAGAGAAATTCGTCAGCCATATACCCTACACATACCCATCATATCACCACTTTTTGGCCCATCATGATCCTGCACATACCCTCTCACTAAAGTGGGGGCCAAATATAGTGTAGAAAAAAGTAACCTTTTTTCACAGTTAATTTGAGAATGAATAGTTAATAATAAAATAGACTTAATTATTCCGTATTTAGGGTATTATGAAGTCTATATTTACACTTTCACACTAATTTGGGCTTTATTAATTAATTGAGGTTAATTTGAGTTTAACTGGCCCTTTAAATTCAAGTCCAAGACAAATTTATTACATTTTCCAAGGGATAAAATGTGAAACTATTTAATAATATTAAACAACACTTAATTTTACAAGGCATGTGTCATGGGTTCTCACTAGGTCCTAGGACCCCCTTTTGACATCACATTCTGAAATATTTCCTAGTTGATGAGGGTGCAACCTGAGACAGAAAATTAACACACTGAAAAGAGAATATTATTTTATTATTCTGAAAATAATCTTCTTACATGCAAAGGATTGATATCCTCAAGTTCTAGAAATATGTAGACTACAGAATTATAAGAAAACCCCTTTTCATAGTATACGAACTTTTAGCCAAAAAACTACACAAAAATCAGAAACCCGCCCATAATTAGAGCTCCCTTTTTTTTGGAGACAAAATAACATTAAAATTTGAGTTTTTGGTTGTTTGGCATGAAAAATTACAACTTGAAATTCAAATTTCAAAAGTACATTAAAAAATTAGTATCCTCTAGCAAGTGCACCAACTTCCAGGAGCCATAACTTTTGATCCAGGACTTCGCTTTTCAAACCATTTGAACTATTGGAAAGGTCTTAGAGTCAAAAACATACTCAAAATTGGAAACACAAATTTTGGAAAGTTTTGGGTTCATTTTGGGACCATTTAGTGCCTCAAATCTGACCTAAAAGATTTTTAGGTACAATTCGAGGAGACTAAAATTGCAATATCTTTCAACCCAAGAATAGAAAAACAAAATTGTAAGTTGGGAATTGCATTTTGACAAAAAGGCTATCCAAAAATGCAAAAAATTCTAAGAAAATACCAAAATGAAATGAAACTCTTTTTCTGGGTGATGTAGGCTTTCCCTTACACCACTAGATGCTCTTGCATCAGACACCCAAGGTTGTTTGAGAAGTGACCCCGTCACATCTCAAATGGTTGAGGGAAACCCAAATGGTCAACATCTACCTTAGATAGCCAAGATGAATCTTCCATAGGCCTTCCTCTCCATTTAACCATATATTCTTCATACTACCTACTTCTGGTACTCCTTCCCACAAGGCAATATAGGATTGCTTCAATCTCCTCTTTCTTTGAAGTAGATTTTGGAATGCCATAGTTCCCTATTGTTGGTGCATCCTCCTCACCACCTTCATGATACTCTATCAAATTTGAAACATTGAACATAGGGGAAATGTTCACTCCATCTAGTAAATCTACTTGATATGCATTCCCTAAATCATGCTTCTTCAAAATCTTGTAGGGACCAAATTTTTTCATCTTTATTTTGTTATAGGTTCCCATTGGAAACCTTTCTTTCCTGAAGTGGATCATTACTTCATCACCAATCTAAAACTCCTTATTCATCCTTTTTTGATCTTCCTTGACCTTATATTGCATATTTTTCTTGTTAATATGTTCTCTTGTCTTCTCTTGGATATCCTTGATGTGCTCTACAAAATCTTCGGCTTTGGCACTTATCTTCTTCTCTTGGTCCATCTTCTAGTGCTTTTGTTGACAAAATTGTTGTATGAATTTTTTTTTGGGTAAGATCAAGTCCCATCCCTTGGGTTTATCTCCTACCAAGCATCTCAGTACGTTACCTAGAATCCTATTCACAACCTCCATCTGCCCATCTATTTGTGGATGGTGTATAGAACTAAACTTCAACTCCATTTTCAACTTCTTCCACAAGGTCCTCCAAAAGTATCCCACAAATTTGGTTTCATGATCTGAGATAATACTCTTTGGAATACCATGTAGCCACACCACCTCTTTGAAGAATATTTCAATAATGTGGATTGCATCATGGGTCTTCTAACATAGAATGAAATGTGCCATTTTTGAAAACCTGTCAACCACCACAAATACTAAATCATTCCCTCTATTTTTTCTTGGCAAAACAAGAACAAAATTCATACTTATATCCTCCCACGACCTCTCTAGTATAAGTAAGGGATGATATAACCCTATATTGTATCTCACTCCTTTAGCCATCTAACATTTTTTTTTTAGACTACAGGAATTGGGTAGCATGACCCCCTATAAACTCTAGTGTGCTTACTAAACTTTTTAACATGACCGGCGACGCTGGTGCGACACACCCTCTAGTACCATAGGGGTGGGGAAGACTAGACCTCATGACCAATCTCTTGCAACAGGAAATATTTAGCTAGCCAAGCTAGGGCCCCAACACCCTTTAGCCATCTAACATACCCTACAACTCTATACATAATTATTTACATCCTATTAAAATTAAGGAAAATTATGGTCCTCATTGATAATCACAATGGTCTCATACCAACCTAAATTCCCTACCATTCCTCCACTATGCTTCTCCTTAATCAGGTTCTCTCTCATGGAACTCCTCAGAATACACAATTGGCTTCCCTTAAACAAGATGCCACCCTAAATTATCAAATCTAGCCACCTTGTCCTATCCACTATAACAGCCTCTTTGTGGGCTTTCCAAGCCTCTATAAAATTAGGATCTTTTGGATACAATGTTTTGAGTTCATTGAACACAACCATGTCAATCTACATCTCTATCATCAATGTCTACCTCCTACTGAAGGCATCTACAACCCTATTCGACCTCCCACTCCTATGCTTTAGTAAAAAGGTATAGCTTTGCCAAAATTCTACCTATTTCATATGCCTTTGATTTAATTTTCCCTAACTATTCATGTATTGTAATGCTTCATGATTTGTATAAAAAGTGAATTCCTTCAACAACAAATAATGACTCCATTCCTTTAGTGCTTGAACTATTGCATAAAATTCTTTATCATATACAAAATACTATCTCTTGGCATCATTTAACTTTTCACTGAAATAGGAAATGGGCATACCTTCTTCACTCAACACTAATCCAATGGCACAACCATTGGCATCACAATCCACCTGAAACACCTTATTGAAATCTAGGAGGGCTAGAACAAGTTGCTCTATCACCTTCTATTTCAACAATTCAAAACTTTTCACTATTCCAATATTGCTCCACTTGAACTCTTTTCTATCCCATCTGATTGTTAGTGTAATTAATATTTAATTACACTTGCATAACTTTACTTAGGTATATTTTAATTCCTAGGTTAATTATTCTTATCATTATCTTATTGAGCTATCTTTTTTCTCAAGATAATATTTGGGTTATGCATACTTTCTTTTATAAAGCAAATTATCTCTTGTAATTATTGTACTTCGAATTTATCAATTTGCACATCTTTTTGCAATAGCTTTTCTTTTCCTATTTTTCTCTTACGTGAAAGGCTTTTCTAGTTTGTATTTCAGATCTTGGTTTCTAACATGGTATCAGAGCCTTGATTTGCAGCCCCTTCTTATATTTCTAAGAAAATCATTGTAGAGTAGTTTGATATTCCTTGAGGGTTTCATACCTTGAGATTGTCTCTCAATTTGGGTGCTCTTTCATGGACACTTTTAGTGCACATTAGAGGAAATATTAGCTCATTTTTTGTGTCCAGGGCTATCAAAAAAGTCAAGATCGACTTTTGTTTCATGTAAATACAACATTTTATGCTAGCATTATGAGGGTTTGAAGATTTACTAGATCTACATGAGTTACAAAGCTTCTGGTGCATTTTTAGGCAGATCAAACCACACCATTAGATCCAGAGCATCTGAGAGACAAAAATTGACATATAATATGCCTATATTCAACGTCAGATGTCTGTGAGGCAATATTTTTTTCCCATACGGCCTTTGTACTACCTCTATGCATGCAATCAGAGGAAATTTTGTTTTTAAGGTTTGGTCTTTCTTGTTTTTAAAAAAAAAAAATCTTTTATAGAAATTTTATAATTTTTTTTTTTTTGAAAAATCAAAGCAAAAAAATAAAAAAAAGGGTACACAGAGGGCGGGTGGTTTTTGCAGCATAGGGTACAGTACCCTAATGTCGTCATACCTCCCTACATCAGTTTTTACAAGTCATCCTTGCATTCCATACCCACTTGACAACAAGCTTGAGTAGCCCAGGCAGGCTCCATATCACCTTGGTCAGTGTTAGATACCAGCCGACGATGACTTTCCTCCTCCGACTATCCTTTCCTATCAACAACTAGCATTCAAAAACTGAAAAAAATCATAAAATAGGGGCAATGCTTAATCCTAGGCTAGTGTACCTATAGTGGGCCCTCTGAAAAATCTACCCCAAAGAATATTCCCAAGATCAAAACATTTCAATTACAAAAGTAGATTTCATCAATCAGCATAGGAACCCGATGGTCATTAACTTTTTTGTGGGGGGGGGAATTTTTTTTAGCCAACAGCCTCCATACTATCAAATCTAAGCTAGTGAATGGATGAAATTAGCATGACATCATCATATGGCTGGCCCTCTTTTCCCCCTCCTAACCCCAGTTTTCCTTCAAGGAGAAATTTTTTTCTTTTTGGTGTAACCTGGGCATATGGTATTGAAATTGGGAAAACAAGATATCATCGGAAAGCTGGTTCCAAGAAATTTCTTGTGGTATAGTTTTTTTTAAGTATTTTTTTGTTTAGATGCATTTATTATTGTGTTAAGTCAGATGTTCATTTATGGCTCCCGAGCTCATAAATTTTTGACACGATCTTTGATTTTCATCTTCTTTGCAGCATTGGAAAGGTATTGAGGAGCTCTATTTTGCTATCAATGCAATTTTTTCTGTATCTATCCCAAGTTGATCATTATTCCAGATTTTTCTCAATGGGTTTTTTGAAGATTACTTGGATGTTTTGGCAATTAGAAAGGTGAAACTTGAATATTTCTACTTAATTTCAATACCACATCATCTTATTTTCTGTTTATACATATTTAGCATGCTCTCTTCTTACCATCATTGGGTTATTGTAATAAATGAACTGAGATAAAGTTTCATCAAGGGGATTTCTTGCATAATAATTTGATTAGAGTGTAGTTTTCACTTTGATCTCCATCTTGTTTTGATGGAAACTTGCATGGGTTATCTAGTTTCTTAGTTTCTTTTGGCCACATATTGCTCTAGCTTGACACATATTAGATTCACATTGGTTCACACTTTAGATTGGAATTTTATGGTTATTGATCCACATTGGTTTAGATCCTTCTCAGTTTGAGGGCCATTTTTTTATGGTTAATGTTATATAATCTTTATGGTACTTGTTCCCATGGAAGAATTTTAGTCATAGTTTGGGATTGGCATCAAGATACAAGGTTTCTAGATTATGTTATCATCTCATCTACTATTGCTTCAAAGATTCTAGGGTTGTTCTAGTTTGTGAATTTTTCCAGTGTTCCATGGAATTGGATCTACTGTCATATTATTATGATTCTACTTTTTTTTCTTGTAGACAAAAGTATATTTCCTTGCTTGTTAGATTGCGGATCCAATGCTTCTTTGAAGCAATCATCTCATTATAGGGGGGTTTTGTCCCACTGGGTTTTCCTCCTCTACCTCATTATTGCATTTGTACATGGGTACTTGATCAGACCTTGTTGTTAGTACCCATTAATGCTTTCTTGCATTCATCTTAGTTTTAGGTGCATTTTTTTTAGTCTCCCTAAGTTACACTTATGGGGGGGTGTTAGTGTAATTAATATTTAATTACACTTGCATAACTTTACTTAGGTATATTTTAATTCACAGGTTAATTATTCTCATCCTTATCTTATTAGGCTATCTTTTTTCTCAAGATAAGATTAGGGTTATGCATACTTTCTTTTCTAAAGAAAATTATCTCTTGTAATTATTGTACTTCGAATATATCAATTTGCACATCTTTTTGCAATATCTTTTCTTTTTCTATTTTTCTCTTCTGTGGAAGGCTTTTCTGGTTTGCATTTCAAATCTTGGTTTCTAACACTCATTGTTTCAGTTAGGGGTACAAAAATACTACTAAATTTTCTAATGAACTTTCTATAAAAACTAGCCAAACCATGGAAAGATCTCACCTCAGTAGTAGTTTTGGGGTAGGCCATTCCAAAATAGCCTTCACCTTCTCTAGATCGATCTTGAGACCTTCTACCGAGACAACAAACCCCAAGTGCACTAGCTCCTTCTTGACAAAACTACACTTCTTTAGATTAATCAATCATTTCTCCCCTCTTAACTTCTCAAAGGCTCTCTGAATGTGGATCAAATTCTCATCCAAAGTCCTACTAAAAATCAAAATATCATCTAAATACACAATAACAAAAAAATTCCCAGAAACTCTTTTAGTACCTCATTCATGAGCTGCATGAATGTGCTCAGTACATTTGTTAGCCCAAAAGGTATGAATAACCACTCATACATGCCCTCTTTGGTCTTGAAGGTATTCTTCCATTCATCTCCCTCTCAAATCCATATTTGATGATAACCACTCTTCAAATCCTTCTTTCTAAGCTCCACTTAAATAGTCCATCAAGTCATCCATCCTTGGAAGGGGAAATTTGTACTTAATTGTTATCTTGTTTATGGCTTGGGAGTGTGTACGCATCCTCCACTCCCCATCCTTCTCTGGTGCTAGTACTGCAAGTACTCCACATGGGCTCAAGCTCTCTCAAATCAAACCCTTTCTCAACAACTCCTGAAGTTGTCTATTTAGCTCCTCATTTTCTGTCGGAGTCATTCTATGAGCTACCATTTTTGGGAAACTGGCTCCAAGAATAAATTCAATTTGATGACTAATATTCTTCACTGGTGGTAAACCCTTAGGTATGTTATCACAAATAATATCCTAATACTCATTCAACAACCTAGAAACTTCTATTGGCACTTTCTCACTATCCTCTTTACCCACTCTAGGAATCAATGCATAGCACAAATGCTCATGCTTCATATCTTCTAAAAAATTTCTTCCATCAACATAAAAAATTATAGCACTACTACATACCTTCTCTTCAACCACCTTCAGGGGTTTCAACTTGTGACAAAATACATCCTTTGTTAGGGAATAAGTGTTTGCATGGCCATCATGTATAGCTCACATGTCAAACTACCATGACCTCCCCAACAACATATGATATGCATCCATAGCGATGATATCATGTAGTACCTCATCATGGTAGCTCTTGATCTTGAACTTCACTAGACACTACTCATTGACCAAAATTTTGTGGTCCTTCTACATCTAGGAAATTCAATACATATGTGGATTCCTTTCCCTCTTTAGCTTCAACTTTGTAACCATCTACTCTACCACCAGATTATTAATGCTCCCACTATCAATGATGACATCACAACATCTGCTTTCACATTTCCACCTTGTGCATAAAAAAATCATCCTTTGTTTGGATTCCTTCTCTTTAGTCACCAATGCTCCTCTAATCACTAGGGCTTGTTGTTGGATTTTAGTTGTGTTCATGGTTTGTCCTTGATGAAAAAATCACTTATTTGGGTATCATGATTTGACCGCTTCAGATTTGGTCTCTCAGGATCTTTATGCTCTCCATATTTAGTTTTCAACTGTCTTGACATGATACATATTTGATTTCTCTTGGCTATTGCAAATGGATAATCATTATGATTCAGGTTCATGTTCATATTACTCATGTGGCTTCTAGTTCATATTTTTGAATTCAATATATCTTTAGATGGTTATAGTTGCTGATAGTGTGATAAAGCATTATTACAAGTCATGCAAGATGATAATGCAAGAAGTTTAGGATATTCAGTATGGCAGGTGTATTATTTTAGTTGATATTTGGTTTGGCATCTATATCATCTTGACATCTTTCTATCTTCATGGTATCAATGGTTATGACTTGTTGATTGATAAATATGGCTTTAGGAATTATGGTATTATCACTATGACCTATCTTCATAAAAGTATTTTTGAAAGGTCATCTATTTTAAAGGAATATAGGAATTGGCATCTAAAATGAAGTAAACCCTATTGGGTTTCCTTAAGAATTATCTTGAGGTGATATTCTTTCTATTGATCTCTAAATTTATTAACTGTGTAAAGTCTTGTGAAAGTAATGTTTGGTAGATTATGGTGGGAATTCTACAGCCTTCTAATATCATTATCTTAGTTGATATTTTTGAAAACTTGGACATGGCACAATGTTTAATGTGTATCAAATAATTTTCTTTTAACTTTGAGTAAAGGTATTTTGAAAAAACCTTTGGCAACAACCATTACTTTTATTTCAATGGCTGGTGATGTAGCAATTTGACATCCATTGTGAAAGGATTTAATCACAGACTTCAAGCATTATTATAGTTTCAAATGAATCGACAACAAGGATACAATAATCAAGATCATTATTGTGTTGGCATATTTGGTAAAAGGTTTTTGATAGAAAATTTAAAATCATTATGATGGATTTTTCAAAAAAATTTGAAATAGTTGTTTTGCAGACTTGAAATTTCATTATGATATTGAAAAGTCATCGAATGACTTGGTGAAAGAATAGGGAAAAATGAATTTGTGTTTTTATTTTGAATAGGGTATGGAACCATAACTGCCGCCATGGATTATTTGTAACTAATAATTCGCATTGTTTTAGCTCTCTATAATGGCATTATTAGGGAGAAATTCACTCTATTTAAGCATGATGAGTATGGTTGCTCTATTTGATGATTTTCTTTTCCTAAAAGCTTAAATCTGGAAGGAGATTTGATGGTTTTACTCAGTTGGGTTGGTAAATACTTCATTACAATTTCATCATGCATTTCTTTTTCAGCTTCATGTGCATACATGTATTATCTATTTCATTTGGAAATCGGTTTTATGGTTGTTTTTGTTTCATTCTGCTCAAATAATGAAAAGATTTGGTGGGTTCAGAGAGGATATCATGCATTTCATTTCTATTTGCTCTTGAAGTCATCCATTTTGTGAAATATATCATTATCTTTGTGGATTCAAAATGGACTTATTTCATATGTTACATAAATTGATGGTAATCTACATATGGTGTTTTTGAAAGAAGAAAATTATATTACTTGTTCATATTTTTATACTTTTAGATATGTGTTTTGGAAATTTCTTAAAGTTTGAAAAGGGAACACTACATGAAATATTTTGGTTTTCTTTTTGAAATGGCCTTTTGTATAGGCATTACATAAGACTTTCTCCATCTGTTGATCATCATTCTACTAGTTCAATTTTCTAAAAACAGCATGAGGGTTTTAGATTGTATGATATTCTTTAAATTAGAAATAATATTCTTGATATATATATATATATATATATAGTTATAGTGTTTCATCACTGTGGTTGGATGATGTGATTTTGTGATAGCATAACTTGTATAAAAATTGAAATTGTGAAAAAGCTTTGTAATAAAACTTTGAAAATATCATGCAAAGTGTAATTATGAAAACCTTAATTTATGTAATATTTTAGGGATTCATTGTTTTGGATCTTTAAGGTATTAGATGGATTGACAATGTGAGGGGTTCTATGAGCTTATTTGGAAAATAGAGAAATCCTCTATATTTTTGTAATTATGTAACCTAAAAAAGAGGTTGGTGATCCTTGAAATTGGTGTTTCAAAATGAGGGGTTGATTCTCCTTGAGTTAGTGCTCAGAAATTACCCTATAAAGCATTATTAAAAGTGGCTTTTAAAAGAAGAGCCTGAAAGGCTACAGTTTAGGAGTGGTTTTTATACCCCAGGAGGGTTTTCCACTTGGGAAATCTCATGTCTCATTGTTCATCTATTGTTTCACTACTTCACTATGAGAATGCTTTATTGTTCATTTTTTTGCAATTACATTTCTTATTTTAGTTTATGAATGAGTGCATTCAACTCATGAATGCACTTATCATTGAAATATTGAGAACAAATATGTGTTAAGGTTTATTTTTCTGAAAAATGGTAAAATTTGTTAAGACACTAATTCACCCCCCACACTTAGTTTCATTTTCACTCAAATACTTATCCCCTTTCAGCATCATCTGAATGTTTAGATTGAGCCTTCTCATCTGCATATGTAACCCTTCCACGACCTTTCAACCTTTTGTTTTCCCTTCCTTGATGTTGTAGAGATTCATAAGCTCGATGTCCTTCACCACATTGGAAACACAGTCCTCTAAAACCACCTCTTCTAGATCCTTGTCTAGATCTCCCTTGTCCTCTACCTCTTTATTCACCACTATTTTGATCACGAGGGTGGTAGAAGTTATCATTCTTCTGGTTTCAACTGATACCCACATCTTCATTTTTCTTCTCATCATCATTTCAGCTTCCAAAAGATCTTCCACTACCCTTTTCACTCTGACCTCATCCTTTTTGCTTCCTGACAAATATTTTTTTCAACTTCTCTTCAACTTTTAGAGAAAACTGGTACACATACTCAATGGTAGTCATTCTAACTAGGCTTAGCTCCTCTTGAATTCTTGGCCATAACCCATTAAGACAATGAGCTACCATCTCCTTATTGGCCTCTATATGACTTGCTCTGATGATCATCTTGTGAAAATATACAATGTATTCTTTCACAAATTTTCTTCCTTGCTTCGACCTCTACAATTTATTTAGTAGATCTAGCTCATAGTCCATTGGTATGAACTGCTTTTTCAATTTCTCCACCATAGGGTCCCATTTGGTGACCTTTCCTTTTCCTCTTCGTTTTCTCTACAACTAGACCTCTTTCCACAAAATACTGGCATGGCCATTCAACTTCATTTTTGCAAACTTGACCCAAACTAGGTCCTTTATCGCCTCATACTCGAAATATTCTACCAACTCGTTGATCTAGTCAATCAACTCTTCCAGGTTTAGACCTCTGGAATAACTACAGACTTCTACTCTAGGTAATTTCGCAATCATCAAAATGGCCCTTATCAGCTACATTTGGTCTTGATCAATTGCTTCTTCCTCTTCTACATCTAAATTTTCCTCCTCTTATTCATCCTCACTTTTTTCTCTCCTCGAATTTAACCCTCCACTCATTTTCTCTTGCAACACATCAATCTATCTCTAGAGGGATTTAAAACCCTTGGCGACTAGTGGATATCTTTCACTAGCATTTCTACTACCTCGACCATCTCTGGCACCACCATGCCTACCAGGCATCACTCTTAGAGGCATCTTTTTTGACCTGAACCCACAACCATGGTCCTAGTATTAACAACCTCATGATTGGTGATCTGTCCACACGTACAAGAAAACCTTTCTCTAATACCACTTGATGAGGGTGCAACCTGAGACATAGAAAATTAACACACCAAATAGAGAATGTTATTTTACTATTATGAAAATGATCTTCTTACATGCAAAGGATCTGATATCCTCAAGTTTTGGAAATATGTAGACTATAGAATTATAGGAAACCCCCTTTTCATAGTATGTGAACTTGTCCCAAAAAGATACATTAAAATCATAAAACCACCCATAAATAGAGCTCCCTTTTATGTTTGGAGCCAAAACAACATTCAAATTTGAGTTTTTGGCAGTTTGGCACTAAAAATTACAAATTGAAATTGAAATTTCAAAAGTACATTCGAAAATTAGTATCTTCTAGAAAGTGCACTAACTTCTAGGAGCCATAACTTTTGATCCAGGACTTCGTTTGTCAAATGATTTGAACTATTGGAAAGGTCTCAGAGTCAAGAATGTACTCAAAATATACTATGCCAGTTTTAGAAAGTTTTAGGGTCGTTTTGAAACCATTTATTGCCTCAAATCTGACCTAAAAGGTTTTTAGGTGTAATTCTGGGAGACTAAAACTGCAATATCTTTCAACCAAGGAATAGAAAAGTAAAATCGTCAATTGGGAATTACATTATGATGAAAAGGGTATCCAAAAATGAAAAAACATGTAAGAAACTATGAATATGAAATGAAACTCTTTTTTTTGGGTGATGAGGGATTGCCCTTACACCACTAAATGCTCCTATATCAGACACTAGGGTAGTTTAAGAAGTGACCTTGTCATGTCTTAGATGGTTGTGGAAAACCCAAATGGTCAACCTTTGCTTTAGATAGCCAGAATGAATCTTCCATAGGCCTTCCTCTCCATTTCACTAGATATTCTTCATACTGCCTATTTTTGGTACTCCTCATAGGGTTATCCAGGATTTCTTCAATCTCCTCCTTTGAAGTAGGTGCTAGAATGCGATATTGCCCTATTGCTAGTGAATCCTCTACACCACCTTCATGATACTCTATCAAATCTAAAATGTTGAACATAGGGGAAATGTTGACTCCACCTGAAAACTCTACTTCATATGCATTCCCTGAATGATGCTTCTTCAAAATCTTGTAGGGACTGAATTTCTTTATCTTTAGTTTGTTATAGGTTCTCACTGGAAATATTTCTTTCCTCAAGTAGACTATTACTTCATCACCAATTTGAAACTTCGTATTCCTCCTTTTCTGATCTATCTTGGCCTTATACTGCATATTCATCTTGTTAATATGTTCTCTTACCTCCTCATGTGTATCCTTGATGTACTCTACAAAGTCTTTGACTTTGACACTTATCTTCTTCTATTGGTCAATCTTCCTCAATTCTGGAGCTATTCTGGGGCTACCTCCATACATAATCTAGAATAGTGATCTACCAGTGCTTCTATTGACAAAATTGTTGTAAGAAAATTCTTCCTAGGGTAAGATCAAGTCCCATCTCTTAGGTTTATCTCCTACCAAGCATCTCAATAGGTTACCCAAACTCCTATTCAAAACCTCTATTTTCCCATATATTTGTGGATGGTCTATAGATTGAACTTTGTCGATGGGTGTTTTTGCACAGTTTTTCAACATAGGCAGTGCGTAGGTGCACTACCTCTCTTGAAAGGAAATCTCCAACAAGAAGTTGCTGAAAATTGCCCCAAGGTCTCTCAGGTGTCAGGTCATGACTTGCATGGAACTCCTTAGTTGATGTTTGATTTGATTTTTATAGTAATCATAGGGTAGAATTATGAAGTTGGATGCATGATGGATCTTAAAATCTAAAGTTTTTGAGATGGGAGTCAAGGTTCACTTTGTTGTAGGTTCAAAAAAATATCTAAAACTTCAATGTTTTCTTTAAGTTTTGGCTTTACAATGTGTAATGAACTTTAACACAGGCTATTTATAAAAAAAATAAAAAGAGTAGGGAAGAGAGAAGGTTCCTAGATTTGCAACTAATGATGCATAGTGATCATGGAGGTTTCGCTATGTACAACTTCCTTCAAACAAGATTCCACTTAACCAATAAACCTATAGTATCATGAAATATGTGCTATTTTCAAATTTTTTGTGGATATTTTATCATTCATTCACCACATACATGCATGAATAAAGATAAAATTTTAAAAAGGAATTTCAAATTTCAGCCCAGACTAACTTTACAAGACCATTTACCAACATCAAATAGAAAAAAGTATGGACTGGAAGGAATCAACACAACATAGATTTATACAATCACATAACAACATTACCAAAATCTATCTAAACAGTTTAAAGCTAACTAGAACAACAATGTAAATCTAAATAAAGCTTCTAACAATGGAGATTGAATCATGAAATGTGTGAAGAACTCAAAAAATACACCAATTCAATGTATTTTCATTAGGAAATTTTATAGCATGTCTTTACAACAAATCAACTCTCTCTTGAAAATGAGAGGAGATGCCCTATTTATAGTGCCCAAAAGGTACAATGAATGGCTAAGGTTTAATCTCATTGTGGAGCCAAGATTCACTACAAACTAGGGTTCTACCTACCCCCTAATATATTACAATTTAAAATACAACTTTGTCATCATCCCTATTTTTTCCTCTAGTGAAAACACTGTAGTACCATGTCCTTTTGTTGATTGCCTTTTTGTGGTAGCTATTCCTTTAAAATATCTTCACTAATAATAGGGTTTCCTTCCTTTTTCTTTAAAGCTGCATACTCCATGAACTTCAAAATTACTGATTGGTGTTTGTCGACCTCTATGACCTTGGACCACAATACTGTATAACATCACTCCTTGGAGTTGTCCTCAAGCCTTTTCCAGTCTTCATCATACTTAGCAGTATGGTCCCAAAACAACTTTGACTTGGCAAAGGCTTGGGTGAAAAAATTGATGATATCCATGGTTATCTCATCTAACATCCCATCCGACATCCTTTTCTAGAAATGAGGCCTTACTTTATCTGGGTCCATTTTTAAGATGGGTATCTCATAGCCTGTCATTAGCTTCAAATATCAGAGACAATCCATCCTAATCTCTTTGACTTACTCAATATCCAGATCTACTTTGTCAATCACCTACTCCAATCTTTGTTTTCTATTCTCAAAGTCTCATTTTCATACATCCATCAGCCAATGATTGTCCCTTTTGAGTGCGAGCTCCTTTTCCCATGTCACGCTTGGTAGCTTGAGGATAGCCTCAATATCTAGATAGGTGGACTCGTATCTTGTCAGGAAGTTAGAGCAAAGTTTCTTTATGCTTTCCAAATACTACTGTAAGTCTAGGAACTTGTTGGATGTTCAAACAACCCAGCTGATACCCATATTTCTAATGTATAGAATATATTGGAACTAACTTTCTATATTCTTGTCCAAATTCTTTCTCTTTTCCATTTTATCAATTTGTTCCTTGGACAAAAATTGTAGGGGAGCTATGGATGTGGTAGGCATTTCTCAGTTAAGGACCATTGTTGAATGTAAGCTATCAAATCAGCTACCTATGCTTTAAGCTTGTCCTTTGAAACTTTATCCTATTGTATCAAATGCACTATTGTGGAAATAGATTCCTTGAGGTGCTCCACCTTCTACTTTCTAGTAGCTATTCCCAAGCCAGTGGTGGAGATATTATATCTCACCCCTTCTTTTCCCACCACTAGCATTGCTATTTGCACACTTAAGAATCTAGAAGTATCCATCATTACCTTAGATCTAATTTTTGGCTTCTTCTATTTCCTGGTTGTGATATGTGCTTGGGCTAAGATACCCTCCAGTCTTGCTCTTGGATCCTTAGGGGCATGAGTTTTCTTTTCAAGTTGTCTTTCCAACCATTTAGGCATAACAGATTTTCCCTTAGACGATTCCTGATCACCCTCGCCCTCCTTTGTTTCAATCTCTATTTATTTATCTCTAGGAGCCTTTTCTTCCATTTTAGTGTCTTCTCCCTCTTCCTCATCAGAGTCTTGGATGAACACAAGGCACTTGATGGGAGTCTTAGTAGGAAATTACTCCTAAGCACTTTCTTCTTTCTTAGTTTCCTTTTCTTCCCTTTCTTCATCTTGTTCATCCTTATGTACGTGCTCCTTGGGTTACTCAATTTCAAGACTTTTTTTGGCTAGAACCTCACCCTCAATTTTATCTTCTTTTGCATTTTCTTCTTCTCTATAAGAAGCTAATACATTCCCTTACTGTTCCCCTATAGGGATTTCTACATTTTTTGTTGCCTTGCCATCTTCTTTCCTTTCTTCTGTGGGAGGTGACCTTTCTACCTCTTCTTTATCTACCCTCAATTTTTGGGCCATTTCCACCTAAAAATCATCATTGAAGGTTTGTACAATATTTCTACCACCTACACCCTCCTCTTCGTCTCCACTTTCAGAAGACCCTATTTACTCTTTTTTGCAGACCACCCTATCAATTTTCCAATGTTCATACTCTAGATGTTTGTGGTACTCATCAACTTCTTCCTCTGTTGCTTTTCAAGCTTCCATCTCTCGCTTCACCCATTCCTCAGAGATTAGCATTGTGGTCTCCATTTCTAGTGGTCCCATTAGAGGTTGTGAAGGAGAAGTAATGGTGAGGACCTACACTATATATACCTTGATAAATCATTCAATAGTGTGGGTGTGGGAATTGATGTTATCACCACTGTCAGTGGAAGTGATGTAGTGGGTGACATGGAGGTGGAGGAAAGTGGAGAAGTTACAGCAGAGGAGGAGTCAACCATTATTGTAGGCCCAGTTGGTGGAGAGGAAGCGGGATGGACAGAGATGTCCACCACTAGTGGGGATGTGGCAACCATGGCCTTGGAAACAAATGGAAGGGTCACAGAAACAAGGAGAGCTAGAGGAGGTTTTGGCTGATCTGTTTTCCCTTCCTCAACCTCTTGAAGGGGATCCTCTTGAATTGTTGGCTTCATGATGCTTCCTATCTATTTGGGCTTCTTAGAGGGTGAACCTCTTGAATCTTTTCTTGAATAAAATTTTGGATCTGGTGACTATTCCACTTCAATCCCTTTCCCCTTCTTCAATATTGTGAGTGGAGGAGATTTAGATGTCCGTCCTATTGAAGTTGTAGTGGCAATATCTTCTATAGCACTAGGTTCACTCTTGAGCCCCTCATATGTTAGGAAAACCCTTTTTTGCTTCAATTGGGCTACCTATCCATTAACCCATTCTTTTGTATGAGCCTGAATTAGCTTGGTTATAATATTGAGGTGACTGACCTCCTACTCATCCCAATCTATTACTGGTAGTGACAAGTTAGCGACTACATTATACTTGAGGTCCATGATGGTATTTTCATCCTCTTCAACTTGATCAGGTATATCAAACAATTATACTCTATTTATGAAATACGTAGTCATTCGAATGTAGTGCCATGTGCACACCTCCTTGCCATCTTGGAAATCTACCTAGAAATATTTGACGTGATGCACATGGGCCTACACTAGTCTTAATGCTTTCCTTACATGCCCATATGGGTCCATCTGCAGGCGAGTAGTGTGTAAACAAAAATGATACCCTACCAATTCCTTCTTAGAATTCCTAGCGCATTGAGAGGTTTGTAATTTGTACATCCCTTAGCTAAAAGTTAAGTGAAAAGGGATCCCTATCAAATTTCTATTGTTGAGTACTGAATGCACATTTTGCAACTATTGTGAGAGCTCTAATAGTATGATCAGATCATTGGGCTACCAGGGTAGCTTATTCAATCTCTCTGTGAAACATTGGACATGAATATAGGTGAACTTGGGGTACTAAATGAATAGGAAGGTGTATTGTTTCAAGAATGCCTAAGCACTGTGGGAGACCCTTCTTTCAAAATCCCCTCCAAGCAATTTGATGATGTGGCCAATGAAGGCATTGTTCTCCCTATAATACTCTTTCTTGAAGTTCTTGAACTAGAGCTAGGGATATTGGTTATAAACCTTTAGCGCATGACTCAATTCCTCATCAGGTTCCATAAACAGTCTATTGTACTATCTTTTCTCAGCCAATGAGTACACAAGATAGGAGGTCATGTACAACTTGGAGGTCTTCTTTACATTCATGAATTGCTCATGAAAGTAGTTACTTACTATGCGTCCCTCGTAGAAGGAGACCTTTGTGGTGACATCCTCATCCCCACAAAGGATCTGTTCTATAAAATAAACCATCCACTCCTAAAAATATGCAGTAGTAGGGAGGCCCATCACCCTACTCAACATAATGACCAGGTCATGGTAGTCCTTGTGGATGTCACTATGGAAGAGTTCTTGAGGGACCTTTGCAGTGCTACCCCTTTTCTCTTTAAGCCAGTACTAATTTATTAGCTTCTTGCAGCCCATCAGGTCCTTGTCCCATTTTACTTTACACTCCACTATGGTGGGCATCTCCATCTCCCAAAAGGCGGGGATGTGAAAGTTCTTCGTAATCACCTCACTTGACATGTCAGCAAGGATGTTTCCATCTTTGTCAACAATAGTTTGTGTATGTGGTTGATATGCCTACCGACAGGCCATGACAAATTCAAGGGCTATGAGGGACGAAGGTAATCCTATAGCTTTAGTAATTCCACTTTGCTTAATCAGTTTGGCATTGTCAGTCTTAGGGTGGATTTCGACCCTTTTCTTGAATTCTTCAATATTGATGTGGTTGATATTGGTATCTATGATTGCTTTCTAGTCTATGATAATATTCAAATGAAAAGGCTCTCCTTGGAACTAGTATTTCATTTGGTCTTTATCCTCCTTTCCACGAGGAGCCTTTCCTACCTTTTTCCCTTTGTCCTCTTCTATAGTTTCCCTTGAGGGTCTTGCACCCAATTCTATATATCTTGCAAACATAGCAATAATGAGCACAACCAATCACGAAAGCATGAACATTGGTCAAAAATCCCATGGAAGAAATCCAATTAGATAATTTATCATATATGAAATTAAAAGTTTACTTCTAGATGTCTTTAGTAATCTACTGGAGGGATTTTGGACAATCTAGGCCTGGAGGACAGAACTTCGCTAGTAGAAATGTTGTTTTGAAGGGAAAACAAGGTAGGGAAATCCATGTGATTTCTCCTAACTTCATATTCTGATGGTTTAAAGGGCTAATGTAGGAGAAGAATGAATTTAAGCACATGGGTCAAGATTGGTTTTCAAATTTGAAGTCATTTGGATCACTTTTGGGGTGCCTAGAGGTACAAGGCCATAAAGCTGTCAGGTCTTCACAATTTTGAATGACTAGAAAGGAACGGAGTTTTGGAGTCAGAATTCTAGAATTCAAGACCCATGATATTGAAGGATGAACAATGTTTCTTTTTACTTCGAGATGTTTGGGCCTAAAGGGGCAGAAATCCGTCAGTGTTTCACCTTTTAGAATGGTTGTCATGGCACAAAAATCTAGGGACAATGGCTTGGTAGACTAGGCGCAGGATTGAGCTTGGCCACTAGGTTTTCTCTTAAGTTTCTTTTAGTGATTTAGAGCTTAGGTCTCAAAGGTCAGAAAGAAAGACATGATTTTCCTTTTCAAGTAGGCTAAAACAGAATAGAATCCTGGTGGGTAGAACCTAATGAGGGAAAAGATGCCAAAGTTCACTTTCTACTTGGTCTTTGTGGAAACTAGAGGGTTAGGACCCGAGAGGCGGGAAGACATCGCTAGATGACTATTTGAAATGGAGAAGATGTGAGGGAACTAAGTGGATGGAACTCCATGGACTAGGGACTACGGACATGCCAAAATAGTTAATTTGTGTGCTTAATCTAGAATGACAAAATGCAAAGTTTTCCCTGCGGTGTAGGTGGATAGGGAAAAAATGTTACTCACGAATGGTAGAAAAGTCACATAGTCCTGAGGATGGAGTCTCATGGGAGTGGGTCTGGGAATTCAAAATGGAGGCCGAAATTCAAATTTTGTCAAGGTTTTAAGTCTGACGGTGATGTACCAATGGAATTCCATGGTAGCAGGCCTGATAGGGCATCTTACTATTTGGTTAGATTATTTTCCATTTGCTAAATTTTTATGGCAATGAGTCAGCATGGGCCTAGAGGGTGTGAATGCCTTGTGGAAATAATAGTGGCAATGAGTTCTAGTTCTAGATTAATCTTACAAGATGTTTTGGAGATTTTTCTAGACTTTGGGCATATGGATTTTTTGGGTGTTGTCAAGTTTTATCAAGTTGAAGCATCTTTAGCCCATTTTTTTCATCTTTTAAGTAAGAACTCACAAAAAAACCCTATAGGAGGGTGGATGGAAAACCTAGCTAATAAGTCTAGTGAAAGAAGCTATTGAATCCACTAATAATCAAAAAATGAATGCAATGGGTATGAAGGCAGTAGGCAACAAAGGCACTGGGCTCCTCAAAATATCTCTAGCTTTCACTTGTTACCTAACATATGAAAATGATAGGTCAAGCTAGATATATCTACCCCAATTAGCATTTAATAGGCCCATTTAATTCCCATACGGATGACAGGAGGTTTGGGCGGTTTAAATCCTAGACAACGGCTAGATGACCAAGGCTAGAGGGCTAGAAAGATGTGACCCTGTAGTCATTTCAAAGTTCACTCTACAAATCACCAACAAAAGGGAGCTTGTGGTTTGGAGGATGGATCACTGGCACATGTTGGCCGTCGAAGACGATGAAGTCAACATGGAGTTCTAGGGGCAGAAGTTTAGTGAGGCTGGCCCAAGAGGAGGAAAAGCAGTCAATTTTCATCGTGAGTTAAATAGGGTGGCAAAGAAGGGGTTAGGTCCTAGGGTTTGGGAAGGAGAAATCCTTCCACCATTTAAGACAGTGAAGACCTAGAGGAAACTTGGTAAGGGAAAACTGGTTAGGCAGACCTATTGGGCCCCAAGGCCATTGGTAAAAGAAAACTACCAAGGAGAGTCTGCAAGGAACTAGGACTTAGAAAAATTGGAGGGGATGAAACAAGGTCAACTCAAGATGAGACTTTGGAGGTATAGTGACCATTTAGGACACCAAAACGGGGGAAGAAAAAATGGGGCGACAATAAAACACCCCGAAAAGGTGAAAGAAAAGATGGTCCCCATTTCAAACGGGGCATGTGTGCTAAGGGCACAACAAACTTCAACTCCATTCTCAAATTCTTTGACAAGGTCCTCCAAAAGTATCCCACAAATTGGGTGTCATGATCTAAGACAATACTCTTTGGTAGACCATGTAGCTACACCACCTCTTTGAAGAACAAGTTAGCAATATGGATGACATCATGCATCTTCTAACATGGAATGAAATGTGCCATTTTTGAAAACTTGTTAACCACCACAAATACTAAATCATTCCTTCTCTGTGTCCTTGGAAAACCAAGAACAAAATCCATACTTATATCCTCCCATAGCCTCTCTGGTACAAGTAAGGGCTGATATAACCCTATATTCTTGCTCACTCCTTTAGCCATCTAACATACCCTACAACTATGTACATACTTCTTTACATCCAATGACAACTTATGCCAATAATAATGGTAATTGATAATGGAAATGGTATTATCCCAACCAAAATGTCTTGCCATTCCTTCGCTATGCTTCTCCTTAATTATGTTCTCCCTCATGGAACTCCTCTAAATACATAATTGGCTTCCCTTAAATAACATACCATCTTGGATTATGAAATCTAGCCATCCTATCATGTCCTATAACAGGCTCTTTGCAAACTTTGCAAGCCTCTACAAAAGTGGGATCTTCTAGATACAATGTTTTAAGTTCATTGAACCCAAGCACTTCAATCTACATCTCTATCATCAATGTATGCCTCCTACATAAGGCATCTGCAACCCTATTCGACCTCCAACTCCTATTCTTTAGAAAAAAGGTATAGCTCTATAAAAATTCTAACCATTTCATATGCCTTTGATTTAATTTTCCCTAACTATTAAGATACTATAATTCTTGATGATCAGAATACAAAACTAATTCATTCAACAATAGATAATGCCTCTATTTCTTTAGTGCTTGAACTATTGCCTAAAATTACCAATCATATACATAATAATTTCTCTTGGCATCATTTCAATTTTTACTAAAATAGGTAATGGGCTTACCTTCTTCGATCAACACTACTCCAATGGAACAACCATTGGCATCACAATCCACCTGAAACACCTTATTGAAATCTAGGAGGGCTAGAACAGGTTGCTTTCTCACCTTCTATTTCAACAGTTCAAAATTTTTCATTGTTCCAATGATCCACTTGAACTATTTTCTATCCCTCTCATTGTTTCAGTTACGGGTGGACAAATACTATTGAAGTTTCTAATGAACTTTCTATAAAAACTATCCAAACCATGGAAAGATCCCACCTCAATAGCACTCATACAAGGAATAACTAACCACTCATACAAGCCCTCTTTGGTCTTGAAGGTAGTCTTCCATTCATCTTCCTCTCAAATCTAGATTTGGTGATAACCACTCTTTAGATCCATCATTCTAAGCTCCACTCAAATAGTCCATCAGGTCATTCATCCTTGGAAAGGAAAATTTGTACTTAATTGTTATCTTGTTGATGGCCTGAGAGTCTATACACAACCTCCACTCCCCATCCTTCTTTGGTGCTAGTACTATAGGTACTACACATGGGCTCAAGCTCTCTCAAATCAAACTATTTCTCAACAACTCTTGAACTTGTCTATTTAACTCCTCATTTTTTGTTAGAGTCATTCTATGAGCTAACCTATTTAGAAAATTGGTAAACCCTCAGGTACGTTATTAGAAACAATATCTTGAAACTCATCCAACAACCCAAAAAAAATTAGTTGCACCTTCTCACTATCCTCCTTACCCATGCTAGGAATCAATGCATAGAACACATGATCATGCTTCATACCTTCTAAAAAATTTCTTCCATCAACATAACAAATTCTAGCACTACTGCATACCTTTTGTTTGACCTCCTTCAGGGGTTTCAAATTTTGATGAACCCCATCCTTCATCAAGGAATATGTGTTTTATGGCCATCATGTATAGCTCACCTATTGAGATTCCATGGCCTCTCCAACAACATGTGACATGCATCCATAGGGATGATATCACATAGTACCTCATCATGGTAGCTCTCGATCTTGAACTTCACCAGGCACTTCTCATTGACTAGAAATTTGTGGTCCTTCTACAACTAGGAATCTAATATGGATGTGGACACCTTTCCCTCTACATCTTAAACTTCGTAACCATCTCCTTTGAAACCAAATTATCAGTTCTAATGACTAGGGCTTCTCCCAACTCAACATCATTTGAATATTTAGATTGAACCTGCTCATTTGCATGTGCAACCCTTCCATGACCTTCTAACCTTTTGTTTTCCATTCCTTGATGTTATGAACATTCATAGGCTTGATTTCCTTCTTCACCACACTGGAAAAATATTCCTCTAAAACCACCTCTTCCAAATCCTTGTCTAGATCTCTCTCATCCTCTACCTCTTTGATCACCACTGTTTTGATCACGAGGGTGGTAGAAGTTATCATTCTTCTAGTTTCTACTGGTACCCACATCTTCATTTTTCTTCTCATCATCATTTTGACTTCTAGAAGATCTTCCACTACCCTTTCTACTCTGACATCCTCGTCCTTTTTGCTTGCTATCGAATCTTTTTTTTTAGCTTCTCTTCAACTTTTAGAGAAAACTGGTACACATCCTCAATGGTGATTATTCTAACAAGGCTTACCTCCTCTTGAATGTTTGGTCGTAACCCATTAAGATAATGAGCTACCTTCTCCTTGTTGGCCTTTGTATGACCCGTTCTGATGATCATCTTGTGAAAATATTTAGTGTATTCTTTCTCATATTTTCCTCCTTGCTTCAACCCATACAATATCTTCAGTAGATCTAGCTCGTAGTCCACTGGTATGAACTACTTTTTCAGTTTCTCCAGCATGCAATCCCATCTGGTGACCTTGAATTTTCCTCTTTGGTTTCTCTCCAACTAGACATCTTTCCACCAAATATTGGCATGGACATTTAGCTTCATTTTTGCAAACTTGACCCAATCTAGGTCCTCTATCTCCTTATACCAGAAATATTCTTCGAACTCATTGATCTAGTCAATCAACTCTTCCAGGTTTAGACTTCTAGAATAACTGGGGACTTCTACTTTGGGTATTTTATCAATCTTTGAAATGACCCTTATTATCCACATTTTGTCTTGATCAATTTCTTCTACTTCCTCTTCTACATCTAAATCTTTCTCCTCTTATTCATCCTCATTTTCTTCTCCTTCTCGGGTTTAACCCTCTTCTCATATGTTCCTATAATGCATCAATCTATCTCCAGAGGTCTCTAAAACCATTGGCCGCTAGTGGATCTCTTCCACCAACATTTCTACCACCTCGACCACCTCTAGCATCACCACGCCAACTAGGAATCACTCTCGGAGGAATATGTCTTGACCTTGATCCACAATCATGGTCTTGGTGCAAACGACCTCACGATTGGTGATCTATCCACATGCTCAAGAAAACCTCGCTCTAATACCACCTGACGAGGGTAAAACACGAGACACAAAAAATTAACACACCAAATAGAGAATGTTATTTTATTATTCTGAAAATGATATTCTTACATGTAAAGGATTTGATATCCTCAAGTTATGGAAATATGCAAACTACAGAATTACAGAAAAACCCATTTTCATAGTATGCCAACTTGTCCCAAAAAAGACACACAAAAATCAGAAACCCACCCATAAATAGAGCTCCCTTTTTTTTTTGGAGCCAAAGCAACATTCAAATTTGAGTATTTGGCATTTTGGCACTGAAAATTACAACTTGAAATTCAAATTTCAAAAGTACATTGAAAAATTAGTATCTTTGAGAAAGTGTGCCAACTTCTGGGAGCCATAACTTTTGATTTGGGACTCTGTTTTTTAAACTGTTTGAACCATTGGGAAGGTCTCAGAGTCAAGAACATGCTGGAAATTTGCAAAAAATCTGACTTGGAAGGTTTTTAAGTGCAATTCTAGGAGACTAAAACTATAATATCTTTCAACCCAGGAATAGAAAAGCAGAACTGTAAGTTGGTAATTACATTATGATGAAAAGGGTATCCCAAAATGTAAAAAAATCTAAGAAACTATGAACATGAAATGAAACTATTTTTTTTTGGGTGATAAAGGATTTCTCTTACACCACTAGATGCTCCTACATCACTAGTTAATTATGTTGGGACTCATTTGCCCTATGGAGAATGGGTCCTCACTTAACCTAGGATACCCCACCTAGGGATATGTTTTTGGTGGTATTTTAATTATTTCAAATCCTAGATCTGATGTTGGCTTGTGTTAATTAAATTTTAGGAATTAAAAGCAAGATAAGTAGAAATACAAGGATATTTCACTTAGTTTCACCTATAAATTTTTCATAACCATCCTAGATATTCATTAGGAATAAAGAGTACTTTCACAATAGCATTCAAGAGAATTGAAGAAGGTATTCAAGGGTAGATTACTAAAATTTTTTATAGAAATCAAGGATCCATTTCATCATGTCAAAGTCAAGCTTGTTGTTGAGCTAATGTGTTGATGTAGCATTGGAGATCCTATTCAAGAATATTCAAGGTGTTATTTCTAATCAAGTGTTATGATCAAGATCTACATTCATTGAGGCCACTTCACGCTAAATTTTGGATTTGTAATCCAAGGTCTCAATTGAGGATTGGTGAGCTATGATATTACATTGTCCATTCATCTTTCCTTTTAAGCATTGTTTCAATTAGAGGTTTGATTAAGAAAATGAGGTTTGACCAAGGTAAACCCATATTCCCTAAAAAATCAACATTTTCTTCTCCTTTGATGTGTGATTACAAGACTTTAGGTTGAAGATCAAGTGGAGAGAAAAATTAGAAAACAAACTTGTCAAAGTTGCAAAGTCATCAAATTTGTCATTGTTCATGCAAGATCATGGAAAGTCTTCTATAAAATTTATTTTTGACATTTTGGAGTTGAAAACCTAGGATCTAGGAGTTCAAAAATTGAAGAACAAAACCTAGAAATTGATTTTCTAGAACCCTAGCAAGGACCCATTCACCACTAGGAAAATGAGTACTTAGTGAGGCTTGAAAAGCTACATTTTGCAATAGGTACACATCATTTTACCATCTTAAAACTTATTTTTTTACTATTATATTAGCTATTTTTTATTTTTTAATAATTAATTACACATTATAGCTCTCATAATTGAATGAAATATGGGAAAATAAGAGGTTCATCATCTTGTTAATTAATTTTAGTGAACCCTATTCTTTTATGGTTCAGAAAGATACAAACATTGTGTAAAAAGTAATCTATCCAACTTATCCAATGTTTCATAAATGTCAACAATTTTCCTATAGATCTAATGATTTGGAATACTGAAACAATTTTGGAATGATTTAAAATGGCTACACTAAATGGATGATTACATCTAGATGGATCCATAAAATAGAAATTCCTAAAAATTTCTAGAATAAAACATTGGGTTACTAGTAGATCTAGGAAGTGCATAAAACCACGAAAGTTCTTTGAAAAGTTAGTTTTTATATGCCTTGAAGGACTAATTCACCCATGCACAAATGGATCTATGTTCAAGGTTTTTAAAAATAAAAAGATGCAATTTCTAAGTTGTTTTATGTGTTCTTTGTTCCAAGTCTCAAATTGTAACTTCTATGATAGAATTTTCTAGAATTTGATGTTTAAATGCAAGTGAAATTGATGAAAAATTATGAAAAATATGACACTTTTTTAAAATGAAAATTTGACTTAATTTTATGATTTAAGTTACTGAAACTATACTATTATATAATTACTATGCAAAATCAATCTAACTTTATGCAAGTTTTTTGAATTTTTAGATTTAAAATGAATGCAAAATGAAAGTTTATACCTAAAATACAATGCAAATTTATGCAAAATTTAGAAACCCTAAATACAATGAATTAACTAAAATACTAGATCTAGGGTTTGAATGTAGTCCAAATAAAAAATTAGAATCTTCAAATATTCACCAAAATTAAACATGGAAAAATAGGTTAGGGTTCAAACACATAAGGTTTTATACTAAATTTGGAATGTTTAAGAAAACTTATTATAATTAGAAATGAAAAATGGGATGAATGAACCTACCTATTCTTCTATTTCATTTAGGAAATGAGATCGTACAATATAGAATCATCTTCCATCCCTTATGTGATTCAATTCTATGAAGGATCTTGTAATTTCCTTTATGTTTGTGGATGAGGTAAATATTGTTCAACAATAATTTTAGGAGACAAACTAAAAATAGTAAGTCAAGACAAAAAATAAAAGCTAACACTTGGATCTCATAGATTAAGCATTAAACTAAGAGAATAAAAAATTTCCCTTTAGATTTGTGAAATCTAAGTTATTATAAACATGTCATCAAAAGTGTTGTACGGTGTCTTTCTAATTGAAATAGTGATAAAAATGGTTGAACATGGTTTTGGGAGAAATATTAAAAACACCAAATGCACTCATTCACAAAATGTAAAACTAGATTTGAGTAGATGAAACATAGAGCTAATAGACATAATTTATTTCATGCAGATTAGAAAACAAGAAAATCTTGTGTGCCTATTACAAAATGTTGATTATAAAAAAGTTGTCTTTGGACTCATTCACCCACTAGGGAATGAGTTCTCTATATAGGAATCAAGAACTATATTTTATGTAGTGATGAAAATTTTAAACTCTTGGAAATGAAAATTCCTCACCTAATTTGGGAATAATTAATGAGAAATTGTACTTGATATTGCCTTGATATAGTTTTGTGATGAGTTTCACACATCCACATTGGATTTTGGGCCCTTTTAAAGCTAAATAAATCTTTTCATTAATTTATTATTGTAAAGTGTATTTATATACACCTTCACATTAAATTGAGAAGGATTGTAAACTAAGTGGACTTAATCTAGTGTTGTAATGTTTTGTAAACATCCACATTGGATTTATGGCCCTTTTAAGCTAATTAAACCTATTTTTTCCTTAATTTGGTGTTGTAAAGTATAATTATTTATACTTTCACATTGAATTTTGGACCCTCTTTCATTTACAACCTTAATATCATCATTAATAGGCCCCTAAGACCCTATATTGTTCATCCCAAGGAATATTTCAATCAAAATCCTGACAATATCAATAAATAAACTTAATTTCCTCACACCCTAATACTTTCTCTCTCCAAATAGGCCTTATGGGACTGATATGCTACCTTGGGCATATGAGTCCCACCCAAGTGGGATGCATATGTCATATATGGCGTATGAGTCCCATTTGGCCTATTTTTAGGGTTTTGAGCAAGAAAATTAGGGTTTTAAGTTCAAATTTTATGAATGTCAACCTATGCAATCTAATAAACTAGATATTAGATGGATCGTCTATATAAACAAGCTCTCAAATAATTATTTCACCTAAGAAAGATAAAGGCCTACATGATATCAAGTCAAGAATTCTAGAGTTAAGCATTTGAAGACTTTACAAGATCATCAAGAGAGCATTCAAGATCATTTATAAGTCATTCAAGAGCATATTTCTTCATCATTTGTTGCAATAATTCAATATCCATCATCATATCAAGGATATCAAGCATGTTATTGATCTATTTTTGTGATGTTTCATTCAAGATCTAAGGTCAAGCATTGTTCACTTATCTCAAGATCAAGATCTACATCCTTCATGGCCATTTCATATTAGATTACATATTTACAAATAACCATATATAAGGCATAATTTAGGGTATCATTGTTCATGTTTCATGTCCTTGTTTCAATGTTTTATCATTTCATTTAATTACCGAAACAAGGTTTGACCAAGTCAAACCACTATTCACTAACAATCAACAAGTTCCTCTCCTCTTTACATGTGTTTTTGTAGATCTAGGTGTCTTGGAGCATGAAAGATATTTGAAGATTAGGTTATAAGCTTAAAGGAAGTTCTTGGAGTTGTTCCCTCATTGGGAAAGTTTGTTTCTTCACAAAAGAGCATCTACAAGTTTGAAATCAAGGTTTTAGATCCAAAAACTAATTAGGAAGGACAAATCATACATTGAAGACTGGATTAAGACCTAGAAGTTCTAGAAAACCCTAACTAGACTCATACACTAATTCTGGTTTATAAGTCCTAGTTTAGGTGATTTTTTACATTTTTGTAGTTTTGAATACCCTTTTTCCAAAACACATGGTCTAGGACTGATACACCTAGACTAGCATATGAGTCCTAGTGTGCTAAAATGTTAGGTTATTTAGCATTTCAGGCCTCCATTCAAGGTCTCTCTAGTTTCCAGGTTCTCCTCTATACTTTTCTAGTTTGTTGTTTTGATTTCATTGCATTTATAGTTCATTTAGTGAAGTTTTATGCATCATTGATTTCAATCATTAGATATTACATTTTTCTAGGCCTTAGCTCTGTTGTGAACCCCTCATAATCTCTAAGTATACCCTAGTATAATGTATGGTTATATCTCTTCCCCCATTCTTCATTGGATTGAGATCTCTAAGGTTTCCTTTGGTGTATCAAATATGAAATAGGAACCCTACCCTTGTGCCCCAGTTTTCAAAAGTATGGTATCCTTTTTTCATTACCATATTTTGGTGACCTTACATTTAGAACATTTCATTTTTTTATTTGGATTCCATCATCCTAGATCTAGCTTGCATTAACATTGCATTAGGGTTTGCATTAGTAAATTTTCATTTTAGTGCTTCTAATTTTTCATTAGTAAAAGTACATCTCAAATCATTAAAAAAAAAAAAATTCAAAACTACATTTGTACTTAGGTTACATGTCATACAACATAAAAATCATAAAAATCACTTAAAATTTGTAGAGAATTGTCAAAAAACCCTCACGGGGACTCATATGCCCATTTGGAAGATTTTGTCCCATGAACCCATAAAACTACCTTTTAGCACACTTAAAACCTTTTTTCTACACTTCTATTTGTTGTCATTAGTTATTTTTTCAATTTTCCAAGTTTTTATTACATTCATTTCATTAATCTAGCTTAATTTGGCTTAGTTCATGAATCACTTAATTTCAAATTTGTATTTTCACATTGTTACATAACATAATCATTAAATTATCATGTTCAAAATGTTAAAATTGCATTATCCTTTTCCCTTTTTATTTATCATTGTTGCATTTCAAATTTATAAGACAATGATTACATCATGTTTTCATTGCAAAAATATATAGTTATCATAATTCATGTTCTATTTTCAGATTTTGTTGCATGTTAGAAAGTTTTGTTAAGTGCATATGAATTTGAGGTCCTTTCCCCTCTCTTTTTGTTCATCATTGATCCCTATCCTATTATTCCTTGTATGAGTGAGGTTAGTGTAGTGAAATAATTCTTGGGTAATCATAACAATCGCATTTGTTCTTCTCCTAATATCTCTCCTACTTGTGAAGAAGATATTGTAGTGTTCAAATTAATCAATGAGAATTTTGATAAGTTGAGTTGTTTCTCTCCTCCTACCTCTCATATTGGGCAAGACATTACTAAACAATAGGACATAATGATAATTATTCATGATGATAACAAAAGACAAAAAGACACCATTGAAACCTACCCACATTCATCTCCCAACAACATCTCCTCTTGTGATAATAATGAAGATATGTTGGTGTAAGATAAGTAAACCTTTAAGATCTATGACAACTCTCTTTATGTTTCTTCCCCCACCTATCCTATTTTGGAGCACACTATGGGACAAAGGAGTGAAAATCTGGACAACCTGGAAAATCATATTTGTTCTTCTCCTAGTATCTCTCCTAGTTGTGAAGAAGATACTTTGTTGCTAGAAAACACAATCAATGAAAGTCATGAGAATCTTATGTGGGAAAACATTATGGAACAATAAAATAACATCATTGATAAACAAGAAAATTCAACCATTGATCTTTCCCCTACCTATTGTCAAGCAATTTTATAAGAAATAACCTTTAAATGTCATGAACATCTAGTTTGTAGTTTTCCTAAAATATCTTCTCCTATGGAAAATATCATGTTGCAAGAAGATGTAAACATTAACACATTTCTTTCAAACACCAATAATGAGGCTCCCTTAGATGAAGATTATGAAGTATCATTAGACCCCTCTTCATTAAGAGATCATGCAAATAAAGACAATATTGTTAAGGTTATGATGATACAAATTGGATCTCATTTAAGTATTGAGCTTCCAAATTCACCTCCCATTACTGAATCACATAAGAGATTAAGTGATTTATTTAAATCTATTATGAAACTTACAAACAACAATGTTTTGAAGAAACCAAGATATTGAATAGTTGATCAAAATGTAGGAAACCACAAACCCCTCCTACTTCAATACCATTGCATCAACATACTTTTCCTAGTGTTAAAGACCTTAAAAAGATTATCACTAATATATCTATATGGAAACTCATTCAACTATCACCTACATACAAGTGTATATTTCAAGAAATTTTGGAAATAAAGTAGGAGATCTAATATTATATGAAATTAAATAATTTAACACCCTCCTTTGATCATATGCAAGTTACACAATCATAAATCACATTACCTAAACATGAATTACCCTCACTTGAGATTCAAAACAAAAATGAATCCTTGATGATAAAGGTGATCATCAATGAAACTACAGATAGATGCACTCTCATAGACAACAAAGTATTTTTTAATGTTTCTAGCATTGGCCTCCAAAAACAAATTTTTGTGGACAAGATGATTATCCACTTAACAATTTTCATATTTGTTTCTTTGAAAATGTTAATAGGAAGCCACTAGGGATGATCACATTACCTATTGAGGTTAGACTTACAGTAGTGTTTCCTACCCCTATCCATATCATGCCAGAACCCCTTTCATACAACCTTCTCCTAGGGAGACCATGGATTCATGCTATGAAAGGATCCCCCTCTACTTTCCACCATACAATAAAATTTGAATACAACATAAAGATATACATAGTTGAAGAAGATGAATGAAGTTATGAATCATACATTTCCAACTCTAATACTTTCATTCCAAAATCAAAAATTGAACCTATACAAGTTGATTTCAACCATAAAATCTTTAGTGATAACTAGGGGTCATTATATTTTACACATCATTTCAATAAAGAATTCAAAATATCACCCTTAAAATCCAAAGAGTCATATACCAATGATTCATTTTCAGATAAAATTTCTAATGACAATAGGGGTTTTACATCTTACTTTACAGGAGAGTGCAAAAAGTCACAATCTAAATTAAAACAACCTTGTGTTTCATTTTCTCAACTTGGGTTTACAACATTACCCTATGGTGGTGATGGGGGCTATATAACTCCATTCCCTCATGAATAATCCATATAACTTTAAAAAGTTATTTTGTGCCCATGAAGAAGCCACTCCTTCTCAGAAGTATAAACCTCCATCTAAATTGAAAGATTGTTATGGTATTGGATACAATCTCTCTACACATAGATATAATGAATACATGAAACAAATTGACATACCATATTGTATTATAGGGGGATTTTCTACTCATGAGTTCTCTTCACTCAGAGAGCCTCACAAGGTGTACTGCCCTATATTACCTCAATGGAATAGTGGGTGAGAGTTTTAGAATCTGAAGGAGTAGGTGACAAAGATTTTCTAGATAGAATATTAAGCTCTCAGCCAAAGGATGACAATGTACAATACAAATGACAACATGACACATTGGCATCTCATAGGGACTAGAAAGCAGGAATGTCTCAAAAAATTCCTAACCAACAACTAGCAATCCGATTACTGGGAACTGACAAAATGAAGGAAAATGACAGAATGCAATAAAATAGTAGAACTAAAGTAAAGTAAAGAATAAATGATGAGGATAAGGAGAAGAAATGAAGGGAATACTTATAATTGTGCAAGTGATGAAGGTTCCATCTTGTGAGTATCTTTGATACCTACACACAAGAGGAAGAGAAAAATTGTTGGGTTGTTGTATGGGGGCCTACCTTAGTCAAACCCTGTTTTGGTGTTCCCACCTCCACAAATAGCCTGATAGATAGAGAAAAGTAGAAATGAAATAAAGAGAACTTAAATCACTACAAAACAATTTTATGCTACTCAACCAAGTAATAGATGATAGGATTGAAAGCTTACCACCTCCACCAAGAGAGCTCAAGGCTAATGAGGGAGAAAATGAGAGGAACTCAAGCCTCTACTGCAATGGTGTTTTGTTCCACCCTTGCTCTACTAAAGTGGTGGAGTGTCAATGTTGTTGTTGTGAATTTTAAAGTGTTTGGAGATTGAAGAGATGGTCAAGAAGCTTCTTAGAACTTTTGGAGAGATTTTGAAACTTGTGGATGAAGTCTAGAAGTGGTTAAGAGACCTTTCCCCCTTTCAAAATGCAAGTTAAAGGATTGAATATGAAGAATGAGGAAGAAAATGACCATTTTTGGGTTAGTCAGCCGAGGAGGGTGTTACAAATAGACCCCTAAAGGGAAGTGTAACACCTATGCAAGCTCCAGATGCAGGAATCTGTAAGGGATGTAAGCACACCACACAAATGTTTGTGTCGTGTGGGCATCTTTGGTAGAAAATGACTCAACTAACACTCAAAACAAGCACCAAGTGTGATGCAAGCAATGGGCTTAGGTGGAATTAAGAATTCAAACTTAGTTTTTTTAAAGTGGATAAGGAAAAAATGGTATTTGCACATGGGGTGAAAATTTTCTCTTATACATTTTTCCCCCACTTTAGCGAGCACTAACACTAATGAGTGCTCGGTAAAGTAGATAAAGAAAGATTAAGGTTAGAAATGTATACCTAAACTGTTGATGCAGTAAATAATACATTAGACGATAAGAACCTGCAATAGATAGTAGTGTTAGAGCATAAAAATCTAAAGGATTTGAGTCAGCAAAGTAAAAAGACCTCGATGTAGAAGGTTGTCTCAATACTATGCATCATCCCTAAATAATAGCACATAGAATAATTTTAAGATGAAGAGAGAAGGAGAATATACTCAAGATGAAGAAGGTGCATATCTTCAATCTAGTATATACAAGAGAGAGGAGAGGGATGAACAAAGGATGTGGTCAAAGTAACACTTGCTTCAGAGTAGAACCCTCACCAGAAAAGAGGTCATAAAAGAAAACCCCACTCAAGGAGGAAACCTGTATCACTGAAAAGTGCATGGTGAAAGAAAAACTCACTTCAGAGTAGAACCCGCACCACAAAGGTGATAAAAGAAAACCTCACTCAAGGAGGAAACCCATATCACTAAAAAGTGTGTGGTGAAAGTAAAACCTACTTAGGAGTAGAACCCACACCACAAAAGAGGTGATAAAAGCAAACCCCGCTTGAGGAGCAGAACTAGTATCACCAAATTAGTATGAAAGTGCCTTACAAGCTTGTAGACCTACAAGGAAGGTATCCTTCAAGAACTTTTCACATGAAGGAAACCCCAAGGAATTGAACTCTATAGATTCTGGAAGCAACAACATGTCTACCTATAGATAGAACATGTCAAAAGTGGCAACGCATCTACCTACAGATAGAGTGTGTCTAAAGTGGCAACATGTATCTACTTGTAGTTAGAGCATGTCTAAAGTGGCTAGTCATGTAGATCATAAAACTTTCAAAGGGGTCCCTTAGGAACCCAACATGAAAAAAATAGAGGTGTCCACTCAAGGGACGTGCTATTTTGAAAGGTGAGGTCTAGTCAGGTTTCCCCCAAGCTAGATGCAAAGATATGAAATAGGTCTAGTTGGGCTTCCCCCAAGACACCAATGAATTTGTTTGAAATAAAAGATTTCAAAGACATCCCTCAAGAACCCTTCAAAAGAGAAAAGGGGTCCACGTAAGGGACAGTTCATCTAAAAGATATATATAGAGAGAATCTCCAAAGTGAACTATCACTATCCCCAACATGTAGGGGAGGAGAACCATCCAATATTTTTTGGATAGGATAGAGGTAAACCTAAATATCACTTTTTATGCAAAGAAAAGGATGGTGCATCAACCAAATGGGAGTTTGATGGCACCTGAATCACCAAAACATTGTATTTTATCTTTTAAGGCTTTACATTCACTAGTGGAATGGCCAAGCACTTGATGGTATGCACAAAAAGAATATTTATTATGTTCATGAGATTTATTGCATGTAGAAGAAGGAAGAGTGATTAAGTGAGATTTTAGAAGGTGCATAAAAATATGCTCTTGCTTAGATAAAGGATGAGGATTAGGAAGTAACCCTTTCTCTTGTGAAGAACAATTTGACTTCTCACAAGAAGAAGAAGGAAGGTAGAAGACAAGGGAGGATAAATAAATCAATAAGACAAAGGTTGAGTGGAATTCATCACAATTCAACTATGGTTCCCTTTTAGATTGTTCATTCAAGCAACCAAGCCCTAGATTATGCTTACAAGGCACAAATTCTAGAGGGACTTGAATTCCTTGCTTGTTGCACCCACAACCTTTATGCTTGTAGCTACATTTAGAGACCAATTTAAAACCAAGGCCATAATGTGTTTAAAAATCTTGAAATGGAGGGTATTCATAAAGAGCATTGTCCCAACAATGGGGATCACACTCCTTTATGAGACCGCCATAATCCTCATTAACAATACTACCAACACTATCCTCTTTAGCAGAAAGTAAATCTTATTCCATAGAAGGAGGATCAACAGTAAGGATGTTACAATTATTGCTCACACTACCCCTCGATACAAGAGAATAAAAATCTTTGATAGCAAGTTTGGATGATGTTGTTGGAAGGTCTAAGTGGATTAGGTCAACTTTATATTCTCTAACAAAGGATTCTGTAAAGTCTAAAGGACATCAATCACCACCAAGAAATGCATTCCTTTGAGAAGAGGCAGAAGGAGCACACTTAGGACTCCTTGCTTCAAAAGGATCTTCTTTATGGATGTTTACTTTGAGAGTATCCTTTGTAGTAGGTGTTGCTAGAGTAAACATCGACACATTAGAAGATACTGAAGGAGTAAGAGTAGGCACAACTGAAGCTTGACCAACAACTACCATCTTACATAGGTTCATAGCCTACGGGTCAGCCTTGATTGTGACTACTTTATTGTTAGCAATGAACTTAATACATTTATGCAAGGTAGATGGAACTGAACCCATAGAATGAATCCATGGTCTACCAAGAAGAAGGTTACACAGTAAATTTTTTGTGACAACATATATAAGGGCAGGCATAGTAACAAGTCCCAACCTCAAAGGAAATACTATTGTGCCTAGGGATTGTCAACCAACATTATCAAACCCATGAAGGACAACATAAGAAGTATTAAGAGAAGATGGGTCAATATTAATCTTGCGTAATAGATCAATACTACATACATTGAGCATTGTGCCAGTGTAAAAAAGAGTACATCTAGTTCCAATCTTATTAATATTAACTATAATCAATAGAGGATCCACTTTATTTTGTACTTCCAAAGGTAGGAGCTCCTATGGATAAAATGTAATGTTTGAGGAATCCACATGAATATATGCCATCAACGCATTAGCATCCATTAGCCTAGTGGAAGAAGGAAAGATGATCTTTTACAAGGCTTCCTAAAGCATACCTTGATAAATTGGAGTAGACAAAAGCAATTCATACAATAATATCTTCTCCAGAGTAATGCGAGGTTGCTCAACAAGACTGTTATCACTAGGTGCTTTAGTTGTAGGTTTAGATGTTTGAAGAATCCATGGTTTTTTATTTTTTATATTATGATAAGTATGGGATACCTATCTATAAGAGGGAGCCTTAGAAATATTAGAATAACCACCATTAAATGGAGCATCATCAACGAAACAAACCCTTTTAGGAGAAGGACTAGCTAGAGTCTCACAAATTACCAATCTCTTAGGCCTTTGAGGGGAATCATAGAATTCATTAATAGAATCATCATAGCTAGTAGAAAAACTAATCAAATTCATATTCTCAACATCAATCCAAATAGGATCAAATATAGAATAGTTATTTGAAGGAACAATCTCAATATAGATCCAAGGAGAATTGGATGTGGAAGGAGGTTCATCATTCACTAATGCATCATCTCTAGGGGAGGGTTCATTCAAATGAATAGAAGGTTTATTATTCACAAATGTGCCATCTCTAGAAGAGATGGCACTGGAAGGATAAGGAGCTTCATCATTCCCAAATGCATCATCTCTAGAAGAGGGTTCATTGGAATGGAGAGTAGGTAGAGTAATATTAAGAAAGGTGTCAATGATTTCATCTTCTTGTGACATAATATCCTCTAAAGAAGGAGGAAATTTTTGAGAAGAATCAAAGATACCAAGTCACCGTCACATGCATTAAATGGAATGTCATTAATATTTTAGATAATATTAGATACAAAACTAATAAAAGAAGATATTAAATCCATTACAATTTTTTTGAAGAACAATGTTCTTCACGTTAGGTTCACAAAAATGGCAATATAGGGGGATTTTCTACTAATGAGTTCTCTTTACTTAGAGAGCCTCATGGGGTGAAGTTCCCTATATTACGTCAATGGAATAGTAGTGAGAGTTTCAGAATCTGAAGGAGCAAGTCACAAAGATTTTCTGGAAAGACTATTCAAGCTCTTGGCCAAAGGATGACAACATAGAATATAGACAACAGCATGGCACACTGGCATCTTAGAGGCACCCTATAGATTCATAGGGACCAAAAAGAAAGAATGTCTCAAAAAATTACTAAGCAACAACTAGAAATCCAATTACTGAGAACTGACAAAATGTAGGAAAATGACAAAATGTGATAAAGTAGTAGAACTGAAGTAAAGTAATGAATAAATGATGAGGATAAGGAGAAGAAAGGAAGGGAATACTTATAATCATGCAAGTGATGAAGCTTCTAGCTTGTGAGTATCTTCGATACCTACACATAAGAAGGAGACAAAAAAAAATGGGTAGTTGTATGGGGGAATGCCTCATTCAAACCCCGTTTTGGTGTTCCCACCTCCATAGATAGCCAAATAGATAGAGAAAAGTAGAAATGAAATAAAGAGAACTTAAAGCACTACAAAATAGTGTTATGCTACTCAAACATGTAATATATGAGAGGAGTGAAAGCTTTCCACCTCCACCAAGAGCACTCAAGGATAATGTGGGAGAAAATGAGAGGAAATCAAGCCTCTACTACAAGGGTGTTTTGTTCCACATGTGTTCTACTAAAGAGGTGGAGTGTTGCTGTTGTTGTGAAATGTAAAGTGTTTGGAGAATGAATAGTTTGTGAAGAAGCTTCTTAGAACTTGTGGAGAGATTGTGAAGCTTGTGGATGAAGTATAGAAGTGGTTAAGAGACCTTTCCCCCTTTCAAAATGAAAGTTCAAGGATTGAATATGAAGGAATGAGAAATAAAACAACAATGTTCGGGTCGATCAGCCGAGGAGGGAATTTCAAATCAACCCCCAATGGGAAGTGTAATGCCTTTGTAGGCTCTAGACATAGGAATATATTAGGGATGTAAGCGCACCACATGGAAGTTTTTGTGGCACACAGGCATCTTTGATAGAAAATGCCTCTACTAACACTCAAAACAAGTGCCAAGTGTGATGCAAATAGTGGGCTTAGGTGGAATTAAGCCTCCAAAATTAGTTTTCTAAATTGGATAAGAAAAAAAGTGGATTTACACATGGGGTGAAAATTTTCTCTTATACACACTATTTCAAGAAAGATCTAGGTTTACCACCCTTATCTCCATTTTCATCTAAAGCATTATCATTTAGTGTGTGTATGACATCTTGTGAAATTAAAGGAACATATTCTACCATTGATCAAGAGAGTATCTTTTCAAGACTCCTCAAAGATTGTTTGATATACCTCCCTCCATGAATATGAAAGCAAATCTACTACAAGACTTCATTTTGTGCATATCATAGAGTTCATGGTCATTCTTCTAATAAATGTAGGGCTTTGAATAACAAAATTCAATAGCTTAAGGGTTGTGGTGCTCTTCCTTGGGTTGATGCACCTAGTTCCTCTTTTCATTTTGGCTCATCCTTGTCCTGCACTAAGTGGGGGAAATGGGTTAGATATCCTTTTCCTCATACATCACTTTTCATTGTTTCTTTTAGATAGATGATCACATGTACATATAATATAAAGCTTGGGATGTTGACAACATTCCTTAAGTTGGATTGTATATGACATACTTATCCATGACTTAATTTCATTCAAGAACATATGACTTGGCATAGGGATTTATGAATAGCCTCTCATGTATTCTTCTACTTTAAAGAAATTTCTCACAACAATTGTATTAGCAACCACTTTAAAGTGGGGGAATACATTGAAACTCATGTTTCACTATGTGGTTTTCTTTATTCTTGTGATGCATCCTTTTCTTGGTGGTGTCATTGGGTTTGATTTCGCCTGAGAGAGTGATATTTATTTGACTTTTCCTCTCTTGGAGACATTAGGCATGATGTTCCCTAAGAAGATACATTACATAAATTAAGAAAAATATCTTTGAATGTACCTTACACTATTTTTCATTTACAACATTGGTTATATGGCCATCTTGCATAACACACTTTGCTTTCCTATGGAGCCATCTTGTTTGTTCATGAGTTCCAAAAATATGAGGTTTTTCTTACCTTGAAATGATTCTTGAATTTCATTATTTTCTCATGAACTCAAAGTATACAAATTTTTTATTTTCTCGTGAAGCTTGAAGATCATTATTATGCATTTCCTTATCAAATTTATCAAGAGGTATAGCTTTGGTCTAGTTGTATGGGACCCAAAAGGAGGAATGACTCCCCTTAGCTAATTGCATATGTGGGAACATACCGATCATGCATCTCACCCTTTTGGTTACTCACCCTATGGATGACCCAAAGATCCATGGCTCTAGAGTGAGTGTATTGTGGATACTCACCTCGTGGATGACCTAAATTTTTGTGCCCTAGAGTGAGCACATTTTTGTCAAATTTGGATCCACCCATCTTATTCTTTTCTTTCTTCTTTATTTATTTTTCATTGTATGTTTGTGCATCTTGTTATGTTGCAAATCATACACCTTGTATGTTTCCTTTTGTTCTCATGTTGGTTTCATGAAGAATCTAAGATTTGGGTAGCTTGGCCACCTCCTTTGATCTTTATCATCTTTCGTTATCTGCATTGGTACACTTGGAGTTGTCTTGAATTCCTACTTTTGTGTGAGTTTGAAGCAAGTTCATCCTCTCACTAAAGTGGGGGCTAAATGTAGTGACAAAAATTGTACGCTCTTAGAAATGAAAAAATTCCTTACCTAATTTGGGAATAATTAATGATAAATTGGACTTGATATCACCTTGATCTAGTGTTGTGATGTGTTTCACACATCCAAATTAGGTTCTTGGCCCTTTTAAAGCTAAATAAACATAACTTTTCATTAATTTAGTGTTATAAAGTGTATTTATTTACACCTTCACATTAAATTTAGGAGGCTTGTAAACTAAGTGGAAATTATCAAGTGTTGTAATGTGTTGTACAAATCCACATTGGAATTAGGGACCTTTTAAGCTAAATAGACCTAATTTTTCCTTAATTTGATGTTGTAAAGTATATTTATTTACATTTTCACATTGAATTTTGGGCCCTCTTACATTGATGACTTTAATATCATTATTAGTAGGCCCCTACTTGACCATATATTATGCATCCCAACACATATTTAAATCAAAATCCTAATAATATAAATAAATAAATTTTATTTCATCACACCTCGATACTTTCTCTCCCCAATTAGGCCCTGTGGGATCCAGACTCCACCTTGGGAATATGAGTCCCACCCAGGTGGCACCCATACACTATAGATGGTGTATGAATCCCATTTGGCCTCTTTTTAGTGTTTTGAGTGGGAAATCAATATTTTAAGTTCATAATTCATGAATGTAGGCCTATGGTATCTAATAAATGGGATATTAGATGGATTTCCTATATAAAAGAGATCTCAATTCATTATTTCATCTAAGAAAGATAAAGGACAACATGATATCAAGTCAAGCATTCAAGAGCTAAGCATTCCAAGACTTTACAAGATCATCAAGAGAGCATTAAAGATCATTTCTAAGGAATTCAATGGCATATCTCCTCATCATTTGTTGCAGAAGTTCAAGATCCATCATCATACATCAAGGATATCAAGCATCAAGAATGTTATTGAGCTAGTGTTGTGATGTTGAATTCAAGATTCAAGGTCAAGCATTGTCCTACACTTACCTCAAGATCAAGATCTATATAATTCATGGTCATTTAATGTTAGGTCATAGATTTAAACAATATCATCTACAAGACATCATTTAAGGTATAACTACTCATGTTGCATGGTTCATGTCCTTGTTTCATTATTTCATCATTTGGTTTAAATTCCTAAACATAGTTTGACCAAGGAAAACCCCTATTCACTAACAATCAACAATTTTTTCTCCTTTTTACATACATGTTTACAAATCTAGGTGTCTTGGAGCATGAAGGATATTTTAAGATTAGGTTACAAGCTTGAAGGATTTTTTTGGAGTTTTCCCCTCATTGGCAAATATGTTATCTTCACAAAAAGGTCATCTACAGGTCTGAAACTAGTGTTTTAGATTTAGAAACCAATTGGGAAGGACAAAGTAGACATTGAACACTAGATTTAGACCTTGAAGTTCCAAAAAAGCCTAACTGGACTCATATGCTACTCTTGGCACATGAGTCATAGTTTAGTACATTTTTTTAGATTTTTGCAATTCTAAATACCCTTTTTCTAGACATGTGTTTTAGACAAGAAACCATGACCTAGGACTACTATTCCTAGACTGGTCTATGAGGCCCAACGTGCCAAAAATTTAATTTATTTAGCATCTCAATCCTCCATTCAAGCTCTCTTAGGTTTCTAGGTGCTCCTCTATACTTTTCTACTTTTTTATTTTGATTTATTTGCATTTATAGTTAATTTAGTGAAGTTTTATGCATCATTGATTTCAATCATTATATCTTGCATTTCATACATTTTTCCAAGTCCTAGCTTGGTGGTGAACCTCTCATTAATCTCTAATGATACCCCAAGATACCTTATTGTCATATTTGTTCCTCCATTATTCATTTGATTGAAATCTCTAAAGTGTCCTTGAGTGCAGCAAGTGTGAAATAGGAACCCTAACCTTGTGCTCCATTCCTCAAAATTAGGGTATCCTTTTCTATTTCTACACATGATTCTCTAGCCTAGACTCTACACTTATGATTCTTCCAAGTCTCATTGTCAAAAATTCAAAAATGAATTTATGATCTGAGTTACCATGAGATAACAACAAATGCAACTTTACAATTTTGCAGTTTTGAGATCAAATTTTCTTCAACCTATGAAGTTGCAACACAAAGAAAAGAGGTTTTTTTATTGTTTTCGTGAATGAGGGTTTTCCTTTGTCAAACCCTATTTTCATGATTAAACCTTAAGATGAAATGAAAGCATGAAAGAGGGAATGAAGAATGAACAATGCTATGTCACCACTCAACTAAATCCTTGATAAACCTTGATAATGGAGGTATACAAATTTCATGAAATGGATTCAATGGATGTGGATCTTAAATTTCAAACAATGCTTGAAATGATACTTTGAATACTTGACTTGATCATGAAATCTACATCATAATGTTATTTATAAAAACATGCATGATGCAAGAAGACTTTAACATAATGATTGGATCTTGATTGTTGTAATAAAACATAGATAAATCTTAGTTTTAATGCTCTTGATCATCAACCTTAGCTCTTGTGAATTGTCATAAAAAATCTAGGTGAAACTTAACAAAATAACCTTGTATTTATAGTTATGTATAATTAAATTTCCCAAAATTTAAATATCAGAAGACAAAATTTAATTATGGACTTCAAAACATTAAATTTCTACCAAAAACATAATTTAAATTTAGGTTCAAGGGTCTAGGGAGGACCCATTCCCCAATGGGAAAATCGGTCTTAGGTCCCTAATCCTAGAACACACATTGTCAAGGTAAAGTGTTATGTTTAAGCATTAATTATTATCGGGTTTCCCCTTAAGAAAATTCAATTTAATGGGATTGTAAATGAATTATAGGGCTTATCAAGGGCTAATTAATCTCAATTAATTAATAGGTCACTAAATTTAGTGCCAATATGTAAATAAATACATTTTACAAATCTAAATTAAAGCATAATTAATTCCATTTAATAAGGAGGGCCCAAACAAGTGAGAAAAATTAAAGGGATAGGGTATGTGTAGGATCATCATGGAAAGAAAAGGCCCTTAAGTGGTGATAAAATTCAAAAAAATCAAATTTAGGCAACTTGACATAAAATTTTGAATAAGCTATATATATATATATATATATATTATTTCAAAAATATGTAAGAATAGAATCTATAGCAAATTGAATGTAGTTTCTAAACTACTAGGTTTTTTTTTTAAAAATCTATTTGGTGAAAACTTTAAATTTCAATGCAATAATAGTTAAATTCAAGGAAAAAAATAAGAAGTAGGTGTCTATCTTACCACCCTAACCACAATAAAATGATAAAATTGTTTTGTAATATTTTAGATATTAGTAGAGAACTCATGTCCCAATGTGATCCATATTTTTTGTAATTTTTTTCAAGTAAATAATTAATTATCAATTTTTTATTACAACTTTTAAAAAATATAAAAATCATATGTATGACAACCTTAACCTAGTCAAAAATTCATGAAATTCATTTTATTTTTAATCCTATAGTATTTGAAGCATAGAATGTGATGCATGTTTTAGATTCAAAAAAATGCAATACTATTTGAAAGCTATAGATGTTTTTCAATCAGCCTATCAATTAGGATTTTAGTCATAATTCAAACAGAAAATGAATAATAATTATTTATTAAATTCAAAGTAAAGCATAGTTTATATTGGTGGAAATTTGAGAATCTCCTTAAAAACCCCTTTTTAATTCATCAATTTTGGGTAAGAAAAAGTTTTCAGCCACATACCTATCATATCACCACTTTTTGGCCCATCATCCTCCTGCACATACTCGATACATATTTCTACACTAAAATTACTTAACTAGGTTCCATTGGAGACAAGATTGATGAGAAATATTGTTGCATGCTCATGTTGTGTTCTTTTCTAAACTCATGGGGTTGCGTAGTCATGAATATTGGAAGAAAAAAAACCACTTTCAATACGGATGAGGTGGTTGCTTAGTTTTTATCTAAAGAGACGTAGAGAAAGTTTTCTAAGATGGCAAAGGAGGCCCTTGCTATTTGTGGTAGACTAAAAGAGAAATGAAAAGAGAAGGACAAGAAATATAATTTAAAGTCCCATGGGAGATCTAAGTCTCCCTATAAGAATTCCATGATAAATTGTTGGAATTTATATGAAACTAGTCATTTTTAGAAAGATTGCAAAAAGTAAAAGAATAAGAAAAATAAGCCTTTCTCAAAATTTGAATCTAAAAAATCATCCTAGGATGAAGTAGAAGCAGTTTTTGTAACCTTGGCAACCCATTCATTGAAAGATGTGAGGTTGAAAGATTCAGTTGCATCCTTTCACATGACCCATCATAGAGGTTGTTTTTTGAAGTGCATGAAGAGTACAATGGTGGGAAGGTGTACTTGGGTGATGGATATCACCTAAAAATAGTTGGCTATGGAAGAGTCAAAATAAAATTTACTGGCAGAATAGTGAAGGGGATTGATGATTTCATTCATATAGTAAGTTTGGCACAAAACCTTCTTTATGTGAGTAAACTAAATTATTCAAGAGTGTAATTTTTTTTCTCAGGTGGAGGATGTAAGATTAAAATAGGAGCTATGGTGTTGGATAAGGGTTTTAGAGTTGGAATTTTGTACAAGATAGATGCATGAATATTATAGTGTAATATTTCTTCTAATGTACTAAAGAAGAGACCTTTGTATTCTTCTTCCTCACCATCAAATCATGTAGTGAAGAAGTCTATTGCAGCTACATCCAATGGTCATGCATTTTGGGTATCTAAGGGTGGTCATTCTAGTGGAGGATATAGGATGAGAATAGGAGCTATGGTGTTGGATTAGGGTGTTTAAGTTGGCACTTTGTACAAGCTAGATGCATGCATGTTATAGTGAAATATTTATTTTGATGAGAAAAAGAAGAGACATTTGTATTCTTCTTCCTCACCATCAGTTCATGTAGTGAAGAAGTATTTTGTAGCTACATTCAATGGTCATGCATTTTTGGTACCTAAGGGTGCTCATTCCATTGAAATGAAGCTTCCTACAAAGAATACAATGTTATGACACCAACAACTTGGTGATATTGGTGAAAATGGTCTTCGAACCTTGAAAACTAAGAGCCATTTTTAAGGACTTGATGATTGTAATGTTGAGTTCAACTTTTGTGAACATTATGTTTATAGAAAAAATTAGTGTGTTTCTTTTTACTCTAGTTGTCACAAGTCTTTTGATGTTTTAGACTATGTTCACTTAGATACTTTTGGTCCTGTGAATGTTCCTTCATTATCAAACATATATGTCTTGTTTCTTTCATATATTATTATAGTAGGACATTCATTTATTTTCTGAAAAGTAAAGTTGAAGTCTTTAGTTAGTTTAAGGAGTTTAAGGCCTTCGTAGAAAATAATACTAGAAGAAAGATTAAGTATTTGAGAATTGATAATGGTGGTGAGTTTTTCTTTGTAGAGTTTGAAAAGTTCTTTAAAGATCAAAATATGGAGAAACATAAGAAAAATATATGCACTTCGCAAAAATTTGGAGCTACAAAGAGGATGAATATAATTTTGATGGAGAGGGCTAGGAATATGTTGAGTGGTACTAGCATTGAGCATAAGTTCATAGCTTAAGTGGTAGCCACTGTGTGTTAGCTGATCAACAAATCTCCCACATCTGTGCTTATTGGAAATACACCCATGGAGGCCTAGTCTAGTAAAAATTATTTGATGAGACATCTTAGAATACTTAGTTGTGAATCTTATTATCATGTTCCTATTAAGAAGATGTCAAAGTTGTAGAACAAAGAAGTTAAGCATGTCTTTATTAGTTAAGGCATTCGCGTGAAGGGGTGAAATCTTTGGGATCTACAGGATTAGAACGTTCTTTATGGAATAAGTGTAATCTTTAGAGAGATGAATCCTTCAATTATTGAGTTCCATCTAGAGAAAGAGGAGAAACAAAAGAATTTGGTGGTTCATATTCCACCTACTCAAATGAAATATGAATTTCACATTCCTATTGGACCTGATGATGAGGAGAGCTCAAGTACTCTAAAATTTCTAAAGAAGAAGAACCTCAACCTCATCCTTTGAGGCTCTCTAGATGAGTTATGTGGTAACCAAAAAGGTTTAGTTATTCATTATTGGATTTTAGTTTCATTTTTTCTTTGATTTCTAACTTTGATGAGCCTAGGACTGTTAGAGAGGCTATAGCTATGAGTAATGAGCCTAGGACTGTTAAAGAGGCTATGGCTATGGCTATGAGGAGATGACTTCATTAAAGAAAGATAAGACTTGGGATCTTCAGTACCTTTGCCTATTGGATGAAAACCTCTTTGTTATAAATGGGTGTTCAAGAAAAATTATGGTCCTAATGGAAGAGTTTAAAAGTATAAGGCATGGTTTTTTGCTAAGGGGTTTTCATTGGTGGAGATAATTGATTATGGTGATATATTATCTCTTGTTATGAAGTTGGAATCTATTCAATTCCTATTATTAGTTTTAGTAGATTATCATTTATAAGTTTAATAAATGGATGTGAAGAAATCATTACTTCATGGTGACTTGCAAGAAGATATTGACATGTCACAACTAGAGTATTTTGTTAAAAAAGGCAAAGAAAATTTGGTTTGAAAACTAAAGAATTCTCTTTATGCTTTGAAAAATTCTCCTAGAATCTAGTACCAGAAGTTTGATACCTATGTGTTGTTTTTGGTATTTCAAATATCTAAATTTGACCTTATTTTGAGAAAAAGGTAGGGTATGCATATATATATAAATATACATATATGTATATACATACATATATATACATATATG
>VDFB02271358.1:268789293-268947231 GCA_007258455.2 Sequoia sempervirens
AACAACTTAAAACCTTACTCCTTAAAAATGTGGTATGAGGCAAATTTTCAAGTTTCAGAAACTTCACTTTTAAAATAACTTGCTTGGAATGACCTACTCCAATAAAATATGCATAGTAGTGTCCTCCATGGAACACCACTCTTATTTTAATTACAAACATTATCTAAGAAAGCATTGAGGTAACATCTTTTGCTTATTAGTCAATAGGATTTATTAGTAAGAGAGTTTTGTACAATGATAGAATATTTGTCTCATACCTATTTTTGTTTATTTTTCCATAATCACTAGGAATAGTGTAAATGTATTGAACCTTATTTAGATGTTTGAACAATGAATCTACACCTTAAACATTTGTACTTGGAATGACCTACACCTTCCACACCTACCAATTAAGATCAAATTGGATTATGCTGAAATTCTATAAATGAGATACATCAACAAGTTTCAAGCTATTTTATATTGCAATTGATTTACAATACCAATATATGATTGCAAAACTTGTGGGCACCACCATTGTTACAGTTGAAAGGAAAACGATCTCAACCCTATCACTAGTGCTCATCTTCATTTGGATCCTACATCACTCCTGCAAAGGTTCCAAGTTGCTACCCTTGCCCCACTTACTAATTGTCCACAGTGACTCTGTTACCATTTTCTAACCCTCCTGCAATGGTAACCATGGCATCAAAATGTTAGCCAAGGTCCATGTTTTGAAACTCCTGCTAGGGTTCTTGAAATTGGATCCCTACCAAAGGCAAGAAGGAAAACATAGGGGATAAATCTAGGCAATTGGATAAAAGCACCTATCTCGTTGACAACAATTCATTTGGACTCCCTTGCTTCTCCAAGTCATAGATTTTGAGCTAATCTCAAAACCATCATTGTCTTTACTAAATTTGTTGGTGTCTTCTTTGTCCCCATTCCTCCTTTATGACTAGTGGGTGTGACAAAATGGTATCTCCCTCTTCTTAGACCTCTATATTTACATCTCTTTTCCTTTATCTCTATCTCTCCATATTTCTTCTTCCATCTCTCCTATTTCTATCTTGTTATCTCTCCATCTTTATCCACCCCTATATCTCTTGCTCTCTCTATATATGACTTCACATCTCTATCTTTATCTTTCTATCTCTCCCTCTAACTTCCTCTCTATTTATCTCTTCCATCTCTCTCTACCCCTATATTTCTCCTTCTCTACCTCTCCACATATCACTTCCCATATATCTTTATCTCTCTCTTTCTCTTCCCATATATCTCTATATCTCCCTACTCTCTCCCTCTCTCCATTTCTATTTATCTATCTCTAATTCTCTCTATTTTTCTATCTCTTTGTCTCTCCCCCTCTCCTCTCTCTATACCTCCTTATATCTCTATTCTCTATCACACTATCTCACCATCTATATTTTCTTATATCTCCCTCTCCCTCTCCTTATATCTCTCTATCTATTTGTCTCCCTCTCCCTCTTCTGCTCTATCTCCATCTCTACCTCTATTTTCCTCCCCCCTTTATCTCTAAACATGTTCCCCTCTCCCTATCCATCCATCTCTCTCCCTCTCTCTTTCCCCCATCTCTTCCTAGACCTCTATATCTATATCTCTTTGTCTCTCTAGGTCTCTATCTCTTTATCTCTCTCGATCTCTATCTCTTCATATTTCTTCTTCCATCTCCCCCTCTATCTTTATTCTCTATATATCACTTCCTATCTCTATCTCTATATTTCTATCTCTCCTAATTCAGAGGTTTTATTCAACCATGTTCGGATCCTTGTATGTGGATGCATAATTGATTTGAATTTATAATTTCTCCATTCATATCTTTGTTGCATAAACAACATCATTTGCTGAATGGCCTAAATTGATCAAAATTAGTATAGTAAATTCATGCAAAAAAATATAACAAAATTTATCCTAATTGACCTTCAACACTTCTTTGGCGTACCCATTGCACACTGTGCAATTGCTAGTTTTATTAATAATGTGTTTGAGCCATATTGTTCTAGGTTGAAAAATATCTAGAAAGAAAGTACATTAATATACCAATGACCTACTATATTAATATAAGATAAAATAACGAGATAACATTCAAACTAATCGAGTATGACTGTGTGGTCTCGATTCTTGACTTTGGGGAGCTGTCATGATCTTGCATAATTTTTCCCCTTTTTGAAACCAATTTCCCAACAACTCGAGAAAATCTCCGCAATGAGCGCTATGCTCAACAATGTCTATGCACATTTGACCGTATTTATGAATTGACTGAAATTTAGAATATATATAATACGGTCAAATGTGTATCTGGATTGCTGGATGGACAATATTCAGAGTCAACACTTCTATTCTTACACGGCACTGCGTTAGAGGAAGAACTTAAACAGCCGGCTTTGATTTCGCAAACAAGACTTTGCCCAGAGCTGGTCAAGTTTACATCGCAACACAACCACAAAGCTAGTTATAAAGCACCACGCCCGCGCATAAATCTTCACTGCATTTTCTCAATCTGTGCGCAGAGCATAATCATCATGGTGCTCCTCAAGCAACACGGATTTACTTTTCTGCTAATCTTTTATATTGCCATCCTCCTCAGCTGGATGCATGCAGGTAAATATCAGATCACTTGCAATAGATACTTACAAATTTCATATGTAGTCGATTTAATATGGAAGCAATTGTTTATCCTATGATCCCATAATTCTGACCATGATAGACTTCTTTTACAGATTGTGAGCAAATAGGAGTCAACTACGGCATGAATGGAGACAATTTACCAAGTGCAGGCGATGCGGTCTCTTTGATGAAGAATAACAACATCGGCAAAATGAGAATCTTCGGACCAAACCATGATACACTGCAGGCGTTTGCGAATTCTGGAATCAACGTAATTGTAGGAGTGGAAAACAAAGATTTGCGGGCTGTTGCTTCCAGCCAAGATTCTGCTGACGGGTGGGTTAATGACAACATTAAGCCCTTCCCTAACTCCAATATCAAATACATTGCTGTAGGAAACGAGGTTTTGGCAAACCCAGATAATGCTCAGCACGTGCCATATCTTGTTCCTGCAATTAAGAACATTCAAACCGCGCTTGAAAAGGCCAGTCTGCAGAACACCATCAAGGTCTCCACAGCCCATTCCATGAGCGTCAGCACTGGCTACCTTCCGTCAAAGGGAACGTTCAGTGACACAGTGAAAGACAGCATGAGCTCTATTCTCCAATTCCTCCAAGATCATGGCTCTCCTTTTATGGCCAACGTCTACCCCTATTTCAGCTACGACAGCAATAGGGATTCCATTCATTTAGAGTACGCGCTCTTTAAGCCCACATCTCCAGTGCCAGACGGAGATTCGTCCTACACAAACTTGTTTGACGCCATGGTTGATACCCTTCTCTCTGCCATGGGATCCTTGGGGCATCCAGACCTGCCAATTGTGATTACTGAAAGCGGATGGCCTTCTGCAGGGAAGGATGTGGCGACTATTGAGAATGCCCAGACTTACAACAATAATCTCATCCAACATGTATTGTCCAACGCAGGGACGCCAAAGAGACCTGGAAGCAGCATCGACACTTATATCTTCGCTCTTTTCAACGAGAACATGAAGCAAGGCGATGAGACGGAGAAACACTTCGGCCTTTTCAACCCTGATAAGCAGCCTGTCTACCCTGTCAACTTCTCCCCTAACTAGTTTTGTATGTTAAATTGACGTTTAATAGGTTATGTTGAACAAGATTCATGGAATTAGCGTGCAAAAATGAATCTCTTTATTGAGCTTCACACTTGCGCTTGTCCTTTTGAGTCATATTATATTATATTATATTATCTTATATTATATTATATATATATAACATTTGGCCATTTCTCTGTCTTCTTTTGGCCAGATTAGCATAGGCCATGCATCCAAAGCAATATGTTTAAAACAACTACATATGGTTGTAAGAAAACAAATACAATTTAATAATATTAATGAATCAAAAAATTTAGAATTAATGATTTTGGATTCAATATGATAATAAAATAATTATTAAAATGAGTTAATTTACAGTTTGATGTTGATTTGATTTTAAAAAGTATTTCTAATCTATTTATTGTTGTATTAAAGAAATAAGAATTGTAAAAAAATTGCATGTTAAATAATGATATTAATTTTTTACTTGTATCTTATTTGTGTGATTGTAGAATCGTCTAACATAAAAAAGGATTATTTTATTTTATATGCATTTCATTTGTTTGAATGAATCTATATTTTAACTATGTATATGAACTTTGCTAAATTTTAGATCTATAAACTAGTCACATTGACTTCTACAATTTATGTTTAAAAATGATAGTACGGTAAATAAATTAAAAAATTGATAAATAATTTTTTTTTTCATAGAGTCAAACCTTTGAATACAAATTTAATACTTGTGCATATTAATCAAATAAAAGAAGCAACCACACAGTGTGATCTAGAATATCAATGCTATATGATATTACATTGATATTGCTTAATATGTTGAAGGTGTGTTATTTCAATTCTAAATATATTGTAGATTTACATTGACCATCAAAATAAATAATCATTTTCCCTTGTATACCACATGCTAGTCTTCAATTTAATGCTTGTGTGTTTTATTCAAGTGAAAATAGCTAAATTGAATAAAAAATTAAATTTACTGCTTGTGTTTTAGAATGTTCTCATCTTTTTTATGAAATTTTGGGATTTTGGTTCTTTGATCCATAATATTTTCTAGAGAGTTCTTCTTGTTTAATTTATGACTAAAACCTTAGTCTTTTTGTATTTTTCCTTCTAGATATGTCATTGTATTTTTTTATAATAACATTCACTAAACTTTTAAATTTATTTGAATTATGTTTATAACCAATTTTCTTGAATTTTATAACCTAAAAGTCTTGGCCACCTAAAAAAGAGACATGACAGAGAGAATGACCAAAAGAAATCCTTAGTTTCGTGTTAAGCAGATTGATACCAAAAATAAATATTATTATTAATAAATTTGAAGTTTATAAGTATAGAAAAGTACTTTTACTATTGCAGTTATTGTTTCGGTGGCATTGGGTTTAATCTATGGTATTTTCTCCATGAGTCATTAACATAGATGTAAATCTTTTGGATGAATTTATTTGCATCCACTTGTCTTCCCATGTGCAGTGACTCTTCTTTGATGATCTTTTAGCTATGGTGCAATTGTCTATGGTCCTACAAGCGTGGTTATTATCATGGACATGATTCAACTATAAAATGACTTTTTTGCTTTTCATATTGAATAACTATTTAATATGTTTCCGTGTGACAAAGGTTACAAGAAGAATGGGGCAAAAGATTATAGGAGCAATATTATCTAGCATAAATGAATTTAGGTTTAGCTCGCTTTCAAATCTGATTTCAAATAAATAAACTTGTGGTTTGTGGCAGCATGTCACTGCTATCACGAGTTGCAGGCCGTTGGCCATTTTTCCCTGACGGAGACTCTGACTTGTGTTGGTTAAATGATGGTGATCATGCAATCCATAGATCGCTGACACCGTTTTCAAGCAGCTCTTTCTTGTGTAGAGTTAGGAGTTTATTTAGAGTCTGCGTTATTTTAGTTGTAATATTTTCTTAGAGTTTTAAGTGCTATTTTTGAAAATGTCGAACTGTTGTTCTATAACGCTCAAATTAATAGGCACTAATCAATGTAATCGAAGGATGATGGATGAACATGGACATGTCAACTTTATCTTCTATCGTTCAATTTTTCTTTTCGTAAATTTAAAGTTACTAATAAAAAAATGTTAAAGGGGTTAAAGACTGTAAATACAACGAATAATGACAAATTTTATGGTTTCTACTTTGTGTCTATGTTTTGCATCCCTCTTCCTTCTTTCTAGTAATATGACAATTAATATTAGACGAGACTCTGATTATTATTCTTATGGATGAAAATTTAGAAAAGAAAGATAATATTACTTGTGGGTGATTCCAACCTTTAAGATGAGCTTCTGCCTCTTATTATGAGTGTGGTGCTCCTAATTGACTATATTCTAGCAAGTTTTCCTAGTCAATGCTCAACATCTATCAAAGGATACCTTTAAGGAAGATGATAAACTTATTGGATAGAAGTCAAATGATGATAATCTTTCCTATGGTGACATTTAGGGAAAAACTAATTATAAAGACCCTCTTATTTGAAATTACCTTATAAGATTACTTTTATTATGTTATTTTTGAGTGTGATCCTTTGACTTGTTATCTCCTATTTTGAATTGGTCCAATTTAGACTTTATGGATTTTCCTTTTAACCATCCAACCCCTTTTTCTATAAATATTAAAAGCTATTATCTTTTAATTTATTTATGGGTTAAATAGGATTATTAATCAAAAAAAACTTTTGGATAATAGTACAAAGTTGTGTCACACTTTTGACCAACTTATCAACATAACTGAATTTAAATATTTCTAACTAACAATCAACTTTGGTCAAACATATGATCTAGTAAGATTCATTCTTGCTAAGTTAAATATTTTTGACAACTTTTCCAACAAAATTAATTGGCTAAATACATATGCAACACCACTTTAAGACCAATTTACCCATAAAATAAAATATTAGGTTGATTACCATGCCAAAGAAAAACACTAAAACTTAATAGAAAGAATTAAAAAAATATGATACAATATATAAAAGAATCTATATCAAGATTATATAATTGTTTTCTATTTAGATAAATATTTAATATGAAAGTTTTTGAAAAGGAAAAAAATAGGTTTTACAGGGACCTGAAACCACGAAGTTCAAACAAACAAAATATAAGCATAAAAATTACCAACAACTAACCAGCTGTCCCAAAAAGGAAACGACAGCAACAAAAGACAGTAGGGTCCAAAAAAAGGACCACCCAAAAAAACCAGAAAACCAAACACCAAGTTACTCCAAATTATTCAGTAACTCCTCAGCTTCTTTTTCAACATTCTGCATATCCTGTAACCCCTGCCTAAGGATTTGAACCGTGTGTGAAGAAGTCGGGGTTTTCCTTTTTATGTTTGCTCTGGTACGAGTCGAGATACCTTCACCGGCCGATTTGCTGCCGCCTCTGTTCACATCCAAATCCACCACCAGCGAACCCTTTTGAATTTTTTCAAGCTTTTCCACCATCGCATTTATGATGATTGTATTATGCCTTGCGATTTTGTGGTTGTTTGCAACAGTGGCCCTTATGTTTTGTCCAATCTTGAATATATTACATTCAATACTTATCAATCGATCCTCATGTAGTTGCTGTCTTTTCCTCGGTAAAGGAATTTCCTGTTCCTCACTAACTCTTCTGTCCCAACTGATCTTTTGCTCCAGTTCCATAATCTTATTATTGAGAATAGTAATACGGCCTTTCAAATCACAAACTTCTTTCTGGGTCCATTTGAGAACGGTAAAAAGACCCTCTGTACTTTTTTCTGCAACACTAACCATTTCCTCAGGCTTGAGCATTTTCAGGACATAATTAATGTCATCCTGAATAGGGGTTTCAAAATGGTCATTCCCAACTTGTCCAGAAACAGGGGCACTAGGGGCCGAATCCTTACTAACCAAGGGCTTCTCAGAGATGATCTCCATAGAACTTCTAGAGTACGAAACAAGTTTCATAATAGGGTTACCTTTAAAACCAGGGGACAAACCCAGAGTGGGGCACCCAGGAGACGGATGGGGGTTAAGACAATGCAGAGGAGCCAGATCCGGACTAGGGTCCTCAGGCAGCGGATGTCGTATAGGATAAGACAATGGGTGTAGTACTTCTCTGGCTAAGGAGTCGGAAGAGAAAGATAGGTCAAGGGATTCTTCTGGTATTTCATACGTTGAGATTGAATTAATTAAATAAAGGTAATATTTTTATTAAAATGCTAGATTAAATTGTATTTAAATATTTAAATGTTTTTTTTTTTTTTTTTTAAACATTACAATTGAACATACAAGAAACGTTAACCATAAACATATCACACATTACATTAATACACTTAGTTCTCTGGAGCACGCAAGGTTACTTCACAAACAACTAACAACGAAACAAAGATAACAACAACACAATTCACTACTTATAGCTATATTCAATGATCACACAAGCTACAAGAAAAGATAGAAGTGATTTACTGACTTTGGCAATAGAGTCCACTTAGGTCAACTTAACATACCTCTTGCATTCCATTTATTGACAAGTCCTCGCTCCCAATGCCTATACCTGCAAGATCTACATGACTTGGCACACACATCAGATCAAAGATAGTTAGCGCATGATCACTAAGAGAAGCTATATATATATCAATGGATAGCTTTTACGTTACCAAAAATAAACGACAAGTCTCAAACAAGACTCAGAAGAACAGTCCTAGGGGCCCGACCTAATGCCTCGGGAGCTCATCACTTGATGGCCTTGCCTACGTATATAATTCACAGAGGCACCGTAGTTCGACAACTTGAGTTGCGCCAACTCATTGACTGACTAACCAAGGGTTCACTCAAAGGAATTTCAAGGAGGAATCTATCCCAACACAATAGTACACAACACTACGAATACACACTAAACTCAAACTTCTATTCACAAGCATTATATGACCCATACAAAATTACATACTAGAGGAGTGGGTATGCAACCCTTTCTAGGGTCCATCACCCCAGACAGTTTCTTAGGCGGCTGCCACCCACTTAGGCGAAGCCGAAGACTGCTAAACTAGATAAGCATATTCTTGCAAAAATAAAATAAGAATAGCCTACTCACAAACAAAATTATTGATATAATACAAATCAATCAATTCCCTCTAAAATTTGTTGCTAATGAATATTATATTGAATTTGCAAACACTAATGCATACAGAGTAAAACAACTCATATCTAATGCAATTATATTTTAAAAATTAAGAGTTATAGAATTTAATATTGACCAAATCAATGTAATCTTGTAACATGATGAGAACCAAAAGAATTAAAACAGATTGTAAGTTCTATGAGAAATTAGATAATAATTCTTTTATAGATCATACTAGATAATTAAAAAAAGCAATCACGATTAAAGAGAACAAGAAAATATACATTATTGGACCACCATGATTATGATAAGTAGGGTGATTTGCATCTTAATGACACTAAACCCAATTATGGGGTATTTAGTTCTAAACGTAAGATACCAATAATGATGAAGCAACGAAAAGACAACGAATCTAGGAAACTAATTATATTACCATAATTAAATTTAAACAATGAATTGGCTAAAAGCTATTTTAAGAAGAAAGAAAATCAACAAGAGGTCACACAATAATCTCATCTCATGAAATGAAATGACATGGTAGCAGGGTGCACACTAGATGGATTAGTTGAAAAGGCTTAAGAAACTTTCAAGCAAAGGCGATTGGCTGCTAGATATGCACAAAACGAATTTATTACAAAGGCTACGAAACTTTTTGGCAAATGCAGTCGGCTGGTGAAGGAAGACATCATCTCAAAACTTTGATCTAAAGAAGCTCTCTAGAACGTATCCTAACATTGTGAGCGTTTCTTATGTTCTAGGCGTATGCAGTCACGCAAGTCTAGTGGTTGAGGGTTCTGCATACCTTATGCAACATTAACCCTTATTGCAAAACATAACCAGTCGATCATCAGGTGTGCATGTTGACCTACATACCCATGTTGGCTATCTTGGGGACACCCTAAACCTTAATCTAAGATATCGGTTATACCTTTGGCGCCTATGGCTCACAGATGAATATAGGCTAAGTATTTCCAGATTCAAGACTTTTACTTAATGCTACGGACGAGCAACACATAATCATTTGTCTGCTGAGTTAGGGATGGGTCAGCAATGAACCATCGACAGCGACAGCGCAACCAGAGAGGGAGGGCGCACGGCTTAGTAGCAGAAAACAAAACATTACAAGTTCATATCGAATGCTGAGCAACCTAAGCCGCTAAAATTCGAAACTTACAAATCTTTTAGCTTATGAGAAGTGGAGGTTCAACGTTTCTAAGGAGGATATTGGTGATGCTAAATGAACAATCTGAAAAAGAAGCATCGATTTAAAATAATCGATGTATTTGTCAAGGCTCAGAATAGCGTTAGAAAAGAAAAGAGCTAATGCAGGAAGTAAGGGATTCAGTTCAAATACATCCCAAAAGACCATAACTCCAAACCCTCAACAAAAGACTTAGCACCCAAAACACATCTAAGACATCGAACTATTGATGGCTGAACATCAACAAGCGACGCCCACCAGACTGCACGCATAAGTTTATCATTCAAGAAAGGCAGTATGAAAGGGAACATACAACTTTATTAACCCTGCAATGTATTTCCTTAAATGAGGCTTGCAATCAAACAATCATGAGAGAAACAGTGCCAATGATTGCATTTGACAGTCCATAAATTGACAACGGAAGAAATTAACATATTCATTGAACGTGGGTTATCAACTGAAAACAGAACCATCGATTGAGTTTGCAGGGTTAAGAAATGCCACCGCTACCTTCAGTGAATATCTGATTATTAACTATGGTGATCGCTGCTAACGCAGAGGGTGCGCACAATAAGGACTTGTTAAGAAGGCTTAGAATCTTGCAGGCAGATGCAAATGACAGGTGTAAAAAGATACCATGCGATGATTGCAGTAGATGCACAAAATTTTAAATACAAGTCATTATTCATGGGGTTGTGATTAGAGTTGCATCGAAATACATGCAAGAAGCAATTTCATTCAAATGAAATCAAACAAAGGAAGATTCAACAACTTACAAAACATGCCGCCTCCATTCATACCATCGGCTGATCTAGGGAGGATTTGAAGTGATAACTTAAAGTCACAAACTAGAGCTAAAATATGGCTCCCATGGCACCGCTTGGATTCCCACATGTGAAGATGAACATGGTGTGCTAGAATGATCTCTTTTTCCGCCGTCCCAGACTCGTTCTCCCCAGAAAAGTCAATACCCTCAGTCTTGAGGATAAAGCAGTGAGGATGGATGGATATGCACCGATTATAAGCCTTCTGATCCAAAGCAACTATAACCAGATGATTCAAGAGCCTGCTAGTGTCTTCCCCAGTGTGAAAGCTCTCCAAGAAAAGATCTGTCCAGAAATTTGGCGTTGCCCATGCCCCCTTCAACGTGGTTATTCCCCCTGTCTTATTACCCATGGCAGCCTTTTGTAAAACTGTCTCCAGTTGTCGAAGTTCTTTTTTTTTTTTTTTAGGTTGCTACCTTTGGACCATCTATTTCCCAGAATACGACCACAAGAAAAGCTACAAATAAAACTGCTTTAAAACAAAGCAAAACATCAAAAAGAAAAAACTAAATCATAATTTTAATCTATTACAAAATAAAACATGCAGTTTTCTCTATCTCCTCACGCGAGGAATTTACTTCTTTATTCCAACACTTATCCTCAAAAAAAATAATTAATTAAAATAATAAAACACAATTTAATTTTTAATTATCATTTAATAAACTACATTATTTTAAAAATAAATAAATAAATAAAACATTTAAATATTTAAATACAATTTAATCTAGCATTTTAATAAAAATATTACCTTTATTTAATTAATTCAATCTCAACGTATGAAATACCAGAAGAAGCCCTTGACCTATCTTTCTCTTCTGACTCCTTAGCCAGAGGAGTACTACATCCTCCCCCCCTTAAAACTTGACTTACTCCTGGAAGTCACATGGCTCAAAATGGAAACATAACCATACTAGTACCAAAATTTATCTAATCTATAATTGATGTACACCCTCTTTCTGCATCATTGCAATTAGAATCACTATCCGGCTTCAAATTTGAAAATAATCTCTTCTTAACTACTTTTATTTATAAACCCTTACATCTCTTACAATAACATACTTGATTTCAGCATTAGTAACAGAGCAAGTACTCCTATTAACTCAATTTTCCATTTACACAACGAATATCTCCAAAATGTCATAGAAGGAAACCACCTCAAATGATTACTTGGAATTAACAAAGATACACACCATATCACGTTTCAGTAACATATTTAAGTCACAATTTGCGATTCTCAATAATATCCAATCCATTTATACCACAGAGTCACAATATACCCACATTTAAGATAGTGTGGTTATCCCTCTTTTACATCAATAAGCAACAACACATAAGAAATATACATCTAACACATACATACACAATCACATCACTAGTAAAAGCACATCGCAAGGCTACACAAGAGTCCATCTGGACGCCAGAAAGCAGCATACTAATCCATGATACATAATCCATGAGCCAAGAGCCAATATCCATCTCACATAATCCATACCTCACACTCAGTGGCTTGATGGTGTTAGGCCACACACACATGGCGAGACCATCCAAACAAGACCACTATGAACAATCTCTTGTTGTATAAGGTGGTTAGCCTCCAAGAGATAGTCATCACACATAGGTGGGTAGTGGGTCCTAGCTATAAAATAGCCTCACATACCCCCATCCTCAAGGTTCCCTGCGTCCACTTCCTCGTATACACTCACCAAGTCCGCCTCATACATCCTTGGAGAGGAATCACAATACAACACATAGCCGACCTCGAAAACAATAAGGATAAATTAGTTTAGCCACCAAAGTCATAATTAAAAGAAAACAAAAAAATTCAATTTCAACAATAAAGAAATAAATGTGCACAATTTCAACACTAAATCCAATGTAACCACGAAGGCTACAAACAAATAATATCACAAGGTATGGCTAAACCATCACAATCAAGTATAACAAAGTGTCGGCTTTCACAGTCACTAGAAAATCATCAATAATTATAAAGAAAGTTCACAACCTAGAAATTGCACTATACAACACTGCGTGACTAGATACTAGCCACCAAACGAGGAAGGAGGGAACAACGTCCGACTATACAATAGCCCCCATGTGGTGCGAAGTGAGCACGCCATCCACATGACCCAGAGTGTGCTCCTCGGCTACACTCTGCCTCGCGTCGTCACGCGACATGGACTAACCAAGTGGCCCTCGCACTCCTTGGTTGCCCGCATAGGATGTGCACCTCGACCTCCATCCAGCATCGCATCTCAGTGCGGCGTGGTCATACACCAGCCGGAGAAGGCACGCACTGGTTGTATGCCGCATGGCAGTGTGTCCGTGGCTCCGCGGAAGTAGGCACGCGCTAGACACAGCCCGCATAGCGATACCTCGTGGAAAAGGTACACGCAGGTACTCGCCGTCGCCAGAGGTATACATGGCCAGGACCTACCCATATGCTAACCAACCCGAACACTGTCAAAAGCAAACATGAGTATCCCTCTACAAATGTGTGAGGCCCCATTACGCTCATCACACAAGTAGGCTATCATAGCACATCTCATAGTGCACCTTCACGTGTCTAAGCGCGTGGCACCGTGTCCTCGAGCCCAGCTCGCTACCATCAACAACACGGCATCATCACCAGCACTGTGTCAGAACATTAGTGGGGTGTGGCATCGTATCCATTGCATCATGTCGGAACATGTGCAAATACGGTGTATGCAATACATATATGGAGCATACCAATGGCGGAATCTGGGGCTACCTCTCATATGGGTGAGGGTTTCTTTCGCTAATAATAAATCAAGCGTCCTATGGACAGCGGATAATACTAACAGCCGATGCTATACTCAAAGCGCAGTAAGGGTTTAAGAACAGCACGCCGCTGGAATCGATGCCGGTCGCATCATAAAAGGGAGAAAGTGATGAACATAGGATTGATTCGGATGAAATCACTCGCAAATTGCCCGTATCGTCGCAGCTACCACACACTGCCCAGAGAGCTTTTGGCATTTCCTTCACGGGATTGAGAATTTGGAGAACCAAAAGAAAGAATCGTACGACTATGTTTTGGCTATAATATATAAATTTCAACCACACGTGGGTTGGCCCTCAATCAGGTAACAAACATACACACATAATGGTATGGTTAATCCCACACCAAATACAATAGTTTTCCCATGGATGGCTACATAGTATCACCATCCCATGGAACACAAAGCAAGCACAGGGTACTCACAACACTCAATCAATGCACAGTTACTGGTTTCTTCACATTTACAGGGGTTACAATTACATGCACAACTCCATTACTCTTCAAAAGATCACATTCCATAAGTACTATTTTCCATATATCCCATGATGCTACAAGCCAATATCATGATTACTATGATCACTTAACAACTCCAATTAATAAATTCACATTCACCTCTATTCATTCAGTATAACATTTTTGCCTTCATAACATATGCATATGTAGACTAACTTTTCTTCTAGATAGAATATATAAACCAGACAACATAATGGGCTCATATGAAACCAGAGTGCCCAGTATATGAACCTAGCGCTCTGATACCAAGTTGTAATGCCCGTCATGCAACCCAGAGAACACAGACAAAGCAAACAATTTTCTTTTTTTTTAAACATTACAATTGAACATACAAGAAACGTTAACCATAAACATATCACACATTACATTAATACAGTTAGTTCTCTGGGGCACGCAAGGTTACTTCACAAACAACTAACAACGAAACAAAGATAACAACAACACAATTCACTACTTATAGCTATATTCAATGATCACACAAGCTACAAGAAAAGATAGAAGTGATTTACTGACTTTGGCAATAGAGTCCACTTAGGTCAACTTAACATACCTCTTGCATTCCATTTATTGACAAGTCCTCGCTCCCAATGCCTATACCTGCAAGATCTACATGACTTGGCACACACATCAGATCAAAGATAGTTAGCGCATGATCACTAAGAGAAGCTATATATATATCAATGGATAGCTTTTACGTTACCGAAAATAAACGACAAGTCTCAAACAAGACTCAGAAGAACAGTCCTAGGGGCCCGACCTAATGCCTCGGGAGCTCATCACTTGATGGCCTTGCCTACGTATATAATTCGCAGAGGCACCGTAGTTCGACAACTTGAGTTGCGCCAACTCATTGACTGACTAACCAAGGGTTCACTCAAAGGACTTTCAAGGAGGAATCTATCCCAACACAATAGTACACAACACTACGAATACACACTAAACTCAAACTTCTATTCACAAGCATTATATGACCCATACAAAATTACATACTAGAGGAGTGGGTATGCAACCCTTTCTAGGGTCCATCACCCCAGACAGTTTCTTAGGTGGCTGCCACCCACTTAGGCGAAGCCGAAGACTGCTAAACTAGATAAGCATATTCTTGCAAAAATAAAATAAGAATAGCCTACTCACAAACAAAATTATTGATATAATACAAATCAATCAATTCCCTCTAAAATTTGTTGCTAATGAATATTATATTGAATTTGCAAACACTAATGCATACAGAGTAAAACAACTCATATCTAATGCAATTATATTTTAAAAATTAAGAGTTATAGAATTTAATATTGACCAAATCAATGTAATCTTGTAACATGATGAGAACCAAAAGAATTAAAACAGATTGTAAGTTCTATGAGAAATTAGATAATAATTCTTTTATAGATCATACTAGATAATTAAAAAAAGCAATCACGATTAAAGAGAACAAGAAAATATACATTATTGGACCACCATGATTATGATAAGTAGGGTGATTTGCATCTTAATGACACTAAACCCAATTATGGGGTATTTAGTTCTAAACGTAAGATACCAATAATGATGAAGCAACGAAAAGACAACGAATCTAGGAAACTAATTATATTACCATAATTAAATTTAAACAATGAATTGGCTAAAAGCTATTTTAAGAAGAAAGAAAATCAACAAGAGGTCACACAATAATCTCATCTCATGAAATGAAATGACATGGTAGCAGGGTGCACACTAGATGGATTAGTTGAAAAGGCTTAAGAAACTTTCAAGCAAAGGCGATTGGCTGCTAGATATGCACAAAACGAATTTATTACAAAGGCTACGAAACTTTTTGGCAAATGCAGTCGGCTGGTGAAGGAAGACATCATCTCAAAACTTTGATCTAAAGAAGCTCTCTAGAACGTATCCTAACATTGTGAGCGTTTCTTATGTTCTAGGCGTATGCAGTCACGCAAGTCTAGTGGTTGAGGGTTCTGCATACCTTATGCAACATTAACCCTTATTGCAAAACATAACCAGTCGATCATCAGGTGTGCATGTTGACCTACATACCCATGTTGGCTATCTTGGGGACACCCTAAACCTTAATCTAAGATATCGGTTATACCTTTGGCGCCTATGGCTCACAGATGAATATAGGCTAAGTATTTCCAGATTCAAGACTTTTACTTAATGCTACGGACGAGCAACACATAATCATTTGTCTGCTGAGTTAGGGATGGGTCAGCAATGAACCATCGACAGCGACAGCGCAACCAGAGAGGGAGGGCGCACGGCTTAGTAGCAGAAAACAAAACATTACAAGTTCATATCGAATGCTGAGCAACCTAAGCCGCTAAAATTCGAAACTTACAAATCTTTTAGCTTATGAGAAGTGGAGGTTCAACGTTTCTAAGGAGGATATTGGTGATGCTAAATGAACAATCTGAAAAAGAAGCATCGATTTAAAATAATCGATGTATTTGTCAAGGCTCAGAAAAGCGTTAGAAAAGAAAAGAGCTAATGCAGGAAGTAAGGGATTCAGTTCAAATACATCCCAAAAGACCATAACTCCAAACCCTCAACAAAAGACTTAGCACCCAAAACACATCTAAGACATCGAACTATTGATGGCTGAACATCAACAAGCGACGCCCACCAGACTGCACGCATAAGTTTATCATTCAAGAAAGGCAGTATGAAAGGGAACATACAACTTTATTAACCCTGCAATGTATTTCCTTAAATGAGGCTTGCAATCAAACAATCATGAGAGAAACAGTGCCAATGATTGCATTTGACAGTCCATAAATTGACAACGGAAGAAATTAACATATTCATTGAACGTGGGTTATCAATTGAAAACAGAACCATCGATTGAGTTTGCAGGCTTAAGAAATGCCACCGCTACCTTCAGTGAATATCTGATTATTAACTATGGTGATCGCTGCTAAGGCAGAGGGTGCGCACAATAAGGACTTGTTAAGAAGGCTTAGAATCTTGCAGGCAGATGCAAATGACAGGTGTAAAAAGATACCATGCGATGATTGCAGTAGATGCACAAAATTTTAAATACAAGTCATTATTCACGGGGTTGTGATTAGAGTTGCATCAAAATACATGCAAGAAGCAATTTCATTCGAATGAAATCAAACAAAGGAAGATTCAACAACTTACAAAACATGCCGCCTCCATTCATACCATCGGCTGATCTAGGGAGGATTTGAAGTGATAACTTAAAGTCACAAACTGGAGCTAAAATACGGCTCCCATGGCACCGCTTGGATTCCCACACGTGAAGATGAACATGGTGTGCTAGAATGATCTCTTTTTCCACCATCCTAGACCCGTTCTCCCCAGAAAAGTCAATACCCCAGTCTTGAGGATAAAGCAGTGAGGATGGATGGATATGCACCGATTATAAGCCTTCTGATCCAAAGCAACTATAACCAGATGATTCAAGAGCCTGCTAGTGTCTTCCCCAGTGTGAAAGCTCTCCAAGAAAAGATCTGTCAAGAAATTTGGTGTTGCCCATGCCTGATTCAACGTGGTTATTCTCCCTGTCTTATTACCCATGGCAGCCTTTTGTATAACTGTCTCCAGCTGTCGAAGTTCTTTGGTCAGGTTGCTACCTTTGGACCATGCATTTCCCAGAATACGATCACAAGAAAAGCTACAAATAAAACTGCTTTAAAACAAAGCAAACATCCAAAAAGAAAAAAAAACTAAATCATAATTTTAATCTATTACAAAATAAAACATGCAGTTTTCTCTATCTCCTCACGCGAGGAATTTACTTCTTTATTCCAACACTTATCCTCAAAAAAAATAATTAATTAAAATAATAAAACACAATTTAATTTTTAATTATCATTTAATAAACTACATTATTTTAAAAATAAATAAATAAATAAAACATTTAAATATTTAAATACAATTTAATCTAGCATTTTAATAAAAATATTACCTTTATTTAATTAATTCAATCTCAACGTATGAAATACCAGAAGAAGCCCTTGACCTATCTTTCTCTTCTGACTCCTTAGCCAGAGGAGTACTACATCCTCCCCCCCTTAAAACTTGACTTACTCCTGGAAGTCACATGGCTCAAAATGGAAACATAACCATACTAGTACCAAAATTTATCTAATCTATAATTGATGTACACCCTCTTTCTGCATCATTGCAATTAGAATCACTATCCGGCTTCAAATTTGAAAATAATCTCTTCTTAACTACTTTTATTTATAAACCCTTACATCTCTTACAATAACATACTTGATTTCAGCATTAGTAACAGAGCAAGTACTCCTATTAACTCAATTTTCCATTTACACAACGAATATCTCCAAAATGTCATAGAAGGAAACCACCTCAAATGATTACTTGGAATTAACAAAGATACACACCATATCACGTTTCAGTAACATATTTAAGTCACAATTTGCGATTCTCAATAATATCCAATCCATTTATACCACAGAGTCACAATATACCCACATTTAAGATAGTGTGGTTATCCCTCTTTTACATCAATAAGCAACAACACATAAGAAATATACATCTAACACATACATACACAATCACATCACTGGTAAAAGCACATCGCAAGGCTACACAAGAGTCCATCTAGACGCCAGAAAGCAGCATACTAATCCATGATACATAATCCATGAGCCAAGAGCCAATATCCATCTCACATAATCCATACCTCACACTCAGTGGCTTGATGGTGTTAGGCCACACACACATGGCGAGACCATCCAAACAAGACCACTATGAACAATCTCTTGTTGTATAAGGTGGTTAGCCTCCAAGAGATAGTCATCACACATAGGTGGGTAGTGGGTCCTAGCTATAAAATAGCCTCACATACCCCCATCCTCAAGGTTCCCTGCGTCCACTTCCTCGTATACACTCACCAAGTCCGCCTCATACATCCTTGGAGAGGAATCACAATACAACACATAGCCGACCTCGAAAACAATAAGGATAAATTAGTTTAGCCACCAAAGTCATAATTAAAAGAAAACAAAAAAATTCAATTTCAACAATAAAGAAATAAATGTGCACAATTTCAACACTAAATCCAATGTAACCACGAAGGCTACAAACAAATAATATCACAAGGTATGGCTAAACCATCACAATCAAGTATAACAAAGTGTCGGCTTTCACAGTCACTAGAAAATCATCAATAATTATAAAGAAAGTTCACAACCTAGAAATTGCACTATACAACACTGCGTGACTAGATACTAGCCACCAAACGAGGAAGGAGGGAACAACGTCCGGCTATACAATAGCCCCCATGTGGTGCGAAGTGAGCACGCCATCCACATGACCCAGAGTGTGCTCCTCGGCTACACTCTGCCTCGCGTCGTCACGCGACATGGACTAACCAAGTGGCCCTCGCACTCCTTGGTTGCCCGCATAGGATGTGCACCTCGGCCTCCATCCAGCATCGCATCTCAGTGCGGCGTGGTCATACACCAGCCGGAGAAGGCACGCACTGGTCGTATGCCGCATGGCAGTGTGTCCGTGGCTCCGCGGAAGTAGGCACGCGCTAGACACACCCCGCATAGCGATACCTCGTGGAAAAGGCACACGCAGGTACTCGCCGTCGCCAGAGGTATACATGGCCAGGACCTACCCATATGCTAACCAACCCGAACACTGTCGAAAGCAAACATGAGTATCCCTCTACAAATGTGTGAGGCCCCATTACGCTCATCACACAAGTAGGCTATCATAGCACATCTCATAGTGCACCTTCACGTGTCTAAGCACGTGGCATCGTGTCCTCGAGCCCAGCTCGCTACCATCAACAACACGGCATCATCACCAGCACTATGTCGGAACATCAGTGGGGTGTGGCATCGTATCCATTGCATCATGTCGGAACATGTGCAAATACGGTGTATGCAATACATATGTGGGCATATCAATATGGGGCTACTCGAGCTTCACCTCTCATACGGACGAGGTTCACTCGCTAATGTCAGCTCAACGTCCCTATGGACGCCAGACCAATACTAACAACCAATGCTGCTATACTCAAAACTGTGGGGTTTAGGCTAGCACATATGAATCAAGTACCCTGATCCATCATAAGGGAAGTAGTGAGTACGTTTCCTCGGGATCGGTTGAGCTAAGAATACTCTGCGTCGCAATATGCGTACGCTACACACTCCGCCCAAGAAACTTTGTGGCTGCTACTACCCCTTCACAGATTGAGGGACTGGAGAACCAAAAGAAAAGAATCTGTGAAACTATCTTTTGGCTACTCATATATAAATTTCAACCACACATGGGTTGGCCCTCAATCAGGTAACAAACATGCTACACATGAATGGTATGGTTATTTCCACACCAAGAAAAGTAATAGTTTTCCCATGGATGGGTACATAGTATCACCATCGCATGGCACACAAAGCAAGCACAGGGTACTCACAACACTCAATCAATGCACAGTTACTGGCTTCTCATATTTACAGGGGTTACAATTACATGCACAACTCCATTACTCTTCAAAAGATCACATTCCATAAGTACTATTTTCCATATATCCCATGATGCTACAAGCCAATATCATGATTACTATGATCACTTAACAATTCCAATTAATAAATTCACATTCACCTCTATTCATTCAGTATAACATTTTTGCCTTCATAACATATGCATATGTAGACTAACTTTTCTTCTAGATAGAATATATAAACCAGACAACATAATGGGCTCATATGAAACCAGAGTGCCCTGTATATGAACCTAGTGCTCTGATACCAAGTTGTAATGCCCGTCATGCAACCCAGAGAACACAGACAAAGCAAACAATTTTTTTTTTTTTAAACATTACAATTGAACATACAAGAAATGTTAACCATAAACATATCACACATTACATTAATACACTTAGTTCTCTGGGGCACGCAAGGTTACTTCACAAACAACTAACAACGAAACAAAGATAACAACAACACAATTCACTACTTATAGCTATATTCAATGATCACACAAGCTACAAGAAAAGATAGAAGTGATTTACTGACTTTGGCAATAGAGTCCACTTAGGTCAACTTAACATACCTCTTGCATTCCATTTATTGACAAGTCCTCGCTCCCAATGCCTATACCTGCAAGATCTACATGACTTGGCACACACATCAGATCAAAGATAGTTAGCGCATGATCACTAAGAGAAGCTATATATATATCAATGGATAGCTTTTACGTTACCGAAAATAAACGACAAGTCTCAAACAAGACTCAGAAGAACAGTCCTAGGGGCCCGACCTAATGCCTCGGGAGCTCATCACTTGATGGCCTTGCCTACGTATATAATTCGCAGAGGCACCGTAGTTCGACAACTTGAGTTGCGCCAACTCATTGACTGACTAACCAAGGGTTCACTCAAAGGACTTTCAAGGAGGAATCTATCCCAACACAATAGTACACAACACTACGAATACACACTAAACTCAAACTTCTATTCACAAGCATTATATGACCCATACAAAATTACATACTAGAGGAGTGGGTATGCAACCCTTTCTAGGGTCCATCACCCCAGACAGTTTCTTAGGCGGCTGCCACCCACTTAGGCGAAGCCGAAGACTGCTAAACTAGATAAGCATATTCTTGCAAAAATAAAATAAGAATAGCCTACTCACAAACAAAATTATTGATATAATACAAATCAATCAATTCCCTCTAAAATTTGTTGCTAATGAATATTATATTGAATTTGCAAACACTAATGCATACAGAGTAAAACAACTCATATCTAATGCAATTATATTTTAAAAATTAAGAGTTATAGAATTTAATATTGACCAAATCAATGTAATCTTGTAACATGATGAGAACCAAAATATTTAAAACAGATTGTAAGTTCTATGAGAAATTAGATAATAATTCTTTTATAGATCATACTAGATAATTAAAAAAAGCAATCATGATTAAAGAGAACAAGAAAATATACATTATTGGACCACCATGATTATGATAAGTAGGGTGATTTGCATCTTAATGACACTAAACCCAATTATGGGGTATTTAGTTCTAAACGTAAGATACCAATAATGATGAAGCAACAAAAAGACAACGAATCTAGGAAACTAATTATATTACCATAATTAAATTTAAACAATGAATTGTCTAAAAGCTATTTTAAGAAGAAAGAAAATCAACAGGAGGTCACACAATAATCTCATCTCATGAAATGAAATGACATGGTAGCAGGGTGCACACTAGATGGATTAGTTGAAAAGGCTTAAGAAACTTTCAAGCAAAGGCGATTGGCTGCTAGATATGCACAAAACGAATTTATTACAAAGGCTACGAAACTTTTTGGCAAATGCAGTCGGCTGGTGAAGGAAGACATCATCTCAAAACTTTGATCTAAAGAAGCTCTCTAGAACGTATCCTAACATTGTGAGCGTTTCTTATGTTCTAGGCGTATGCAGTCACGCAAGTCTAGTGGTTGAGGGTTCTGCATACCTTATGCAACATTAACCCTTATTGCAAAACATAACCAGTCGATCATCAGGTGTGCATGTTGACCTACATACCCATGTTGGCTATCTTGGGGACACCCTAAACCTTAATCTAAGATATCGGTTATACCTTTGGCGCCTATGGCTCACAGATGAATATAGGCTAAGTATTTCCAGATTCAAGACTTTTACTTAATGCTACGGACGAGAAACACATAATCATTTGTCTGCTGAGTTAGGGATGGGTCAGCAATGAACCATCGACAGCGACAGCGCAACCAGAGAGGGAGGGCGCACGGCTTAGTAGCAGAAAACAAAACATTACAAGTTCATATCGAATGCTGAGCAACCTAAGCCGCTAAAATTCGAAACTTACAAATCTTTTAGCTTATGAGAAGTGGAGGTTCAACGTTTCTAAGGAGGATATTGGTGATGCTAAATGAACAATCTGAAAAAGAAGCATCGATTTAAAATAATCGATGTATTTGTCAAGGCTCAGAAAAATGTTAGAAAAGAAAAGAGCTAATGTAGGAAGTAAGGGATTCAGTTCAAATACATCCCAAAAGACCATAACTCCAAACCCTCAACAAAAGACTTAGCACCCAAAACACATCTAAGACATCGAACTATTGATGGCTGAACATCAACAAGCGACGCCCACCAGACTGCACGCATAAGTTTATCATTCAAGAAAGGCAGTATGAAAGGGAACATACAACTTTATTAACCCTGCAATGTATTTCCTTAAATGAGGCTTGCAATCAAACAATCATGAGAGAAACAGTGCCAATGATTGCATTTGACAGTCCATAAATTGACAACGGAAGAAATTAACATATTCATTGAACGTGGGTTATCAACTGAAAACAGAACCATCGATTGAGTTTCGGATAAGTGTTGGAATAAAGCAGTAAATTCCTCGCGTGAGGAGATAGAGAAAACTGCATGTTTTATTTTGTAATAGATTAAAATTATGATTTAGTTTTTTCTTTTTGATGTTTTGCTTTGTTTTAAAGCAGTTTTATTTGTAGCTTTTCTTGTGGTCGTATTCTGGGAAATAGATGGTCCAAAGGTAGCAACCTAAAAAAAAAAAAAAAAGAACTTCGACAACTGGAGACAGTTTTACAAAAGGCTGCCATGGGTAATAATACAGGGGGAATAACCACGTTGAAGGGGGCATGGGCAACGCCAAATTTCTGGACAGATCTTTTCTTGGAGAGCTTTCACACTGGGGAAGACACTAGCAGGCTCTTGAATCATATGGTTATAGTTGCTTTGGATCAGAAGGCTTATAATAGGTGCATATCCATCCATCCTCACTGCTTTATCCTCAAGACTGAGGGTATTGACTTTTCTGGGGAGAACGGGTCTGGGACGGCGGAAAAAGAGATCATTCTAGCACACCATGTTCATCTTCACGTGTGGGAATCCAAGCGGTGCCATGGGAGTCGTATTTTAGCTCCAGTTTGTGACTTTAAGTTATCACTTCAAATCCTCCCTAGATCAGCCGATGGTATGAATGGAGGCGGCATGTTTTGTAAGTTGCTGAATCTTCCTTTGTTTGAGTTCATTCGAATGAAATTGCTTCTTGCATGTATTTCGATGCAACTCTAATCACAACCCCGTGAATAATGACTTGTATTTAAAATTTTGTGCATCTACTGCAATCATCGCATGGTATCTTTTTACACCTGTCATTTGCATCTGCCTGCAAGATTCTAAGCCTTCTTAACAAGTCCTTATTGTGCGCACCCTATGCCTTAGCAGCGATCACCATAGTTAATAATCAGATATTCACTGAAGGTAGCGGTGGCATTTCTTAAGCCTGCAAACTCAATCGATGGTTCTGTTTTCAATTGATAACCCACGTTCAATGAATATGTTAATTTCTTCCGTTGTCAATTTATGGACTGTCAAATGCAATCATTGGCACTGTTTCTCTCATGATTGTTTGATTGCAAGCCTCATTTAAGGAAATACATTGCAGGGTTAATAAAGTTGTATGTTCCCTTTCATAGTGCCTTTCTTGAATGATAAACTTATGCGTGCAGTCTGGTGGGCGTCGCTTGTTGATGTTCAGCCATCAATAGTTCGATGTCTTAGATGTGTTTTGGGTGCTAAGTCTTTTGTTGAGGGTTTGGAGTTATGGTCTTTTGGGATGTATTTGAACTGAATCCCTTACTTCCTGCATTAGCTCTTTTCTTTTCTAACGCTGTTCTGAGCCTTGACAAATACATCGATTATTTTAAATCGATGCTTCTTTTTTAGATTGTTCATTTAGCATCACCAATATCCTCCTTAGAAACATTGAACCTCCACTTCTCATAAGCTAAAAGATTTGTAAGTTTCGAATTTTAGCAGCTTCGGTTGCTCAGCATTCGATATGAACTTGTAATGTTTTGTTTTCTGCTACTAAGCCGTGCGCCCTCCCTCTCTGGTTGCGCTGTCGCTGTCGATGGTTCATTGCTGACCCATCCCTAACTCAGCAGACAAATGATTATGTGTTGCTCGTCCGTAGCATTAAGTAAAAGTCTTGAATCTGGAAATACTTAGCCTATATTCATCTGTGAGCCATAGGCGCCAAAGGTATAACCGATATCTTAGATTAAGGTTTAGGGTGTCCCCAAGATAGCCAATATGGGTATGTAGGTCAACATGCACACTTGATGATCGACTGGTTATGTTTTGCAATAAGGGTTAATGTTGCATAAGGTATGCAGAACCCTCAACCACTAGACTTGCGTGACTGCATTCGCCTAGAACATAAGAAACGCTCACAATGTTAGGATACGTTCTAGAGAGCTTCTTTAGATCAATGTTTTGAGATGATGTCTTCCTTCACCAGCCGACTGCATTTGCCAAAAAGTTTCGTAGCCTTTGTAATAAATTCGTTTTGTGCATATCTAGCAGCCAATCGCCTTTGCTTGAAAGTTTCTTAAGCCTTTTCAACTAATCCATCTAGTGTGCACCCTGCTACCATGTCATTTCATTTCATGAGATGAGATTATTGTGTGACCTCCTGTTGATTTTCTTTCTTTTTAAAATAGCTTTTAGCCAATTCATTGTTTAAATTTAATTATGGTAATATAACTAGTTTCCTAGATTCGTTGTCTTTTCGTTGCTTCATCATTATTGGTATCTTACGTTTAGAACTAAATACCCCATAATTGGGTTTAGTGTCATTAAGATGCAAATCACCCTACTTATCATAATCATGGTGGTCCAATAATGTATATTTTCTTGTTCTCTTTAATCATGATTGCTTTTTTTAATTATCTAGTATGATCTATGAAAGAATTATTATCTAATTTCTCATAGAACTTACAATCTGTTTTAAATCTTTTGGTTCTCATCATGTTACAAGATTACATTGATTTGGTCAATATTAAATTCTATAACTCTTAATTTTTAAAATATAATTGCATTAGATATGAGTTGTTTTACTCTGTATGCATTAGTGTTTGCAAATTCAATATAATATTCATTAGCAACAAATTTTAGAGGGAATTGATTGATTTGTATTATATCAATAATTTTGTTTGTGAGTAGGCTATTCTTATTTTATTTTAGCAAGAATATGCTTATCTAGTTTAGCAGTCTTCAGCTTCGCCTAAGTGGGTGGCAGCCGCCTAAGAAACTGTCTGGGGTGATGGACCCTAGAAAGGGTTGCATACCCACTCCTCTAGTATGTAATTTTGTATGGGTCATATAATGCTTGTGAATAGAAGTTTGAGTTTAGTGTGTATTCGTAGTGTTGTGTACTATTGTGTTGGGATAGATTCCTCCTTGAAAGTCCTTTGAGTGAACCCTTGGTTAGTCAGTCAATGAGTTGGCGCAACTCAAGTTGTCGAACTACGGTGCCTCTGTGAATTATATACGTAGGCAAGGCCATCAAGTGATGAGCTCCCGAGGCATTAGGTCGGGCCCCTAGGACTGTTCTTCTGAGTCTTGTTTGAGACTTGTCGTTTATTTTTGGTAACGTAAAAGCTATCCATTGATATATATATAGCTTCTCTTAGTGATCATGCGCTAACTATCTTTGATCTGATGTGTGTGCCAAGTCATGTAGATCTTGCAGGTATAGGCATTGGGAGCGAGGACTTGTCAATAAATGGAATGCAAGAGGTATGTTAAGTTGACCTAAGTGGACTCTATTGCCAAAGTCAGTAAATCACTTCTATCTTTTCTTGTAGCTTGTGTGATCATTGAATATAGCTATAAGTAGTGAATTGTGTTGTTGTTATCTTTGTTTCGTTGTTAGTTGTTTGTGAAGTAACCTTGCGTGCCCCAGAGAACTAACTGTATTAATGTAATGTGTGATATGTTTATGGTTAACGTTTCTTGTATGTTCAATTGTAATGTTTAAAAAAAAAGAAAATTGTTTGCTTTGTCTGTGTTCTCTGGGTTGCATGACGGGCATTACAACTTGGTATCAGAGCGCTAGGTTCATATACTGGGCACTCTGGTTTCATATGAGCCCATTATGTTGTCTGGTTTATATATTCTATCTAGAAGAAAAGTTAGTCTACATATGCATATGTTATGAAGGCAAAAATGTTATACTGAATGAATAGAGGTGAATGTGAATTTATTAATTGGAATTGTTAAGTGATCATAGTAATCATGATATTGTCTTGTAGCATCATGGGATATATGGAAAATAGTACTTATGGAATGTGATCTTTTGAAGAGTAATGGAGTTGTGCATGTAATTGTAACCCCTGTAAATATGAGAAGCCAGTAACTGTGCATTGATTGAGTGTTGTGAGTACCCTGTGCTTGCTTTGTGTGCCATGCGATGGTGATACTATGTACCCATCCATGGGAAAACTATTACTTTTCTTGGTGTGGAAATAACCATACCATTCATGTGTAGCATGTTTGTTACCTGATTGAGGGCCAACCCATGTGTGGTTGAAATTTATATATGAGTAGCCAAAAGATAGTTTCACAAATTCTTTTCTTTTGGTTCTCCAGTCCCTCAATCTGTGAAGGGGTAGTAGCAGCCACAAAGTTTCTTGGGCGGAGTGTGTAGCGTACGCATATTGCGACGCAGAGTATTCTTAGCTCAACCGATCCCGAGGAAACGTACTCACTACTTCCCCTTATGATGGATCAGGGTACTTGATTCATATGTGCTAGCCTAAACCCCACAGTTTTGAGTATAGCAGCATTGGTTGTTAGTATTGGTCTGGTCGTCCATAGGGACGTTGAGCTGACATTAGCGAGTGAACCTCGTCCATATGAGAGGTGAAGCTCGAGTAGCCCCATATTGGTATTCCCACATATGTATTGCATACACCGTATTTGCACATGTTCCGACATGGTGCAATGGATACGATGCCACACCCCACTGATGTTCCGACATAGTGCTGGTGATGATGCCGTGTTGTTGATGGTAGCGAGCTGGGCTCGAGGACACGATGCCACGTGCTTAGACACGTGAAGGTGCACTATGAGATGTGCTATGATAGCCTACTTGTGTGATGAGCGTAATGGGGCCTCACACATTTGTAGAGGGATACTCATGTTTGCTTTCGACAGTGTTTGGGTTGGTTAGCATATGGGTAGGTCCTGGCCATGTATACCTCTGGCGACGGCGAGTACCTGCGTGTGCCTTTTCCATGAGGTATCGCTATGCGGGGTGTGTCTAGCGCGTGCCTACTTCCGCGGAGCCACGGACACACTGCCATGCGGCATATGACCAGTACGTGCCTTCTCCGGCTGGTGTATGACCACGCCGCACTGAGATGCGATGCAGGATGGAGGCCGAGGTGCACATCCTATGCGGGCAACCAAGGAGTGCGAGGGCCACTTGGTTAGTCCATGTCGCGTGACGACGCGAGGCAGAGTGTAGCCGAGGAGCACACTCTGGGTCATGTGGATGGCGTGCTCACTTCGCACCACATGGGGGCTATTGTATAGCCGGACGTTGTTCCCTCCTTCCTCGTTTGGTGGCTAGTATCTAGTCACGCAGTGTTGTATAGTGCAATTTCTAGGTTGTGAACTTTCTTTATAATTATTGATGATTTTCTAGTGACTGTGAAAGCCGACACTTTGTTATACTTGATTGTGATGGTTTAGCCATACCTTGTGATATTATTTGTTTGTAGCCTTCGTGGTTACATTGGATTTAGTGTTGAAATTGTGCACATTTATTTCTTTATTGTTGAAATTGAATTTTTTTGTTTTCTTTTAATTATGACTTTGGTGGCTAAACTAATTTATCCTTATTGTTTTCGAGGTCGGCTATGTGTTGTATTGTGATTCCTCTCCAAGGACGTATGAGGCGGACTTGGTGAGTGTATACGAGGAAGTAGACGCAGGGAACCTTGAGGATGGGGGTATGTGAGGCTATTTTATAGCTAGGACCCACTACCCACCTATGTGTGATGACTATCTCTTGGAGGCTAACCACCTTATACAACAAGAGATGGTTCATAGTGGTCTTGTTTGGATGGTCTCGCCATGTGTGTGTGGCCTAACACCATCAAGCCACTGAGTGTGAGGTATGGATTATGTGAGATGGATATTGGCTCTTGGCTCATGGATTATGTATCATGGATTAGTATGCTGCTTTCTGGCGTCCAGATGGACTCTTGTGTAGCCTTGCGATGTGCTTTTACTAGTGATGTGATTGTGTATGTATGTGTTAGATGTATATTTCTTATGTGTTGTTGCTTATTGATGTAAAAGAGGGATAACCACACTATCTTAAATGTGGGTATATTGTGACTCTGTGGTATAAATGGATTGGATATTATTGAGAATCGCAAATTGTGACTTAAATATGTTACTGAAACGTGATATGGTGTGTATCTTTGTTAATTCCAAGTAATCATTTGAGGTGGTTTCCTTCTATGACATTTTGGAGATATTCGTTGTGTAAATGGAAAATTGAGTTAATAGGAGTACTTGCTCTGTTACTAATGCTGAAATCAAGTATGTTATTGTAAGAGATGTAAGGGTTTATAAATAAAAGTAGTTAAGAAGAGATTATTTTCAAATTTGAAGCCGGATAGTGATTCTAATTGCAATGATGTAGAAAGAGGGTGTACATCAATTATAGATTAGATAAATTTTGGTACTAGTATGGTTATGTTTCCATTTTGAGCCATGTGACTTCCAGGAGTAAGTCGAGTTTTAAGGGGGGGAGGATGTAGTACTCCTCTGGCTAAGGAGTCGGAAGAGAAAGATAGGTCAAGGGCTTCTTCTGGTATTTCATATGTTGAGATTGAATTAATTAAATAAAGGTAATATTTTTATTAAAATGCTAGATTAAATTGTATTTAAATATTTAAATGTTTTATTTATTTTTATTTTTTTAAAATAATGTAGTTTATTAAATGATAATTAAAAATTAAATTGTGTTTTATTATTTTAATTAATTATTTTTTTTGAGGATAAGTGTTGGAATAAATAAGTAAATTCCTCGCGTGAGGAGATAGAGAAAACTGCATTTTTTATTTTGTAATAGATTAAAATTATGATTTAGTTTTTTCTTTTTGATGTTTTTCTTTGTTTTAAAGCAGTTTTATTTGTAGCTTTTCTTGTGGTCGTATTCTGGGAAATAGATGGTCCAAAGGTAGCAACCTAAAAAAAAAAAAAAAGAACTTCGACAACTGGAGACAGTTTTACAAAAGGCTGCCATGGGTAATAAGACAGGGGGAATAACCACGTTGAAGGGGGCATGGGCAACGCCAAATTTCTGGACAGATCTTTTCTTGGAGAGCTTTCACACTGGGGAAGACACTAGCAGGCTCTTGAATCATCTGGTTATAGTTGCTTTGGATCAGAAGGCTTATAATCGGTGCATATCCATCCATCCTCACTGCTTTATCCTCAAGACTGGGGTATTGACTTTTCTGGGGAGAACGGGTCTAGGATGGTGGAAAAAGAGATCATTCTAGCACACCATGTTCATCTTCACGTGTGGGAATCCAAGCGGTGCCATGGGAGCCGTATTTTAGCTCCAGTTTGTGACTTTAAGTTATCACTTCAAATCCTCCCTAGATCAGCCGATGGTATGAATGGAGGCGGCATGTTTTGTAAGTTGTTGAATCTTCCTTTGTTTGATTTCATTCGAATGAAATTGCTTCTTGCATGTATTTTGATGCAACTCTAATCACAACCCCGTGAATAATGACTTGTATTTAAAATTTTGTGCATCTACTGCAATCATCGCATGGTATCTTTTTACACCTGTCATTTGCATCTGCCTGCAAGATTCTAAGCCTTCTTAACAAGTCCTTATTGTGCGCACCCTCTGCCTTAGCAGCGATCACCATAGTTAATAATCAGATATTCACTGAAGGTAGCGGTGGCATTTCTTAAGCCTGCAAACTCAATCGATGGTTCTGTTTTCAATTGATAACCCACGTTCAATGAATATGTTAATTTCTTCCATTGTCAATTTATGGACTGTCAAATGCACTCATTGGCACTGTTTCTCTCATGATTGTTTGATTGCAAGCCTCATTTAAGGAAATACATTGCAGGGTTAATAAAGTTGTATGTTCCCTTTCATACTGCCTTTCTTGAATGATAAACTTATGCATGCAGTCTGGTGGGCGTCGCTTGTTGATGTTCAGCCATCAATAGTTCGATGTCTTAGATGTGTTTTGGGTGCTAAGTCTTTTGTTGAGGGTTTGGAGTTATGGTCTTTTGGGATGTATTTGAACTGAATCCCTTACTTCCTGCATTAGCTCTTTTCTTTTCTAACGCTGTTCTGAGCCTTGAAAAATACATCGATTATTTTAAATCGATGCTTCTTTTTCAGATTGTTCATTTAGCATCACCAATATCCTCCTTAGAAATGTTGAACCTCCACTTCTCATAAGCTAAAATATTTGTAAGTTTCGAATTTTAGCGGCTTAGGTTGCTCAGCATTCGATATGAACTTGTAATGTTTTGTTTTCTGCTACTAAGCTGTGCGCCCTCCCTCTCTGGTTGCGCTGTCACTGTCGATGGTTCATTGCTGACCCATCCCTAACTCAGCAGACAAATGATTATGTGTTGCTCGTCTGTAGCATTAAGTAAAAGTCTTGAATCTGGAAATACTTAGCCTATATTCATCTGTGAGCCATAGGCGCCAAAGGTATAACCAATATCTTAGATTAAGGTTTAGGGTGTCCCCAAGATAGCCAACATGGGTATGTAGGTCAACATGCACACCTGATGATCGACTGGTTATGTTTTGCAATAAGGGTTAATGTTGCATAAGGTATACAGAACCCTCAACCACTAGACTTGCGTGACTGCATACGCCTAGAACATAAGAAACACTCACAATGTTAGGATACGTTCTAGAGAGCTTCTTTAGATCAAAGTTTTGAGATGATGTCTTCCTTCACCAGCCGACTGCATTTGCCAAAAAGTTTCGTAGCCTTTGTAATAAATTCATTTTGTGCATATCTAGCAGCCAATCGCCTTTGCTTGAAAGTTTCTTAAGCCTTTTCAACTAATCCATCTAGTGTGCACCCTGCTACCATGTCATTTCATTTCATGAGATGAGATTATTGTGGGACCTCCTGTTGATTTTCTTTCTTCTTAAAATAGCTTTTAGCCAATTCATTGTTTAAATTTAATTATGGTAATATAATTAGTTTCCTAGATTCGTTGTCTTTTCGTTGCTTCATCATTATTGGTATCTTACGTTTAGAACTAAATACCCCATAATTGGGTTTAGTGTCATTAAGATGCAAATCACCCTACTTATCATAATCATGGTGGTCCAATAATGTATATTTTCTTGTTCTCTTTAATCATGATTGCTTTTTTTAATTATCTAGTATGATCTATAAAAGAATTATTATCTAATTTCTCATAGAACTTACAATCTGTTTTAAATCTTTTGGTTCTCATCATGTTACAAGATTACATTGATTTGGTCAATATTAAATTCTATAACTCTTAATTTTTAAAATATAATTGCATTAGATATGAGTTGTTTTACTCTGTATGCATTAGTGTTTGCAAATTCAATATAATATTCATTAGCAACAAATTTTAGAGGGAATTGATTGATTTGTATTATATCAATAATTTTGTTTGTGAGTAGGCTATTCTTATTTTATTTTTGCAAGAATATGCTTATCTAGTTTAGCAGTCTTCGGCTTCGCCTAAGTGGGTGGCAGCCGCCTAAGAAACTGTCTGGGGTGATGGACCCTAGAAAGGGTTGCATACCCACTCCTCTAGTATGTAATTTTGTATGGGTCATATAATGCTTGTGAATAGAAGTTTGAGTTTAGTGTGTATTCGTAGTGTTGTGTACTATTGTGTTGGGATAGATTCCTCCTTGAAAGTCCTTTGAGTGAACCCTTGGTTAGTCAGTCAATGAGTTGGCGCAACTCAAGTTGTCGAACTACGGTGCCTCTGTGAATTATATACGTAGGCAAGGCCATCAAGTGATGAGCTCCCGAGGCATTAGGTCGGGCCCCTAGGACTGTTCTTCTGAGTCTTGTTTGAGACTTGTCGTTTATTTTCGGTAACGTAAAAGCTATCCATTGATATATATATAGCTTCTCTTAGTGATCATGCGCTAACTATCTTTGATCTGATGTGTGTGCCAAGTCATGTAGATCTTGCAGGTATAGGCATTGGGAGCGAGGACTTGTCAATAAATGGAATGCAAGAGGTATGTTAAGTTGACCTAAGTGGACTCTATTGCCAAAGTCAGTAAATCACTTCTATCTTTTCTTGTAGCTTGTGTGATCATTGAATATAGCTATAAGTAGTGAATTGTGTTGTTGTTATCTTTGTTTCGTTGTTAGTTGTTTGTGAAGTAACCTTGCGTGCCCCAGAGAACTAAGTGTATTAATGTAATGTGTGATATGTTTATGGTTAACGTTTCTTGTATGTTCAATTGTAATGTTTAAAAAAAAAAAAATTGTTTGCTTTGTCTGTGTTCTCTGGGTTGCATGACGGGCATTACAATGGGGCAGGAACTTTTAGATTTTTCCGACCGGACAAAGACAGGGGAGCAAAAGTATCAAGGCCAACAGGAGCACAATCAGGGGGGGCCCGAGGCTCAATTTCCTTACTACTTTCAGTTTCCTCATCATACAACTCTTCAATCTCTATAGTTTTAGGCAGTGCAAAAAGATTTTGAAAATGCTCAAAAATGAGCCTAACAAGACCAGGGTGGATAATAGCATTCCTCCTAGGGTTTCTTTCCACATCATCGAGACAATTCTTCAGAGAGGAAAATAAGTAGAAAGGCAGAGATATGCGAACCTTATGACGGAAATGATTCAAAATGGCAAAGTGGTAACCATAGGCTCTGGTAAAGCGTCCATCAACCGTAATATATTCCATGATGACTCTTAAAACTTTCCGCCAAATAGATTTTATGGACTCCACATCAAAGTAACTGTTAGCAACCTTGACCATCTTCACTTTCTCCTTGTCTTTTTTGGGAAACTTGATAACTGCTTCATCAGAGAAACATCGATCATGGTATAATTTAACACCCTCAGTCGAGAGACCTATTATTTCACCAATTACGTCCTCACTCAGCTTAACATTCCTTCCAAACAACACGATCTCTCCATTTTTCCAATTTTTGACAAAATAGTCCAGCATCTCTTCATCCGTACCATGGAGCTTTTCCATATAAGGGACTAAACCTCCATTTTCAATTCTTTCCCATGCTTTAGTATTTTTTCTATGCTCCTGGAAATTGCTCGGCTCCACGCGTTGCCTTTCTCCACCCATAGTCAGCCCACTGTAATACCACTCAGAATGGTTGCTTTGGGTCCCATTTAGGCAATTTCTGTCGAACACCCAGAAAGTGTGCCGCAGACTCTTCTTGAAAAAGAAAGTGATGTCGGTCCCATCAAATCTAATGAAATTGATGTACTGGATCTTTATCCATTTCATCATGACTAAGATTGCCTTCTCTCCCATGCACTGAATCATAATAAATTAGCGCTTTCACTTCATTATGGATGTTGTCATTCTTCCTCCATGTGTTCTCCCCACCTTTCTTAACCCCTTCGTTGGCGAAGAAATCCACCACCATATTGGCTTCTCTATAGGCGTGTGACACTTTCACTTTTTCAAATTTCCTTAATAAAGCTTGCGTGTTTTCAATCCACTTTTTGATGGTCCACGAGGGGGGGGTAAGTCCAAGAATACAATTTATTATATTCAAAGAATCTCCCTCCAACCACAGATTTTTTGTGTTGATCTTGACGGCTAGGCTGATAGCATGAAAAACCCCAACAGCTTCCGCCACATGGTTAGTTTGATTTCCAATGTCCACAGCAAAAGCCACAATAAAAGCCCCAGTGTTGTCCCTTAAAACACACCCACTACTAGCTTTACCTGGGTTACCTTTGGCCGCACCATCAAAGTTGGCCTTAATACAACCCAATGGCGGCATAGACCAGATAGCATTATCTCTCCCACAAACTCCAGATTTAAGAGTTTTTGTCCCACTTAAATTTTTATTCCACTTTTCGGCTGTAGCAGCATCAAAGGGAGACCAAATAGCTTTCTCAAACATTTTTCTAGGAATTAAAGATAAAATTTCCTTTATTGCTCTTACAATTTTAGCGTACACATCCCCTTCCTTCATCTCTTTATCCCTGAAAACTCTATTTTTCCTCTCTTTCCAAATATTGCAAGAAACAAATGGAAAAATGAAAGACCATAGCTTTCTCACAAACGGATTTTTTGAAGGAGTTTTCCATTGAATGAAGAAATCTTCAACAGAAGCAGGGAAGACCCACACCATCTCAAGAAGCCCCAATAATTTATCCCAAATATTCAACACATAAGGGCAATGGAGAAAAAGATGATTAACAGTCTCAGCTTCATTCCTGCACATAAAACACCTATTTGGTAATTGAATTCCTCTTTTTCCAAGATTGTCCAAAGTGAGGATCTTATTTTGTAGTATTATCCAGTAGAAAATGTTAATTTTTTGGGTTAAATGATTAATCCAAGCCTTGGACCAAAAAGGAGGAAGCTCCCTCAGACTGTCTAACAAAGAAGTGGCAGAGGCAACTGAAAATATACCAGACGGGTTATCTAACCAAACAGCAAGATCCCCCACCTGGTGTTGAGCTGGTCTAAGGGCTCTGAAAGCCGACTGAATAGGACCCAGATCCGGACTGATGGTCATCAAATCAACCCAACCTCCATTCCTCCAGTAATCCTTAACCAAGACTCCAAATTCCTTTTTGCAATCATTCATCCATTTACTATAATTCTCTATGCTAATTAAAGGATCTTTAAATAGCCATCTATCTTCCCAGAATCTGACTAAATTTCCATTTCCAATCAACCATCCAGTTCCCATTTCTAAAAGCTTTCTTCCTTTACCCATATCATTCCAACACACAGACCCACAAGGTAAAGAAGAAGAGTTTAAAATTTCATTTAAAGACTCATAGTTATTGAAATATTTTGCTTTTAAGGTATCACGCCATTCTCCATTTAATGTAAGAGTTCTCCAAAGTTGTTTAGTAAGAAGGGACACATTTAAAACTTTAATTTTCCTTAAACCCAAGCCCCCCCTTGATTTGGGTCTACAGACCAAATCCCAACCAACAAGTGGCATTCTCCTTTTGTCCTCAACTCCAAACCATAGAAACCTTTTCTGAATTTTTTCAATGGCCTCAGCGTATTTGGCAGGAATTTTAAATATACTGAGAGCATAAGTAGGAAGATTTTGCAAAGAAGCCTTTAGGAGCTGGACTTTTCCAGCTTGACTAAGAATAGCTCCTTTCCATCCTGATAACTTCTTGTTGAATTTTTCAACCAGAGAAATCCAGAAAGATTCTGGAGGTTTAGAGCAAAGAGGTAAACCAAGATAAGTTGAAGGAAGAGACTCAACACGACATCCAAGAATTTGGGCCAGTTTAACTTGTCTATGCTCCGGAGTGTTGATGAAAAAGATTGAACTCTTAGCCCTGTTGACAACTTGCCCAGAAGCAGATTCATATAGATTCAGGATTTTTTTAAAAGTCTTAGCTTCAGTCACCGTATATCTTCCCATAATAATAGAATCATCAACAAATTGCTGGTGAGAACAAATAAGAGGAGAAGAAGAAGGTTTTAAGCCAATAAGGGATCTTTGATCAATAAGCTTTTTAATATTCCTACTAAACTCTCAGCAAAAATGGTAAAAAGAATAGGAGAAATAGGGTCTCCCTGTCTGAGGCCTCTGGATGTCTGAAAAAACCTTGATGGTGATCCATTCACAATGACAGCAGAAGTAACTGTCGAAACAAGCTGGTTCACCAACTGAATGACTCTATTATTAAAACCAAACTTATCCATAATTTTAAACAGGAAGGTCCAATCAACCCGATCATAGGCTTTTGAAATGTCAAGTTTAAGAATAAACCCTTCAGTTTTTTACATTATTAGCGAATGTAAGTTCTCACAAACAGTAACAACAGAGTCCATAATGTACCTACCTGGCACAAAACCATTCTGTTGTGGGGCAATAATCTAGGGCAGCACAGAAAGCATTCTTGAGGTCAACACCTTTGAGGTAATTTTGTAAATAGAATTACACAGGCTGATTGGCCAAAAAGCTTGAAACTCTGAAGCTCCGGGTTTTTTTGGAATAAGGACCACAAAAGTAGCATTCAGTTCTTTCAACAGACGTCTTGATCCAAAGAATTCCTTGACAGCGTTCACCACATCCGTTTCAACAATTTCCCAAAACACTTGGAAGAATAATAAAGGAAAACCATCAGGTCCAGGAGCTTTGTTGCCATCAAAGGAAAAGACAACTGTCCTTATTTCAGTTTTGGAGGGTATAGTAGTGATTAAGGAATTTTCATTATGACCAATCACTTGAGGTATTGCTTCAATCATAGAATCTTGAGCTTCAATAACAATCTCTCCATTACTCGAAAGAAGGTTTCTAAAGAAAAGGACAGCTTGTTCTCTAATATCATCTTCCTCCTCAAAACTAGTCCCATTAGAGACAATAAGATTGATTCTGTTAGCAGCCCTGTGTTTAGAAGCAGTCAGATGAAAAAATCTGGAATTCCTGTCACCCTCAGTCAACCAAGACACCCTAGACCTTTTCCGCCAAAACACTTCCTCTTTATCAATGATATCATGCAGTTGAATAAGGAGTTCATTTTCCTTTTCTCTAAAATTATCAATGTATCCCCATTTCTGGATTTTGACTTGAATCTCCTGAATTTTACCTTGGATTTCTGTTTTAGAACCAAAAAGATTACCAAAAGCATCCTTTTTCCATCTTCGCACATTAGTTTTCACTTCCTTTAGTTTTTTAGCAACCCTAAACATAGCAGTGCCAGAGATATCAACATTCCACCATCTACGTATTTCCTCAAAAATTCAAGGATGAGAAAGCCAAAAAAATTTGAATCTGAAAGGTAAGTTCTTTTTCACCTTAGTAGGCTCCGCAATAAGAAAGATGGGAAAGTGGTCAGATCCAACCCTTAACAAGGCTCTCAGAGCACAACAAAAGTTTATAAACCATTGACCCGAGACCAGGGCCCTATCAAGCCTCACTTGGATCAAGTCAGACCCAAACCTCCTATTAGACTAGGTGTAAGAAGCTCCTTGTAAATCTAAGTCAATCAAAGAATTGTTGTTTATGAAATTGGATAGGCCGGATTTACTTTCCCAATTGAATTGAGATCCCCCAAATTTCTCATCATTCAGAAGGGGGGTGTTGAAATCACCCATAACCAACCAGTTTTCATTAGCAAAACATCTTCGAAAACATGATAACCCAAGCCAAAAAGAGTTTCTAGCCTTCTTACAATTCGGAGCATAAACATTAGATTGGATCCAACAAAAGTTGTCTCTAATGTGAGTAAATCTAGTGGCCACCACATTACCATTCTCCATTAAGGGCTCACCTTTAATAATTCACTTGTTCCAAAAAGTAACCATACCCCCCGAAGCACCCGCAGAACTATTACCATGAGCCCCACAGTGCTGAAATTTTTTAAGATTTTCTACTTTATCTTTAGACATTTTAGATTCTTGAATAAGGAGAATATTGGGATTGTGGTCCCTAACAAAATTTTGCAAAACATCCTTTTTATGACGACTATTCAGCCCTCTTATATTCCAAGACATTATTTTCATTTCTTACCTGGGGATTGAAGTATCTCCGGAATGGTCATTTGGATGATCTCGAATGGAAATAACTATTTTTTATTACACACACATTTTTATATTTATTTAAAAATATATATCTATGCAAATGGAGAAAGAATATATCCATGCACTAAAGTTTCAAGTTATAAATACACACAAAAAATTTGAAAGAAAAAATTAAAATTTACTATAAAAGGATTGATGTCTCATGTAACTTCATTTTTCAACATTTTATTAGAAACTAAATTATAATTTCTATTTATTAAAAACTATTGAAAAAAAAATCAAACGCAAAATATACTAAAAAATACACATTTTACTAGTTTACATCATTTCAAAATTCAAAACATATATGTCACTTTTAAGCGATTCAAGTTTAAAAGTTGGATCAACATTGGTTGTTTCTTTTATAAAGTGTGATGTAGACTTGTACTTTTACCCTTTCAATCTACATAGCTAGTTCAAAAGATAACAATATATTGTTGTTAAACAAAATGGACATAAACATCACACAACTACATTTAGTAAACATCAATCCAACTAAGAAATAAATTAAGAATGAAGCCCTAACATATAGACATGATAAAATTATATTTTTAGAGAAATATTCCACTAGAGAAATAGTAATGCCACTTAGAAAACTATTCTCAAAATTCAAGCATGCATAATAAAAAAAATAAGAAAGGAGATCGCAAACCAAAAAGGTTCCATCAAAGAAACAAAAATATGGTTATATAAAAACAAAGTGGGTAGATATATATAAGAAAATGCAAACTATAAAGTATTCCTAGAAATAGGAGAGCTCTATTCCTAGAAATAGGAGAGCTCTACCATCCATTCACAATAAAAATAAAAATAAAATACAGTGAGGGAAGGAAAGTTAGGAGAGAAATGAAAAAATTTCTAGTTAGGAAACATAGTGTAGTTAGAGTAGTATAAAAAACTTCTTAAACTTATCTTTAGAGAAATGATGTAAAAATCATAGATAAATTACCAATCAGTGATAAAATATATTACATTTATTTAATCTGGATAAAACAAAATTGGGAGAAAAACACCACATTCCAAAGGTTGCTTAGTGCATTATAAAATTTGAAAAAAAAATAAAAATAGTTGTATTGCAAGACTCTATAGGATAAATTCATTAATGATTGGAATAAACTAATAGAAGATACATACCTGGATAGGTATAATAATTTTTACTCTTTTATATCCATCTCTAATTGTATATCTTCAACTTCCCTTAATATTTGATGCACCTTCCTTCAATTATCCATTCTAAATGACCTCTTTCATGATCCTAATTATTTCTATTTTTTTCAAAACCATAGAATGGTTACTACAATCCATCTCATCAATCTTAGGATAAGAAGTTAAAATTTGATAGAATTTATATTTCTTGTACTTCTCTATCCTTTCTTTCCAATAATACTTAACTTTAGATTCCCATTAATGTGTAAGGTCTATAGTGAGACTCTTTAATTAAGGTATAGTATACATAGGACAATTAGTTAACGATTGATCTTTCCAAAATGAGATAGAAGGACCATATTGGATTGTCTATTGTACCTCTCATTTACATATTTTTAGGCCTTGGTTCCTCCCCAAATAGTTGAATCCAATGTTAGAATAGTTGAATTAATCATTTTTCAAGTTTGATCACCATTGAGATGTTTCAATTTCAACATATGAATCTAGGATATTTGAAGAGAAGAGTCTCCACACCAACTTAGCTAGAAGAGATTCATTAGAATTTTACATATCTTCAATTCCTAAAATCTCATGTTCTATATTTACATAGATCTTGTTCAATCATGTAAAAGAGAATTTAAAATGACCTCCACATCCTTTCCAAATAAATTCCCTCACTATAGGATTGACTATGGTAATAGTATTTTTAGGAACTAAAAGAAGAGAGAATAAATAAATAGGAATAGCTCAAAATGTAGAAGTTATAATAACCAACCTCATAGTCAATGAAATTCACCCACCTTTCCCAACTTCCACCAATCATAGGAATTTATCTCAATTTTAGTTCCACATGCACATATCATTTCTTTCATAAAAAAGAGGGTAATCTTAGATTGGAGTTGAGCCAAGAACCTTTCCTTAAAAGGTATACTTAAATATTAAAATTTATTATTTTTCCTATATATTAAAGAGGAATATTCTATATTTAGGTAGAAATATAAATTTGTGTCAAAATTTTCATAAACAAAATAGTTTGTAGGAAAAATGTTTCAACCTAAATGATTTTTTGTGAAAACATTTTATAGGAAAATATGTAACACATATTTTCAAGTGAAATCCTTTCACCTTCTATTATCAATTTTTTTTTAATAACTAAAAATAAAAAATAGGGTTTGATTTATTTGTATGGTTTTGAGTGAAAAAATAAATTGAAAGAGTTTTAGTAGAAACTTATTTATCTGAAACTATCATGATATCTTAAGCACTCATTTTGGGCACGTTTAGAAAAAATGTTAGGTCTATATTTCTCTAGCTAGGGTAACTTTCATGAAAATCTAAAAATACTCTTTTGTAGAGCTTGGAGTCTATAATCCAAAAATATTGTCTCTTTGGTATTTTAATTAGTTTTATTGTAATTTCAAATAAATTGTTGCTAGTGGATTTTCTTCATAATGCATGAGACTTATTAGGTGTGTGTGTGTGCACATTTTTGCATGCATGTGTTTAAAATATTTGAAAAATATATGGTTCATTAGAGGAGAGAATCATCTCAAAGATGGTACAATTGTTTTCTAATAATGATAAAAAAGTTAGATAAAAGTTGACATCCCATGAAAATTATGATGTTTTGATTAAGCTCAACTTAAAAATTTTATTAAAGAAATATAATCGTTGATGTTTTTCCATTCACTATATATTCAAGTCATTTATGCAACAACAAAAAAAAGAGGAAAGAAAAAAATCTCTTTTTATGACATCCCATTGACTTCACTTTTTCCAAGAAACTTCAAAAGTTAATAATCTTCTCTTAAAATTATAAAAAAATATATATCCAACAAATTCTTAATATTTTTGAAAAATCACAAACATAATCTATATTAAGATTTCTACATTTCATTATTACGTAAATTTAAAATTCAAAACTTGAATATCATTTTTAGATGTTTGAAGGTTAAATTTTTTATTTGTGTTATTTGTTTCCTTTATAAAGTGTGACATGGTTATGTAATTTTATCTATTTAAATATGTTCACCATCTAACTATAATAAAATTCAAAAACCTTTTAATGAATATTTGTTAATCTATGAATAAAACCTTGTAAGAAACCTAAACCTATTCAAAAATCATAAGGAAAAAGGTTAGCCTTCTTGTGTTATAATTTGAATCTGATTATCTGAGGGCCTAATGGACTACTATTTTGAATGAATCCCTAGAATGTTTATGCCTCTGTGAGACTCCTACAAGGTTTGTGAGCATGACATGAAATATAAAAAAAAAATCACGCACAACCTCATAATTTTTCCACAAGGCATAGATTATAATGCCATACAATTGACTCTATCAACTTCCCACATGTTAACCCTATAAATCATGACCCAAGTAATCTATATTGTGAGAGAATAACCATTAAATTATAATGAAACAAATCTCCCCAAAATCAATGGCCAAAATGGTTTTAAAGATTTAATCATTATTTCAAACAATCAGGGAAGGTTTAGGTTGACATACCTATGTGGCTAAATATTAAACACTACAATTAGAGTCAAAACTAGTTGATCCACTTTTGGTAGAAATATGCAATCACTAAAGAAAACATGATCTCTTGAATGGATACAAAATAGAAATAAATAGAAATACATGTATAAATGTAGAAGTCATCCCTTATTTCAATGCAAGTTTTCATCAAGAATTAACCAATAATTATTGCATGTGTAGGACAATGTGTGATACACTAGACTAAGTTTATGCCATAGTATTGGACTTGTGGGATATTTGATGGGTAAGGGATATATCATTTCTAGTACCAAATCCTCACAATATCCCTTATTATATTAAATTTCATATTAATATATATTATTCATAAGAGATACCACAACCACAAGATTATGAAAAATACACATCCTAACTAAGTTGGAAACTTAAAAAAATATTAAAACCAAAAGGATATCGAAGAACTAAATTAAATTTTCCCACACAAAGACCTTAATCACCCAATTTTAAATTAACCATAATCCAAAAATATTTGAGACTTTTTTTAATACTCCTAAGAAATATAATATGAAGGAACTCGGATGAACCAAGAACATAACTAGAACAAAATAGGAGGTCCACATTTAAATGTGGCATGCGTAGAAGGGACATAAAAATTTATTAATCTACATTAATAGTTAGGTCAAAATACACTTATAGGATTGGAGCCTTAAAATGGTTATCTACCACCTATTAATCAAGAAAAAAATTGATAGCATAACCTTGTGAAAAAGCTCCTTAATATCTCTATCTCAAGTGATTTATATGTGGAATCATAAAGATAAATAAATCACTATAAGACATTACCATTGACATAAAGAAAAATTCAGTAAATGCAATGGTAAAATTCCAAATCACCCAAACTTCATTAGTTTTTATTTCTTTCATTTGCATAGATCTTTATGGTGCATCATAGCATGTGTCATAAGTGGTTCATTATTCTTCATCCATATTGTAACTATCCCATTACATTATCTTCTATATGTCAAAGACTTTATCATAAGTAATCCTCGGACCATGCACAATGCCTTAGGATGCTCTTACATATCATAATGACATTATATTATCATATAGCTTTTTACACACATAACAAGTTGTTGACAAATGGTACAAGGTGCTAAGAAAATGTGAAAAGTTTCACATCCTATATGATGATAAAAAAGTTAAATACAAAATAAACATTATGAATATAAGATTGTTATGTCAAAACATTTTAGAAAAAAATATATTCATGGGTGAAATAATAAGAATCAAAGAGCTATTTTGTATTTTTATAGTCTTTATAAACTAGAAGCCATGATAACACAAACAAAAAGATTAGTTTACATTCAAATTCATTTAATATTTAGTTTTCTTTTACAAATAAATGAACATTGATATTTAACTATTTTTAAAACTTTTTAACTAACAATAACATACCATATTCCACCATAATGGACTCTATTTAATTACATAAAATCAAACTCTAAAGTAGAACCTTAGAAAAAGTTCATAATTTTATTTTATTCTCGGCAAGAAAGGATTTGCTATTGACAAGAAAAAAAAATTCAATGACCTTGTTACATTTTTTAAAAATAGGTTTTAATTTAATAAATTCTTTAAAAATTCATTAATAAAGATCATTATTTGTGTATGAAAAACAAATAAAATAAGAGAAATTAGATTTTTTAAATATTTTTTAATTCTTTTTACAAGTATATTTATATTTTTTTATATTATGTAATAGAAGTATTAAGCTTCCAAAATATTTGATCTATGGAATTAGAATTCTACTTACTATAAACCTATCACCTATGAAAAGTTAAGAATTGAAATCAAAAACCATATTTTAAAAAAATAGTGAAAATGAAAACTTTCATTTAAAAAAGTAAAGACTAAGAATCATTTGATTTTTAGATAATACAAATTTTTAATGAAATGCACAGAAGATTATGTTAGCCCACTAGGAACTAAAACTAGTTTTGCATAGTTGTTTGCATACAACACCTAGTAAGAAAAAATGACTTTAAGATTGTAGTAACAAGAATATATGTTAAAGTTCAAAAGACATATAATGCAAAATATATATTATGAAAAAAACATTCATATTACATATGTCTTGCACATGCAATTGAATTTTCATTTTAATATTAATTATCATTTTAAGAGTACTTAGATAATAAAATTTAATATTTTAAAATTAAAAAACACAATAATCACTCTATTAGTTTATCACACTATGGTTTATCATAAACCATATTATATTTACTAATTAATTATAATAATGAAAATAATTTAATTTCATAGACTTTGAGAACAAATTAATTTCAATAGCATTTTGTTTCCACAATCCATAATAGTATAGTCTTTAAGATTTCTGGATAAACTGTGTGCATCTTTTTACATCAACATTTCGGATCATACTCCATGATCCATCATCAGGATGAAAAGCAGAAAGAGAGAAGTGAAAGATGAGATAAGAGACTTGGATATAAAAGGAGAGGGGCTAAGAGGGTTGGGAAGCGCAAGACCTAAAAAATGTGCCAATATGTAGTATAATATAACATAAAACACCAACAGTTATGAACCACAAAATAAAAAGTATCCATAATAGAAAGGATGATTATAAGTTATTATAAAGGAAAAAGTATATTATACAAAGAAAGAAATAAATAAATTGGCAATGAGTTGAATTATAAAATGAAATAATAGAAGGGAAAGGGAAAGCTTAGACACAAAAAATGAGGTAACAAGAGAAAATAAAAAAAAAAGGAACAACAAATCAAAAAATAAAGAAAGGAAAATATGCCAATAAATTCAAAGAGGTTAAAAAATAAATGATAATTATTAGGGAGATATTAAAATTAAAAAAGAAATACCATGGAAAGAAGGTCCACAAAGTAGAAAATCGAAATAAAGAAAACATAACCTTAACAAGAGCAAAGAAGAAAATTCAAGAAATGAAACAGATTAATTATAAAAACCAATAAAAATAACAATAGATGAAAAAATATAAGTCAAACCAAAAGAAAGAAAATAATAAATAAAATAATCAAAAGAGAAATGGATAATCATAAGAAAAAAAATAGACAAAATAATAATAAAGACCGAGATTAATGAAAAGGTGAAATAAATCAAATTGGAGAAACCCTAAAACAAAAGAAGGAAAATAATATATTAAATATTAGGAATAATAGAAGAAGAAAGTAATAAGCGCAAAAATTGGAAATAAATGAGAGGATAAGATTAAATGCACTGAGATAAAAAATTAAAAATGAAGGTTAAAAAGAGAACAAAATAAAGCCACAAATTAAAGAAAATAACCAAAAACAAAATAAAAATTAAAAATAGAAAGACCTAAGAAATAAAATGATAAACCTAAGAGTGATTATCAATAAGTTCTAAAAAGTTAACAACACAAAGGAAAAACTAAAATCATCATGAAGTGAAAAATATATTAAGTGAAATAACAAAAAGAGAAACAATTAAATAACGAAATAAAGGAAAACGAGAAAGGAAAGAGAGGATCACAAATGCAACAATTAGTTTAAAACACAAAAGGATTAAAAACAACAAATAAGAAAAATAAATAAATAAGAAAAACCTAATAAACATATAATTGAAAATATTAAATATAGGAACATTGATACATAATGAGAAAGAAGGGGAATAATAAAAGAAAGAAGAATAGGAGAAAAACAAACAAGGTTAAAATCACAACACAAAATAATAAGGCAAAAAAAGAAAACAATGACAACAAAAAATAAAGAACATAAAAGGGGATAATTATTAAACAAAAATAATAATAATGAGAACAATTAAAAACAAAAAGATAAATATTAACCAAATTGAACCTAGAAGTTAAATGGGGAAGTTGAAATAAATCAAAAGAAGAAATACCTCAAGCAAGAAAGGATCACTAATCAAAAGATTAAAACAAGCATTAAGGGGAAGAAAAGAGGAAAACCAAAGAATGAAAAAGCTAATAATAATAATAATAAAACTAATAATACTAGGGATAAAAACAAGCAAGGGAGGGGGAGGGGAGAACAAAGGAGGAGTGTGGTGGGGAGGTTGGAGGTGAAGGGCGGGGAAGGGAAACGAGGAAGAAGAGGAGGGGGATCAAGACTAACTAGGAGAGCGAACATTGAGACTATTTAATAGAGGTTTCCAAGAGAAACTTAGAGTCCATCCCCCATCTCGGTTAAGGTTGCAGGGATGATTATTGATTTCAATGGCTTCTTTAAGTTTCCTCTTAAAGAATTTGTCTTCTTTGAAAATGATTTTGGTGTCTTCTAAGGCAATATGATGCTTTGTCTTAGAGGAGTGTTCAGCTAAAGCCGATTTCAAGATGTGTTCATGCCTTATGTCAGCACAATGCTCTTTGATTCTTGTGATGAAAGAATGACCTGTTTCCCTGATGTACGGGATGCCGCATGAACACATCACTTTGTAGACACTAGATTTGAGGAAATGATCTTGGGGGTCTTTAGGGGAAGGAATGTGATTTCTTATTGTGAAGATGGGCTTGAAGGTGGAATTGATACCCTTTTTCAGGAGGATCTTAGCAATTTTGTTGGAGACACCCTCAACATAGGGGAGGGTGGCTAGAGGAAGAGAGGGGTTGTAAAAGGGGTTAGGCGTGAGGGTGTGCCTAGCTTTGGCTTGGTTGATTGCCCTATTGATTTTCTTCCTTTTGTAACCATTTAATGAAAAAAAATGGGTAAGGTGGGCCAATTCATGGTCCAAGTGGTCATCATCACAAATTATGACAGCTCTAGAAACTAAGGTTTTGAGGACCCCAGCTTTTTGGCTCAGATGATGGTGAGAGGAAGCATGAAGGTAAAGGTCGGTGTGGGTGGTTTTTTGAAAGACAGAGCGAGATAAGGAGCCATCTACTTTCTTAATGAGAAGAATGTCAAGGAAAGGAAGTTGGTTATCAGTTTCAATTTCTTTGGTGAAATAGATGTGAGGAGATAAGTTGTTTAAGTGTGAGTGGAATTCTTCAAGTTTCTCACGACCATGAGGCTAGCAGATATTGGTGTCATCCACATAACGTTTCCACCACTTGGGTTTGAAGGGGAAAGAGTGGAGGGCTATATCTCGAAGTGCTCCATGTAAAGATTGGCCACGATAGGAGAGAGAGGGGAACCCATGGCGACTCCATCCACTTGTTCATAAATTACACCTTGGAAGGAGAAGAAGGTGGATCTGAGACATAACTCAACCAAGGAAGAAATTTCATGGCTTTTCTTTTGTATGATAATCTCGATTGAGTCAAGAAGGAGGACTTTGGTGAAGAGAGAGATGACATCAAAACTGACAAGAAGATCATTTTTGTCTAGTTTCTTGTCTTTGATGAAGTCAACAAAATGGGAAATTTTTTTAACAAATGAGCTAGATTTTCTAATGAGAGGCGAGATGAGTTTGGCTAGATGAGCTGCCAGTCTATAGGTGGGGGAATTAATTGTATCAACAATGGGTCTAAGGGGGGTACCTACTTTGTGGATTTTAGGAACCCCATAGATACGCGGGGTTACCTCTTTGGAGGGGTAGAGCCATTTATTGGTGGCATCATCAAATGATGACCTCATAATGGTAGACTTAACCTTTTTTATCAATTTGAGAGTAGGATTGGAATCAAGGATTTTGCAGCTATTATAGTCTGATAAGAGGATGTGCATCTTGGACAAGTAATCTCGTTTGTTCATGATCACAGTTGTATTGCCTTTGTTAGCCTTGGAAATGAAAAGGTTGGGATTGTTCATTAAACTTTTGAAGGCAAGGAGCTCTGATCTATAAATGTTGCACTTAGGGGGTTTCGCATGCCTAAGGGCAACCGCACAATCTTGACGTATCTCTTCAGATATCCCAATAGGAAGGGATTCGATGGCCTTTTCAATCCTAATGAGAAAGTCGGTGAAAGGGATACAGTGGGGGGAGATAGCAAAGCCCATGCCTCTTTTAAGAAAATTGAAAGCTAAGGGACACAACTGGGTGTCTGAAAGGTTAATAACTAGCTTATTTTCCCAATCGTGCACGAATTGGGAATTTTTATTATCCTTAGGTCTATTTCCTAAGATAATAAAGCTATTATCCTTAGGTCCATTTCCCGAGATAGATGTGACGCCCAACTGCACTAAGGACGGAGGGATAAGGGGGGGTTTCAAAGAAAGGGAGATGGGCAGGGAGTGACAGGGACGACGGGGAGTGGAGGTTTGTCAGGGAGGAATAAGAGTACAATAAAGAATTGTCATGAATGAGGGGAGAAGGTGAATGCTCAGGATTGGAGCACAGGGGTTGGAAGGTGGCTCGAGGACAATCAGAAAGGATGTTGGATCGACCGCTACCAATCACAAAGGACGAAGGAGAAAGATTGTTAGAAAGGGGGAGAGAACGGGAGTTAATGTTGCTGAAAAATTTCATAGAAGGAGACATGAGACTGAAGAAAGAACATGAGATTGGCTAAGGAGGTGTACCTGAAGCTTCCAGCTGGAGACCCGTGGGACCGATGTCAGAAACACCCGAAGAAGACGTTCGATCAGAAACAATAGATTGGAGACCATTGTTGTTGGAGTAGGGTCGGCCTGAGGAAGACGTAGACGTTGAATCTGCAAAGGGAAGTTGGAGATCATTGTGACCATGAAGTCGATCAGAGATGCTAGGGTCGCTTGAGCATTATGTTGAATCTTCATTAGATTGAAATGGTTCAGTCAACTTCATTACATCAACCGAAGGAGGAGCTTGAAGTGGGTCCGATGGGAGAAGGTGGTTGGAACGGCGGGATAAAGGAGAAGGAGACGCAGAGGGGTGTAGGAAGGCATGTGAACAGGAGGAGATGGCAAGAGAGAATGGGATGGTGTAAGGGAAGGAGAAGCCAAACGAGCAAGAGAAGGGGTGACTGTGGTGAGAGAGGATGAATCAGACATGAGAACAGAGGGGGAGGGGGTGCACAGGATGGGCTTACTGAGGGCTGGGCAGGGGGAAGATGCGACGAGAATGAGAGACCTTTATCCATATTTTTTTGTAGGCTTCCAGGAGTAAGCCTGGCCCTAGAGGGGGAGGATGTAATAACCCCCATGTTTGTATTTTGTTGTGGTCTTTCCTTGATGGATTCTGATGATTGTATATTTTGTATTTACTCCATTCGTCCCTTCATTATTTTGTATTGACACCTGGGAGGTGTAATTTCATGACTGTTATGCCGGATTACATGTTTACATGCTTACATGTTTATATGCTGTTATGTTGTTGACATGATTATTATTCATGTTGGATTTCATGTTTACATGGTTAGATATTATGCTAGATTACATGCTCATATTTTATGTATACATCATTGTCCTTGCTTTTGTATGATTATGCATAGGAAACGATGATATCATAACACTCGTAACCGAGAGGCTTATGATATTATGATTCTTTTTCCTGATGGTTGATGTTATTTTGGATATATGATATATGATTCATGCACATGTACTTTAACGTTTGATTGCAGTGATGCAGGTACTGAGTACTGACTCTGCCTAAATTAGTAGGCTTGAGCATACTCTCATTCCCCAATGGTGGTTACTGTAGATAGTCATAGGCCAATATCCCCTACCCTAGCCACTGTACCCTATTAGGGCAGTGTTTCTGTAGTGTTTTCTTCCATCCAATTACCTAATGGTAACATCCAGAGCACCCTTCTACCTTTTGTGTCTTCCTGGGTTGTCTCAATTGAGGTATTCAATTTTGGTTTTCATTATTATTTCATGTGTAATTTAATATTGCTTATTTTGTGATGTTTATTAGTTGTTCCTTTTGGGGGAGCTTTAATGCATAATTTAAAAATAAAAATAAAAAATGTTTTATTCCCTCTTGTGGTTTTGGGAAAAATATAAAAGAAAAGAGAGCTTTTGTTATGGTGGGATTTTTAGTTTGGATTTTTGGTGAAGAAAGAAATTTATGTTTTGCATGGAAGAAGAAACCCTCATTTTTTTTGGTTAACTAAGTTGGGAAGCTTGTGAAAGATTTCCGTGGAGATTTTGTGGGTGGCAGATTATTGAAATCAGCTTACTAGTCCTTGCTTTTGGTATGTTTTTGGAGCTTGGTCATGCCTTCTCCTTTGTGCAAATTCTCCATTTCGTTTTGGGGAAATTCAAGGTAAATCTCTGTGGTTTTCTATTGATTCTTAGCTGGTAAATTTTATTTGTATTCTAGGTTATTCCTATCCCATGTTTATTTGGTGAAATTCTTCATGTTTTTGTTTTGTTTTGTTGGAGATGAATGTTGGATTGTTTTATTGGTGATTGTTGTTGTGTGAGGTTATTGTGTGTGACTGAATTTTTTGAACTCTAGCAACCTGAAATGGGTTCATGAAAGAAATCTATTTTGGGCTCTTTCTGTATGTTTCTTTTTGTGTGAAAAATTGTGTTTTCTCTTGCTGCTCGTTACCCTATTATTGAAAATGAAATTTGAGTTTGGAATTCATGTTGGAATACCATTCCCTCAAGTGGGTTTTCACGGATTTCAAATCTGGGCACTTTCAATTTTCTGTGCTTTTTGCTTGGCTTGAGTGTAAAAATGGCGTTTTTCTGAACAACCCTAATTTATGGCCCTAAAATAAAAAATAAAAAATAAAAAGTGTTCTTTGACTTGAATCGCCCAAATACGAACTGGGTCAGGCTTAGTTTCATGATTCAGACACTTTGAATTTTCACATGTTTTCTATGCCTTCATGTCTGGCTAATTTTCATCCATGAAATGTGTGTTTACAATAGTGTTAGTTGGTTGTTTTTATTTGGTATCTTGGCTATTATCCTTCGAGGCTTTATAGAGGGATGTTACATTAATTAGGTTTAGGGTTATGGTTAGGGATATAGTTCAATTACGGTTAGGGATAAGGTTTAATTAGGTTTATAGGACAAATCTTCAAGTTAAGGTTACAATTAAATTTTGATTATGGTATAAATAAGATTAAGTTTATGGATCAATTAGGGTTAGCATTCAAGCTTAATATGGATTACTATTTTAGTAGGTTTAAGGCTTAAATAGAGCTAAGGAGGATTATAATTTAATTAATGTTGAAATTACAGTTGGAATCAATGTTTAATTAGGTTAGGGTGACAATTTAATTAGGATTAGGGTTCAAAATTAGGGTTAGGGTTAGAGCTAGAGTTAATTTAAGGTTATACTTTACAATTCAATTATATTAGGGTTAGGCTTTAATTGGCATCAAGGTTTTGTTAGAGTTAGAGTTAGAGCTAAGGTTAAATTAGAGTAAGGGTTAGGGTTCAATTAGGATTATAGGATAAATAGATTCAAGTTAAGGTTATGATTAGCTTATGATTAGATTTCAAATAGGAATATGGTTAAGGTTCAAGTTTAATAGGGGTTAGCATTAAGGTTACATTAGGGTTATGGTTAGTGTTCACTTAGGGTTATGATAAGGGCTATGATTAAATCCTAAAAAAATACTAATTCTAATTGTAACCCTAATTGTATATGTGGATATGAATCTACAAATGGCTAAAATTTCAACATAAATCACTAGCAACAAAGCAAATAATCACATCCATATGAAATAAATCAACATGCTTCATGATGCAATCAAAACAACAAAAGATTAGATAAACTAGTTGAAAGCATACAATAAAACATGAAGTAAATAATGTCTCATATTGGATTGGTGCTTCTATGGAAAGAAGCCCTTTCCCAATCCTTACTTAAGCTCCATGATGAAAATGCTATGAAGAATGATATGGAATTGCTAAGCTATGGATTCAAATGACAGAGATATGGAGAAAGATCTCAAGATTGTGGAGGATTTGAACAATAGAGGAGACCTCTATTTATGGCCAAAAGAGATAAAAGAATGCCAAACATGGAGGATGTGGGACTAAAAATAAATCAATGAAAAGAGGCCACTTGTCAACTTTTCATAGGTTGAGGAATGTGCAATTTTTGGCCAATGTTCCCAAATGTGGGAGATTCAAATTTGAATTTGTGAAATAAATGTTGAGTGGGGGACATGAAATGGAGAAGTTATTGCAATGTTGGAAGGGACAAGTCAACTTGTCTTCATTTTCAAACTTGAGGGAATATTCAATTTTTATGCCAAGTTCAAAGAAAATATGAATTTATAAATGGATTAAAAAATTATTTATTAGTGCAAGTGGGAAAAGTTAGAAGATGTGATGGGTGGTTAGGTTAGTTTAATTAGAATTAGATTTTCTTAAATAATGTTTAGATGAGTTTGACTTATTTGATTTAAATATTTGGATTTATTTAAATCAAGAAGGGATGGAATATGCATTTGGATTTTAATTAAATAAAGGATTGATTTATTTAATCAAGGAGGGTGATGTAAGGTAGATTAATTTGCATGAGATGAAATGTTATGGTTTGATTAAAATTGATTTATTTAATCAAATGAGGTATTGATAGGCTTAAATCAAATAAAGTTAATTCATTTAATTTAAATGGATGATGAACCTGATTTACCTGATGAGTGGATGGATGTGAATTTGGTTTACTTGATGAATGGACCTAATTGAATGCATAATTCTAATTTTGCATGTCTACATTTTTCCCCTCTTTGAAGCAATGTACATGCTACGATGAAAATTGAAACTTTTTCTAATTTTTTCGGATACCCTAGTGGAAAGAAGTACACTAGTACATTTCCCCCTCAAGAGATCGAGCGAAAAGAATCGATTTGAAGGTCGATCTCGCAATAAAGAGGTTCAAACTGGATGGTTATGGATGATGATGCAAATGAGATGGTTTTAAGATGCTTAGAATAACATATCTATATTATCTTAAACAACTTAAATGATGATATGATGTGAGATAGATGGGATGAATGATGTGATATGCCATGATTATGCAAATGTATGATTTTATGATATGCTTAGACTAACAAATCTATATTATGACATGATGATTATGCATGTGAGATGATATGTAGAATATTGATGGTTTGTGGATGTAGGATGGATGCACTGGTGATGATGATTAATTATTCATGACTTGATGTTAGTGTGGAAAATAAGACATTAGATGATGACAAGAGGATCCAACAAGCTGACTTTATGAGAGATGATGATGAGAAATGATGATGATAGATGGATGATTTGCTTATCAAGGATTGAGATTTTAAAGGGATTACTTACCTTATGTTTGATAACACGCATAATTATGATGCATCAAGGTATAAAGGACTAGGATTGCGTTGTACTTAGTGTGATGGAATTTGAATCGAAAAATAGATAGGAGTATTCTTGTTCACACCTGACATACAAAAACCTTGCTAGGATGCACTTTAGAAGATTCAAACATCTCAGACCAAAACACGGAAAGGTATAACCAATCAATGCAATAGTCAACAAGTTGTCCAAAACATCCTCTATACATATCTAACAAAGAAAGTATTTGCCAAGGTTATTTTACAAGAACGTCCAACAAGCATAGCAGACAAAAGGATAATGATCATTGCCCCATTCCTATATCTCTAAATCCTTCGTTTGGATATCATCAAGAGGTCCTTGGACTGAGAGCAATAAGATAAGTCAAAAAACAAAGATAAAGCACACAAGCAAGCCAATGTTCTTCAATACCACTAACCAAAAGGGAATGTGTTTTGATAGGATAAGAATCCAAACTAATATCCAAAATGATGCCCATTGTCAAAACGATATATCCTAGGACATGCATTCTATAGGATGATGATGGTTTGATAATTTGATTGATAGGTTGTTGATATAAGGTTGATTGACATGTTTGAAAATGATCAAGAGTTTGATTTTGCATTTAACAGTTTGTTGCTTTGATTTTGATTTTTGCATTTGAAGTTTGTTTTTCCTTCGATTTTGATTTTGCATTTGAAGTTTGTGTTTGCTAATTGCTATGATTATTTCTATTTGTGTTGCAAAAGGATGAAGGTGATGATCAATTTGATGAGTTTAAAATGTGCTCATAATTTGGATGTTATGATAAACTTTTAATGCCTTTAATTTTTTTATTTCATGGTTGTTTAAACTTTGTTGAAACCTTTTTGGGATATCCTGTAGCAAGATACTTTTATATTCCTGCAGGTCATTGTGTTGACTTGATTGCATTTATTGCCCCGTTGACTCTTTAAAATGACTGGTATATTGCATATAATTTTTGAATGATGAAATAGATTTAAATATGTGATTAATGAACGGATATTGTGTATGTGCCATATGCCTTTTCTTTTGCATCTGTTACCTTTTGTTTCACAGGTTGTTGAAGAATAATCGAGTCAAGCGCAGCCGATCTCAGCCTTGCAGTAAAGTCCATTTCCTGCATGACTTCGAGGAAGCTTCGACAAAGACTCTTTGACTGAAACCGTTGGGAAAGATTTTAATGATAGTCAATTTGGAAAGAGTGGAGTGCTAGATTCTCTCTGGATCAGGTTGAATGCATAAATTCATTTATGAAGTTTTTTCCTTGATTCAGGGATACACTTTACTTCCACATCTTTCTTTGATAGGGTTAGTTAGTTAGTTGCTCTCCTGTCTTAAATAAAGTTCTCCTCCTGCGTGAGAGAAGGGGAGAAAAAAGATGGTAGTTAGAGTCAGATAGAAACAGAGTAGTAGATATCATGTAAGAAGCAATATGATAATGAAAGACATAATCTGTTTGACAAGAGACATAGTTTGTTGTTAGTCTCCATATCAGCAAAACAATGTATATCATTTTGTTTTCATGAATAAAGTTCAATGAAGTTCTGAGTTTAGCACCTGCATAATCAGTAGATGCTTGCTAAGGGGGCCCACTTAGTAAGTATCTGTAGCTAGTTAGTTAGTTGTTCTTTTCTATTGATCTTTAGTTAGCTTTCATATTTGAAGTTTTCATACAAACTCAGTCTTATATTGCTCCTACAGCATAGAGAATCCATCCTTGTGACTGTTCCTACAACATAAGGCCAGTTCACAGTTTGTGTTTCAGTCATAGTTGTTATGGGTTCTATTTTAATTAAATCATAGTTGAGTTAACGAACTTTGTATTACCTTCCTGTGGCGTAGATAGAACTCCTTTCCTGTATTTATTTCTGCTGAGATTTGACTAAAACGAGTTCTTAGTGCATATATTTTGCCATGCCATTTAAAGTATACGTCCCATGGTTTGACAAGTAAATGAATGTCCACAGAGAGATATTAGTCACCTGTTGGAATGTCCAATTCCCAGGAAAGGTTTTACAGTGATTTTCATATCCTTTTGTGGGCACGACCATTTTTGTGGCCTATACAAGAAAATGTGATAGATGCCAACGTATGGGAAGACCCACTAAGTCAGATGAAATGCCACTATATCCGCAGGTAATAGTCACCCCTTTTGATAAATGGGGGATGGATTTTGTGGGACCAATTGATCCACCATCAAATGGAAAATCATATATTCTAGTTTGCACAGATTATGTCACAAAATGGGTTGAGGTAAAAGCTATGACTCATGCTCAAGATAACAAAGTTGCTGAATTTTTGTATGAACAAATTTTCACTAGATTCGGAGTTCCCAGAGAGCTTGTAACTGATCAAGGAGCTCAGTTCACATCGCGTCTGATAACTGCATTAATGAATGACTATAAATTCAAACATAGGAAATCCAGCCCCTATCACTCTCAAGCCAATGGTCAGGCGGAGGTAACAAACAGAGAAATTGAGGTGAACCTCACAAAGAAAGTGCAGATTCATAAGAAAGACTGGAGCAATAGACTTCCTGAAGCGGTTTGGGCTTACAGAACTACATGGAAGACAACAACTGGGTTTACACCTTTTGAGCTACTTTATGGGAAAACCGCTATGTTACCCATAGAATTTCAGCACAAAACTTTGAGGACAACTTTTGAAATGAATATAGACATATCTGAAGCACAGAAGGACCATCTCCTACAGCTAAATGCTTTGGACGAACTGAGAAAAGCCGCTCTGGAGCATACAGAAGCAATCCAACAACAAAGGAAGAAATGGCATGATCAGCACATCAAAACCAGGAAATTTTCTGCTGGAGATTGGGCTCTATTATATGATTCCAGCTATCAAGAAAACTAGGGTAAGCTCACAACACGCTAACTTGGCCCCTATGAAGTTGAAAATGTGTTCGACAATGGAGTTGTACAGCTACTAACAATAGATCCAGTTCGCTTCAAATTGCTAGTGAATGGCCACCAACTCCGGTTGTACCACAAACCAGTCTCCAAGGAAGAATTCATGTAGCAGTTCATTCAAGTTCCTCCCGCTACTCTTCCTGTAGCTGAAGGCTCTAGCCTTTCTCCTGCAATGTTACCGTAATTTTCAAGAAGCATGCCCATAATAAAGGTTTTCTTTTTTTTTTTAAAAGGAAACCCCTTTTTCTCCATTTTCATTTATCGCCCCCATCTCACTTCTTTATCTTCCATCCCATCCATCCATTCCATCTGATCAACTCATCCGCCCACGTCACCCATCCACTTCATCTATCTGCATCCACCTTAATTAAGATATCTTTCCCACTTGTCAATTCATGCGACGTCGTCATCTTTCTTCACACGTACGTGCAATTATCAAAGGTACGCCATATCTTTTCTTATCACATATTTGATTTATTTCATTCTATTCATTTATTACTATGCGTGTACTGGTCATTATTACCCGAATCTTCACTTGTTCCTTAGTACATGTGAGGACACATGTCATACTTTCAGTAGGGGGCGGGATAATCCATCTTTTAAAACTTGTATTTTTGTCGCTGCCATAACTGCAAAATAACCTTTCTTTAATAATTTTCTGGTACTTTCCAAATATGATCGCATGTCCTTCTTTATTACATATTTTTCTTGCAAACTACGATTAAGACTGCTTGTTCAAAAAGTTCATTTTTGAAAAAAGAAAGAAATGTGATGGCACGACAGAAGAAAAACTAGAGCAGAAAGGGAAACCGAGAATTTGAATCTTCAAGGAATTGAGTTCAGCTAAGAAAAAACTACAAATATGGGTGGTCAGTTGGTGCGACATGAGCCTGTAGCTCATGAATTGTTATTGCAAAATCCACAAACAGTCCATGCATTTAGTCTTTGTGGATGGTTAAATTATTTCTTGAGCTTAAATGATTTTGATGAGGAGGCCGCTGGAGAATTTTTGAGAACCCTTTCTAAAGGGGAAGCCACCATATGGGGTCTAACGGTTGTTGCAACTGAGGACAGAATTGCTGAAGTAACCGGGCTTCCACCCATTGGAGAAAAATTTTCTTCAGACGCTGCAGCTGCAAGGGCCGAGTTTTCAATGCCTACTGATGGCCTCTGGAAGTCTCCAAGCAGGGATGTAAGTGCGTATTGTTGCCTCCTTATTCAGAGTATGCCACTTACATAATCAGGTATTTGACCTATGAAGGTTGTTTCTCCTACCTGCATTCTCATCATTTCAAATTATTAAGCCATATGAGGCATGGGTTAGTTGTAAATGTTACAAATTTCTTGTTTAAATTTTTAGAACAAAGTGCCCACGGAACTCAATAGGGGAAAGACAATTTTGTCGCTCATCATGGTCTTATCAAATTGCTGATTGAGCGTTCTTTAAGAGATGTCTCACCTCTTTCTTGGCAACAATTTGTTGCCCAAAAGAGTTTGCAAATTCCACAACCCCCTAGGGTACTTACCCCACGGCCTTAGAGAAAGAAGAAAGAAATTGCATCTACCAGTAGAACAGGGCAAGGGTCATCTATTCCTATAGCACCTAGTCCTACAGCTTTCGCACCTGAATCTTTTGCTAGGGTACAAACTAGGTCTTCCACTAGGAGAGAGAATGGAAAAACAAAGGTAGAAGGGTCCCCAGAATCTGACCCTCGTTCTCAGAAAAGGCAATGCTCCTCTCCTACAGCACCTTCCCCTGCAACCGTTTCTCCTACAACAACACCTGTTGCTATTACTAGTTCACCATCATCCTCTGGTAGGGTAGAGCCCTCTGAACAAACAAGAAAGAGGAAAGCTACCAGAACACCTCCTGTAGTCGCATCAGTGCCAAGAAGGGTTTCCACAAGGAAACAATTTAAGACCTCCCCTGCTTCACCTCAACCGGAGGTTATTGTAACTTTAGAAGGGTCTGTTGAGTCCAAATTTAATGTTTCTCAAAATGTGCCATAGAATGTTGCTCAGAGTTCATTTGTTCTTGAAGAGGAACAAGTTGAGACAAAAGAAACAGGGCATAATGAGCAAGGGTTACCAAATCTTGATGATTTGGCTACTGCTGCTATGCAATTTTTGAAGGAAGCACAAACTTCTCCACCGCAGCAACCCGAATTTATCTTGCAGCAAGAGTAGGAATTGACTAAACAATTGAATGTGCCTAGTGAAGCTATATTTCACCCTGCAACTTGTAAAGCCATTGTTGTGTATAAGAAGACGTTTTTAATTGAGTTTCTGGAATATGTTTAAACTAATTGGGAACTAGTTACATTGCAAACCCTAACTTTCTAACACATAGCTCAGACTGACAAGCAACAAAGTCTATGGGAAGTAGAAAAGAGGAAATTGAAAAAGGAAATTGAAAGTCAGAAATAGGAAATTGCTGAGTTGAAAGAAAAAATGAATGAAATGTTAAAAGTAACTGGTCATATTATGGAATGCAGACCGCCACCCAGAGTTTATGCTATGTGCCTTAAAGAACAGTTTTTATGGTTCCAATTGATGAGAATTTCCAGAAATCAAGATCCTATAATTCATACTGCCAAAGAATTTTATGAAGCATACCAGGTAGCCCCTAACTGGTTAAGGAATTCTCTGTGTGAATTCTATTTGCATGAATTTTTAATACCATTTGAAACAGAATGGAATCCTCTGCTATATATTGGTGATATTCATCTGAGAGCATTTATGTCATGGGCAACAAATGAGGAAAATTATGGCAGGCAGTGGGAAACATATGAGGAAGTTGAGAAAACAGAGCCTGTTCCATTACGCTCTCAAAGTTCAAACCCCCATGCAATGTTGAAAGATTGGTTTGCTCTGACATATGGTATTAATAATGTTTCAGCCAGAGAGAAGATATTTGATATCAGGAAACAGGTATATGATGAATTTCAGGCACAACAATATTCATTTTGGAGACTAGCATATACCAGAAGTGATAAAAGATGGGAGAGATTAATTGTTCGGCTAAGAAAGTCAGAACCACATGGTCCCCTAAATTTCACAGCAGCTCTCAAACGAACTAGCAGATATATTCAATTGGGACTTCAAACAAGATTTGAACTGTGGCTACCACTAACATCCAGACCCCCTGTGTTAATGTGGCCCCTCTATCCTCACCAGGCTACAAATCTTAACAATGAAGTAGAAGACCGAAGGTATGAAAGGTGTCAGGATTTCAGAGGATTTTATTACAAGTTTGGAAATCCATTCCAGAGTCATGCAGCCACCACTGACTTCAGAGAAATCACCAGGAAAGTTAATGCTGGAGGACCAGCATTGGGCTAAGTAGGGGGCAGTAATGAGCTTAAAATGTGCTCATAATTTGGATGTTATGATAAAATTTTAATGCCTTTACTTTTGTTATTTCATGGCTATTTAAACTTTGTTGAAACCTTTTTGGGATATCCTGTAGCAAGATACTTTTATATTCCTGCAGCTCATTGTGTTGACTTGATTGCATTTATTGCCCCGTTGACTCTTTAAAATGACAGGTATATTGCATAAATTTTTTGAATGATGAAATAGATTTAAATGTGTGATTAATGAACAGATATTGTGTATGTGCCATACGCCTTTTCTTTTGCACCTGTTACCTTTTGTTTCGCAGGTTGTTGAAGAATGATTGAGTCAAGCGCAACCGATCTCAGCCTTGCAGTATAGTCCATTTCCTGCACGACTTCGAGGAAGCTCTGACGAAGACTCTTTGACCAAAACCATTGGGAAAGATTTTTAATGACAGTCAATTTAGAAAGAGTGGAGCGCTAGATTCTCTCTGGATCGGGTTGAATGCATAAATTCATTTATGAAGTTTTTCCTTGATTCGGGGATACACTTTACTTCCATGTCTTTCTTTGATAGGGTTAGTTAGTTAGTTTCTCTCCTATCTTAAATAAAGTTCTCCTCCTGCGCGAGAGAAGGGGAGAAAAAAGATGGTAGTTAGAGTCAGATAGAAACAAAGTAGCAGATATCATGTAAGAAGCAATATGATAATGAAAGACAGAATCTGTTTGACAAGAGACAGAGTTTGTTGTTAGTCTCCATATCAGCAAAACAATGTATATCATTTTGTTTTCATGAATAAAGTTCAATGAAGTTCTGAGTTTAGCACCTGTGTAATCAGTAGATGCTTGCTAAGGGGGCCCACTTAGTAAGTATCTATAGCTAGTTAGTTAGTTGTTCTTTTATGTTTATCTTTAGTTAGCTTTCATATTTGAAGTTTTCATACAAACTCAGTCTTATATTGCTCCTGCAGCATAGAGAATCCATCCCTGTGACTGTTCCTGCAACATAAGGCCAGTTCACAGTTTGTGTTTCAGTCGTAGTTGTTATGGGTTCTGTTTTAATTAAATCATATGAGTTAAAGAACTTTGTATTACCTTCTTGTGGCGTAGATAAAACTCTTTTCTAGTATTTATTTCTACTGAGATTTGACTAAAACTAGTTCTTAGTGCATATATTTTTCCGCGCCATTTAAAGTATATGTCCCCTGGTTTGACAAGTAAATGAACATCTATAGAGAGAGATATTAGTCACCTGTTGGAATGTCCAATTCCCAGGAAAGGTTTTATAGTGATTTTCATATCCTTGTGTGGGCGCGACCACAATTTATTATGGATGATTGATTATTTCGAGTGAAAGTGAGATGAGATGGATGGATTTTTTCAAATATTTGGATGTTTTTGATGTTTTTGGAATGTTTTGAGGCTTTTTTTTGTATTTTTTGAGATTTTTAAAAATGTTTTGATTTTTTGATTTTGAATGTTTTGGGGTTTTCTAATATTTTATGAATGTTTTTGGATTTTGATGTTTTTGAATGTTTTTGGATTTTGAAGTTTTTCTGATGTTTTTGTATTTTTGTGTTTTTTGAATGTTTTTGTGATTTTGATGTCTTGGGGGCTAATCAAAGTTTAGCCTTGCCTACGTTTAAGCTCAGAGATGGCATAGTTTAGATTCCAATGTTTTTGATATTTTTCTGATTTTTTGGGTGTTTTTGGATTTTTGATATGTTTTGGTGTTTTTGGTTTTTTTTTTTATGTTTTGGATGTTTTTGGATTTTTTGATGTTTTGGATGTTTTTGGATTTTTTGCATGATTTTGATGATTTGGATTTGTACATGCATGATGATATCAGTGCTCTATTTGGGATTTTTTTGAAGACCAAGCTAAGGTTGATTGATCGGATCGATGGATTGATGATGATGATAACATTGTTGAGGATACACAACAATGCAAGGATTTGATTGATCAAGATTGATGATGATAACATTGTTGAGGATGCACAACAATGCAAGGAATGTGTTAAGAAACATGAGGATTGGGAAAGATATCCCCAAGATGATGATGGATTGATGATGATAACATTGTTGAGGATGCACAACAATCCAAGGATAGTGTTAAGCAACACAAGGATATCCTGATGATTTCTTGATTGAATTTGATTGATCATGATTGATTAAGCTTGGTTTTGGAACAAAAGTTGTTCGAATGATTTGATGTGACATTGACGTGCAAATTAGATGCGAGTGATATCAATTGATGTTCGATGAAAGATGAAGATTGATAAGCAATGTCTTCTCATTAAAATATGCCATGGGCTAGTGATTTGGATTTTGGACCACAAATGCTTTGACCAATTTGATTTCACATTTTCCAATGTTCAGATCACCAAATAAGTTGGAGGATATAGATCAAGATTTATTCCCGAAGCAAGATGTAAATATCTACCCCCAGTGTCTAGCAATGCATGGAATGTGATGTTTGGATGCTCGAATAGGCATGTGGATGGATGGATATGGATTATCTTGCAATAAGATAAGGTGCTTAGATAAAGAATGCTCATTGGATGATGCTTCATGGCTCAGATAACACTGGGTAGGATAGGGTCAATGAAAATGACCCATGTCAAGATTTTTACCATAAGCAAGTGTAAAGTGTGCCCCAAACTTTCATCAAGATCAAGATAACTTGGATGATGGATGCAGATGGATGAAAATGGATTGGATCAATGGTTTTTATGGATAAGATGGATGAAATGCTCGATTTATTATGGATGGGATAAGATGCTTTCATTTGAACCGGCACATGCAGATGCTCGATTCTACTCATGACACCTGTTTGCCAGGTTTTCATCATGGTACCTACCCAAAGCGCCAACCATGCGGTTTTCACTAGAGAATGATTTTTCTCTTTACTATTTTCAATCATTTTTCTAATTTTTTTTGGATTTTTTGCTTTTCTGATTTTTTTTATTTTTTCTAAAAGATTCATGCTAACCCACCTAGTGGTGTCAATGTAGATTCTTTTGTCATAATGTGCCATCCGTATCCTGCCTGAAGAAGTTCCTTTGCTAAGATACATGCACTTGAATGCAACTTTTGGGATTCCTGATTTGCTTCGTTGATACTAGATTTAACTTCATCTTAGTGTGCACATCGCGATAGAGTGCCTTCTAAATCCTTATGATGAAGGGTCGTTTCCAATACATGGTCAATGTGAGAATTGGATATCATGCGTGGAGGCGTGGATGGAGTGTATATAGGGATAAAAGATAGATTGGTTGTCAGCTTGGAATATTTGACTCTCCAAACTTGGGAAGATGAGCAATGATGGGTGGATACAAAAGTGTGCGTGGAATTATGACCAACGGTTTGATACACTTTGTACATCACTTGAAAATCCCACTTTTTCTTTTGTAGACATCTTTGATGGATAGTTTTCACTTTTTTATTTTTCCCCATAGTTTCTTTGACTGATGGAGTTTGATAGGGATGATCTTTCTTTTTATTCTTTGGTATCCATTTATATTTGATTTGTCCTTCATGCTTCTCTACTTCTTTTTCTTTGATAATGTTCTTTGTGCTTTGATTTAAATCCTTCTTTTGATGTTGGTCCCAATTCGTGGATGGGGTGATGGGTGGATGAAGATTCATGACATGGCTGGTTGTAGTATTGAAATTAGTTTCATCATAAGGATTTTTCGTTCTCCCTATGTTGAAGCTTGCTTGAGACGAAGTTGTCCCCAATATAGTACTAGTGGCATCTTCATGCTTTGATTTAGCCTATTCTGAGAGCTCTTGTTTAGAGTGAATTCTCTGATAAATTACCACCATAGGTGACTTTTTTTTGATTGGATGCTCTACTAACTCTGAAATATCTTGTTTTGTCTGACCTGCTTCCTTGAGTGAATAATTTTGGATATCTTCATACATGATGTCTTTAGTCTAGATTTTGGATATATCTGATCTTGATGTTGACAACTTTATTTGGTTGTAGGAATCAATAACCTGCTCTTTTTGTGTAATAATATCAGGAGTAAAGGAATCCTATTCTAAATGAAGATCATCTACGTATCCATCCATAGAAAGCATCGCATGGGTAGATGGAGGAGTATGTGCTATGTGGATATGATCATCTTGCATAGATAGGAGAGTGCCCATTAGATTATTTTAGTATCTTGAATGATTTCGGAGTTGCTTTCGACATGCTCTGAATCAAGTTCTTGACATGGGTCAGTTTCAAAGGATGGATTTCTTACAAAGGGTTTGTGGATGTCGTCATTAGTCATGGTAAGTGGTTCAATATCCTCAAGTGTTGAGTTTAGGGTTCCTTCAGTATCTGTAACCATGAGGTCAAAGAATGTCAATATGTCTTGGAAAGGACCTTTGCTAGACTTTGGTGAAGGATTTTGATCGTGCTTTGGAATAAATTCTTGAGATATGTTCTCTAACTCATAAGGTAATGTAGAGACATTTTCAATATGATCATTGGTTGATGGATTGTGCATTATGTCGATAGGATCAAATAATCCTAACACTCCTTGAAATAGATCACTAAAAAGTGGCTCTTGATATATGGTGAGTTGATCATCGGGTGGGGTGAAAACATCTTCAAGGTGCTCATCGATGGAGAGATCTTGATCATTATTTTCAACAATTGTGGTGGAGGGATTTTCGATGTCCTCAACCATAGGGTCAAATGATGTTGGCATTTCTTGAATTGGATCATTGTCGAGTATTCTTGGTGGATTTTGATCATGATTGAAAAGTGACTCTTGACATATGTTGATTTGATCATTGGATGAAGTGGAAACATCTTCAAGGTGTTCATTGATGGATAGATCTTGGTCATTGTCCCCAATAGTTACCATTTTTCGTGTTTGTGCTTGTGTTTGTTGGGTAGCTTGAGAGGCTTTTTGCACTTGTTGAGCTCGTGTTGCTTGTTGTGTGGCTAGATACTGTTGAATGGCCTTTTGGTAGTCTTGGTGAGCTTTTAGCAAAAAATTATATTTCCTTGCTACATTTGGTTTATGTGGTAGTGGTGGTGGATTTGGAATCATGTTGGATGTAGTGACAAATGGTTGAGATACGCTTGGAGCGATCATGGTAGTGATGGTTTGAGATGTGATAGGTGTGAGAGTGGTGGTTGGAATGATTGAAGGGATAGTGATGGTTGGAATGATCGAGGTGATACGTCCTTGAGAGACCACATTTTTATTTGTTGGGATTGATGTTATCATTTGATTACAAACCATCTGTCGGTGTGATGTTGATGGTATATTCAAAGGATTTGATGTGATGGATTGATTGGTGTTAGGTGGATTAATTTTGATGGAGTGATTGGTGCTAGGTAAAGGGGGAAGCCCTAAACCAAGGAATGATGTTGATATGGATAATGGTGGTGGAGATGGCTCTTGGGGCAATGAATCAACTATTTTGGTAAGTGTGGCAATTTGGTTTCACCATATTTGATCTTGATTTCGATACTGACTCCCTTGATATAGTTGATTTTGTTTTTGTTCAAGCAGATTTGGGATGCATACTTGTGGTTTTTGAATGGGATAATGGACACATTGATTTTGGACAATGTTTTGATTTGGGATGATTTTCAGATTTGGCATGATAGGTTGAAATTGAACATTGTAGATGTTAAGAATAACATTGCCTTGATTTAGGTAACTTTGATTTTGCATGGTGTTACCTTGACTTGGAGTCATTAACATCTTGTTTGGATTTTGAATAATATTCGTATGATTTGAAAACATATTTATCCCAAAGTTTTCTAGATTCATATTTGGAAAACTTATACTTGGTACATTCTCATTTGGCGTGTAGGGATTTGGTGGGATGATGTTCATTTGAAGGATCATGCATTAATTGTTTGGTTGACAGACTTATAAATTTGGATTTAGATCTACCATCAGGAAAGGTGTTCCAATCTTTGATTTGGGCATACTCACACTTGTTGTTCCATTGACATTTTTCAAAGGTAATGATCCCATCTATGGTTTGTATAGATGTGAGTGTTGATAATCAATCGATGTTGTAAGTTTTTGATAGCTTAGTTGACTTGGATTACTCATCATGCGTGGATCAAGTTTGTATTCCATGTTCATCTTGTGTTTTGACCTTGTTGTAAAAGTGACCTCTAAGGTTCTTAGGACTAATGATGAGATGGAGGATGAAAAGGGTGAATGATATGGGTGTTGAACGTTTAGGGACTTTGGATCAATGCTAGACTTAGGGTTTTATTTTGATTGGTTTGATTTGGGTAATAAACTTGTAAACCATAAGGTGTAAGATGTTATATTAGGATGAACTTGTTCAAAGAATTGTTGATTTAGTTAGAGGTATGAGAAAGGATGCATTCCCATACTCCTAACTAAACAAGATGATTTTGGTTTGATGATTTACCCAAGTCTAGAATGATGTTTTCAAAGCTCTAAAGTTGTTTTTGGGATGTATTTTGATAGATGTTTCAATGAATGAAGTGTTTGATTTGATCCTAAATGAACCTAGGAAGGACTTGTTTTTGAGACCAAGATAGTGAAGAACATGCCTTTCTCTAAAAGTAATTCAAAATCAAAAGATCAATGTTTGCATGAAAACCATATGACCAAAAAATGCCAAGTACATGTGTGGGGTCCAATTGATTCAATGTTTTCTTAATGGATTCTTTTTATCACAAACACTTCTTGTTTAGGTTTTCAACAAAATGTCAAATGTATTAAGTTTCTTTCATCCCACAAAATGCATTATGCGGAAATGCAAAGGTTTCCTAATGTTGACCTTAGTAGGAGAAAATTGAGATGAAATTCAAATGTTTAGAAGCCTCTAAGGATGTGAATAAGCAACAACATGTGAATTTTTTCAAGGATATTTGCTTCTCCTAGAGATTTTTAGATTTGATGCTCATGTTGAATGTTAGTTTTCCAATGTTTTCGATTAAAGCACTGTGTTTTCAAACTAACTCACAAGCAATATAACATCCTAGCTTGATTGGTACATTTTTCTTGGTGGGCTTGCATCATGCCTTTCATAGTAGAAGAGATGATTTTACATGCAACCAAGGAGAGAGTATAAAGGTATGTTAAGAATAAAGTCTTAACCTCTATACTTTAACCAAGATCATACATAGCAAGTAACTTCTTGGAATCTAAGTTCCAATGCACCACTTCGATAAACTTGTTGGATGGGCTGGTTGGTAGCTACAAACAAGGGTTTTATTCAGACTTTCTGTTCATGGAGATTGACCCATACAGCGAGAGTCCCCTTTCGGATCCATCTCATCGGAATCAATCATGTGATATTGGAATTTACTCCAATACCCACATTTATATCCCGATTGGAAATACTCTTGGCTTTAGAGTGTTACTGGTTGAGTCATTCGCTTGGGTGAGTACTTTTTTCCCAAAGTAGGCCCTCTAAGATATACAAAAGCAAATAAAATTATTCATAGTTTGATCAACCCTTGTTTAGAAACAAAGGGAGAACACATGCAATAAGCTCACTCACACTCGCACAATATTTTGTTCAATTTTTAAACCCAAAACGAAGGGTGAAGGTAATATTTTATGCACCTTAATGTCATAAAAAATAATTTTGATTCTCAAGATCGCTGTGAAGGACGAGAGAAGTGCATACGTCTTTTTAGATGAGATTACTTTGCATAAGAGATTATGAAACACAAAAAACACATGTTCATTTTAAGCCTCAAAGCAATGATGAATTTGTTTTAAGCATCAAAAAATGAAGTGTGAAGTTACTTATTCAATTTTAGCCAAATCCAAAAGCTAGTGAGTTTCTAGGGTTTAGTTTTAGACCAACTTTGAAAAGATCAAACAATGATTGTTTTTGAACCCAAATAGAAAGCAATTTGTTCTAAAACAGAAAATGAAATTAGGAAATGAATGCATCTAGTTATTGCAATAAGCATTAAAAAATGCTTTTCCAATTTCAAGTTCAATGATCAAGTTTTAAACTCCAATTTGCTTGCTTTCACTTAAGTCTGATGTCCACTTCCAATGTCAATCTGCAAATAGTACAAAGTTATAAGATAACCCACGAAAAATATTATACACCAATGTATTAAACATAAGCTGAAAAATAAAAATAAAAAACATTTATCAAGAAAATAAAGAGGCAACCCATTATTGCTTCCCTTTGAATGCCATACCTATGAAACTTGTCACTATCAATTACCTGCATGTGAGTAATTCCAAAGAGATTCTATCAAATGACCATTGGTTGATTTTATGTTTACTTTGTTGTGCGTAATGTGAACAAATCTCTTGACAATAATTTCCTGATAATACAAAATTTAAATTCATGATATTTCATAAAGATTGTCATTATGGAATTTTTTTGTGTTGCTACAAATGATATTAAAGAAGGATAATTGCACATCAACTAAAGATTTGTATAATATGGGGTAGAGTAAACGAGCAACCAAAGTCTTAAGTTTTTATGAACCAATAAAGACGTTACTGTTCCTATTTACTGCATCAACATTAATTGGATCGATAAAGGGTAGCTAGGGATGCATTTGGTGGAATCAAAGTTCTTGAATGTTGATTGGTATGTTGATTGTACATTTATCTCACATAGCAAGCAGATCTAATATCTCTGACACCACCCAGGTTTGATCTCTTCACCAAAAACTGCAATGATTTTTATTTTGAAAATTTAATGCACATCCCATCAACTAGCCCTCACCTAGCACAACTCTCAAATAGGTAGCACAATGTCATAAATACATAGTCCATAATTATTGGCCGAAGCAACATTTATCAATAAAATGACATGGAAAAAACAAACATTTATCCGAAATTTGAGCAATGTGTATGAAGGACGCATTAGAATGGTTAAGTTTTCTTCAGCGAATAAATACTTTCAAGTCAATGCAATTGGCAGGTGAAAATTAATAGGCACATATTTTCACTTGAGCAAACCAAATATTAGGTGTAAAGCCAAGTTCCATAACCTTGACTAGCCTCTTTGCTACTGGTGATAAAAGGATTGGGCTTTAAAAAAAATGCTATTGACAGTGTATATCCAATGCCAAAACATAAGCATAGAGAGGGCACCGAAATAGAAGCATAGTAGTGTATAACTATTAACAGTGTACTAGTGAAAACGGCGTCAAAAAAATTTCAAAAAATTGCTATTGACAGTGTTAGCCAGCGCCAAAATAGAAGCATAGAGAGGGCGCCGAAATAGAAGCATAGCAGTGTATAGCTATTGATAGGGTACTAGTGAAAAAGGCGTAAGATTTTTTTTTAAAAAAATGCTATTGACAGTGTATCTATAGCCAACGCCGAAATAGAAGCATAGAGAGGGCACAAGAACCTTTTGATAGAATGCCTGAAAGAACCTTTTTTGTTGATGATTTGCAGGACATTCACACAATGACTTGGTCAAAAAATCTTTAGACACTTTCCAGCAAAGTGCAATTGGCAGGTGTAAAGTCGAATTCTATAGCCTTTGTTAGTGAGGATTGATTATATGTCCTGCGCAAAAGAAACTTTGCAGAAGACTCCTTAAAAAGGCCTGAGAAACTATCCAGCAAGGCTATTGGTAGACACATGACAAAGGAAACGAATAAATATTTTTTGAAAAAATTTCAAGCAAATGCATATGGCAGGCATGCAACCAATAGACTCGCGCAAAAGAAGATAGGGCACAAGAAACGTTTAAGCAAATGCTAATCGACTGGTGAAAGGCTAAATTCCATGAGCCTTGACTGGCATAATATTCTCTTCTACCCCATTAACATTGTAGTGTGCATGTGGTGTCTGTTAAGCTCCATCGCACCATAGAAAATTATCTTTCATTCTTTAGGTAAAACACTCAATAATATCCTTTGAAACACAGAACAGTTACAAAAGATCTGGTTTATAATATGACAGCATAGTTTTACATAAAATCTTCATCTAACAAACATGCATTGTTAAAAATACAGTGGAATTGATATTAATGCATAGCTAGAGAGAAAAATAGATAGCGTTGAGATTTATGGTTTATTTCTTCACAAATACAAACTTAGCGTGGACTGCAATATTGACATTGCTTCCCTATTAAAAAAAGACATGAAAACATGAATGGAATAGATAATATCAAAGCTTTTAATGTTTGAGTTGTGCACCCTATAAAAGCAAGGCATGAGAGTCTCTAATGTCTCATTACAATATTTTTCTATCATTGACAATCAAAGAACCTACAAAAGATCAACTGATGACAATGTTTTCAAAAATCTACGAGACAGGGAAGTCCATCATGACAACAAACCATAGAGTTCATCAGAAAATAATGTATTTTGTTTCTAGAGGAAAATACCAGTACTCAAAGATGACCCAAAAATAATACCATGCAATCCAAAAAATCAGTTAAACATACAGTGTGTTAAATCAAATACAGCAAGAGAGAAATATTTTAAAAGTATTCGTAAATCTTGCTAAAAGTTCAATCCCATAGAGCATATCGCATAGCCTTCTATGGTAATCAGAAAAACATGTTCAATCCCTCCTTCTAGCGCCATTTATGTGGATATGAATCCGCAAATGGCTAAAATTTCAACATACATCATTAGCAACAAAGCAAATAATCACATCCATATGATATAAATCAACATGCTTCATGATGCAATCAAAACAACAAAAGATTAGATAAACTAGTTGAAAGCATACAATAAAACATGAAGTAAATAATGTCTCATATTGGATTAGTTCTTATATGGAAAGAAGCCCTTTCCCAATCCTTACTTAAGCTCCATGATGAAAATGCTATGAAGAATGATATGGAATTGCTAAGATATGGATTCAAATGACAATGATATGGAGAAAGATCTCAAGATTGTGGAGGATTTGAACAATAGAGGAGACCTCTATTTATGGCCAAAAGAGATAAAAGAATGCCAAACATGGAGGATGTGGGACTAAAAATAAACCAATGAAAAGAGGCCACTTGTCAACTTGTCATAGGTTGAGGAATGTGCAAGTTTTGGCCAATGTGCCCAAGAGAGGGAGATTCAAATTTGAATTTGTGAAATAAATGTTGAGTGGGGGACATGAAATGGAGAAGTTATCGCAATGTTGGAAGGGACAAGTCAACTTGTCTTCATTTTCAAACTTGAGGGAATATTCCATTTTTATTCCAAGTTTAATGAAAATATGAATTTATAAATGGACTAAATGATTTATTGGTGCAAGTGGGAAAAGCTAGAGGATGTGATGGGTGGTTAGGTTAGTTTAATCAGGATTAGATTTTCTTAAATGATGTTTAGATGATTTTGACTTATTTGATTTAAATATTTGAATTTATTTAAATCAAGAAGGGATGGAATATGCATTTGGATTTTAATTAAATAAAGGATTGATTTATTTAATCAAGGAGGGTGATGTAAGGTGGATTAATTTGCATGAGATGAAATTAGAAGATGGTTTATGAAAGATGAAATGTTATGGTTTGATTAAAATTGATTTATTTAATCAAATGAGGTAATGATAGGCTTAAATCAAATAAAGTTAATTTATTTAATTTAAATGGATGATGAACCAAATTTACCTGATGAGTGGATGGATGTGAATTTGGTTTACTTGATGAATGGACCTAATTGAATGCATAATGCTAATTTTTCATATCTATAGTAAATCCTACTTCTAACCTTAAACCTAACTCTAACATTAACTATAACTTTAACCCTAACCCTCATTCTAAGACTAACACTAATTATTATTCTAGACCTAACCCCACCCATAACTGTAACCGTAACCCTAACCTTGATGCTAATTAGGTCTCTAACCCTAACCCTAATTGAAACCCTAATTCTTACCCTTAACCTAATCCTAATCCTTACTCTAATAATAACCCTTACCCTAATTTATTTCTAAACATAACCTTAACCCTAATTCAATCTATAACCCTAAATAAACCCTATCTCTAACCATGATTAAACCCTATCCCTAAATGAATGTTAGATCTTAGATAACCCTAACCCTAATCTTTATGCTAACCTCAACCCTAGCTCTAACCTAACCCTAACCCTAACACTAATCCTCATCCTAATCCTAATACTAACCATAATCATAGCCCTAATCATAACCTTGATCTTAAACCTAATACTCATCTTAATCCTAATGCTAATTCTATATCTATCCCTAACCCTACCCTTAATCCTATTTTTATCTGTAATTGTAACCCTAACCTTAATCTTGATGCTAACATAAAACCCTAACCCTAACCTAACCCTAACACTAACACTAATCCTAATCTTAAATGTAATAATAACTCTAACCCTAATCCTAACCCTAAGCATAAGCCTAATGCAAACCCTAATTCTAATTCTATGTCTAACCCTAGCCATAACCCTAATCCTTATTTTAACTCCAACCCTTACCCTAATCCTAATCATAATGCTAACCCCAATTGTAATTGTAATTCTATCTCTAACCACAACTCTAATCCTAATCCTAACACTAACCCTACCCCTACCCCTAACCCTAACCCTAACCCTAACCCTAACCCTAATGCTAACCCTAACCCTTACCTAAACTCTAACCCAAACAATAAATAATTTAAGTCTTTCATGTTCTCGCATAGAATATGGAAAGGGAGCAACCCTATATTCTTATTCCATCCCTCTTCCAACCATAACAAAAATTATAAATAATAATATATCTTAGTCTAACACTAATTTTAATACCAATTGTAATTGTGTCTCCAATAGTAACCTAACCCTAATACCAAACCCAACCTTAACTCTCCATAAATCTAACTGTACCCCTAATACTAAACCTAATTATATTTGTAGTCATAACCAAAACCAAAAAAATAACCCTATTACAAAACCATGAACATAACTCCAATCCTAATTCTAACCATAACCTTAATTTATGTAATATTTAAACTCTACTTCTATCTCAAAATGTAATCTTAACAAAAACTATAATTAAAATTCTATCTCCAAGCATAAATTTAAGGCTATTAGAAAACCCAACTTTAATATATGTATACTAACTTGAATCCTATTTGTATATCCAACAGTAATCGAAACCCTAAATCTATTTCTAAAACTAATTCTAATCATAACCCTTATCATAACCCTTCACTTCCTTTAACCCTAATCCTTAACTTAATCATAATCCAAACAATATTAATATAATATTACACTAATTTAATAATAATTTATTAAATATTATAATATTATTATTTTAATTACTAATAGTTAATTAAATTATATTATATAATACTAGTGGTTCTATGTAGAAACATGCAACAATGAGTCGATAGGCAAGGAGCAACATAAAAGGGAAGTGATGGGTAGGCAGTGTATGTAGAAAAAATGTTCGAATGTGAATGGTATGAGTGGGCACAATAGCTATATGTAGATGTAGATAAGATAGTTAGACATTAGGGAATCCAACAAAGAATACAATGGATTGCTATATATATTATGGGAAATAATCAAAGTGATTTAGTGGGAACAATATTGTATCACATTTTTACCTTAGAGTTTAACATCATTATTTTATTTTAAATTATAATGGAGACCATAGGAGGGTGTTAACCCTGATGGGTTGAAAGATGCATATGCATATAAAGGATAAAGTGTGTAAGCAATATTTGGTGAAGAAATAACCTTGTAGAATTCTATTTGGGGAAGATTTCTCTCTCTAGAACCTCTCATGGGTCTTTGCTAGCTCTATTGAAGATCATTTTATTTAGTGGAATGCTCCGTGTTTAAATTCGACTATCCATAGATTATGGTCTTTTACTTTCTCTTATATTTCTTGGGAAGTGTGGAAGGAGTGAAATAATAGAATCTTTAGGGACAAGGAAGCTCCAAAGAATATTGTGTTTGAGAAAACATATAGAGTTATCGTGGAAGACATTAACAATATCCCATATCATGAGAATAAGTTGGAGGTTGTGATCTGTTCTACCTATGACCTCATGATGGAAAAATATTGGAATATTAAAAATGATGTTTCAAAGGCTCCAAGACTAACAAAAAATAACCATGAAGATGTTTATTGGAGTCATCCCCCTAGGGGTTGGATAAAAGCTAAATTTGAGGGTGGGGCTAAGAGGGAGTGGGGGAGTGATAAGAGATTATAATGGAAACTTTGTTTTGGCAGTGGCTATCTCCTTGGGAAAACAGTCTAATCATTTATCCAAAACCATTGGTGCTTTCTAGGTTATTGACCTTGTGAATAAAATGAATTTTAAAAATATATGGATAGAGGGTGATTCCAAAAATATAATTTAATATCTCCTAGGTAAGTCTCCCCCCTCATGGATCATCAAATGTTGGATAGAAGAAGCTATTTCTATTTTATCCAACTTTGATAAGGTTAGAATATCCCATGTCTTCAAGGAAGCAAATAGGCTTGTCGAATATTTTGGTAATGAGGGGGTCAAACAAAATGGAAAGTTGATGTGGCAAGATTTTAACAACTTGGGAGCTAATGTTAGAGCCTTGATCGATTATGATATCACTCATGGAAGAGTTTCCGCATTTAATGATGATTAAGGAGAACAAAGCCAAGTACTGTGGCATCATTCAATATGATGGTGATGTTGTAATTAATTCTATTGCTTGTCAGGACTGTCATGTTTTGTGGGTGTTTTGGTTTTGTTATTGGCTCTCTGGTGCGGTCATCTCTGAATGCAACAGGGGAAAGGTTACTAAAAAAATTGGGGGAAGCAAAAAGAGGGTTGAGCCGTTAAGCTATGCAAAACACAGGAAAAATTCAAAGGTTTGGAGGCACATAAAGAGGTGAGGGCTAGAGCCATTCATTGAAAATCTCCATGGTCCTCACCCAAAAGTTACTGAGTATTTTTCTAAACACTGGAAGAAAGGTGAGATAATTCTCTTAGGAAGGAATGTTAAGGTTGATGAGAACCTTATTAGGGAAATCGCTGGACTTTTGACTAAAGGGGTGAAGTTATTTTAGGATAGAAAGTTCTTGGATGAAGTTGTTATCAGATTTCCCAAAATGGATGAGGAAATGAAGGAGCTAGTCAAAATTTCTAGTAGTTGTTTTGATGTTACGACAGTCAAGAAGGTTTGGCAAGAGGTGCTTAGAATTCTTATGGAATACATTACACTGGATGATAGATTTACCATAGTCTACGACTACCATTTTCCCCTCAATCATTTTCAACACAAGGTAAGGATTTCCTTTTCTCACTACCTATTTTTCTCCTTGAACAATAGTATTGAATAACATAGAAAAATCCCTAGGAAGAATCTGGTCCTGCACAATAGTCTTATTCAGCTTATTCATGAGCATTATAAAAATATTCCTGTCATGTCTAACCCCTTAATGGCTTTGGCCTCAGAGGGATATGATATTGAGATAAGCTCATCAAAGGACAAAGATGATGAGGACTCTGAGTGGGAAGAGGAAGATTCACCCTCTCCCAAAAATATAAAGAAGAAAACCCTTTAGAGAAAACCCTTGAACAAGAAATATTCCTCTGTGAAAACCCCTATTGGAACTTCTTAGGTGGAAAAAATTAAAAAGAAGGATCCCCTCACGAAAAATTTGGTTTCTTATTATGAGGATTCTCCGAAGGGTACCTCGAATGCCCCTAAATGCTCTAAGGAATCCTATATATCTCACCTTGCCACTAACAGAGAGAATAAACCCAAATTCCCTAGAGATCTGAATCTTGAAGACCACTACTTCAAGCCAAATTGGGAGTATCGTGATGAAATTCTAGCAATTTCCAGAAATGGGGTTGTTGACTACTTCAGGTTTATGAAGTGGGTTTTTTAATAAGATAAAGGACCTTAGCTTGAAAAATAGAGCTATCACAAGCAAGTTGGATGTGATGGAAGCTAAAGGGATTACCCAAAATACTATTGGGGTTTTGTGGACTGAAGAAGAGAAGAGGTTGATGGCTAATTTCGTTCAGAGAACTGTTGAGCTCATGAACAAGATGAAGAAGGATAATGATAATAAGGTTAAGCATCTAGAAGGGGAAATTGGTAAAATCAGGGAAACTATGAAAACCATAATGGAGCATAGCCATAGAGTGGTGAAACAAAATGCTAAAATCTTGGGCACTGTGGTGGAGAAGCTAGAAAATATCCATCAGGGGTCATTATTTGTGGATTTAGAAGCTTACAAGGATAAAAGAAGGAAATAGGATTTCCCTTTGAAGAGGACTAGAGACAACTTGAAGATGAAAGAAAATTATTCACCTTAGGAGATCCAGGATCTGAAAAAGGTGACCCAGGAGATGTGCAACCTTGAAGCTGAGGTTGCTGAAACTTTAAAGTCCTTAGCTTAGTTTTGGTTGTGTTTGGTGTTGGTTTTTTGTTGTCTTTTTGTCATTCCTTGGCTGGTAGCTGATGTCCTTTATTGCTTTTTTTCTATGTTGCAACTTTCGTTTTTTGTGTACTTTGATGGTATATCTTTTTCAAGCTTGTAAACTCTATGGTTTCGAGTCCCTGTAAAACCCATTATTTCCTTTACCAAAAAAATTGTAGAATATATGTATATACACATATAGAGGGTTGGTTGAAGAACAATTGTATTAACATTCAATTAATTATTTGCTGATAACATCATCATTATTGGTAATTGGTTTGGTGGCATAAATAATAATATTATGTACAGTTAAGTTGTTTATTAAAGAAAAATATTATTATTAATTTTGAAATAATTTCATTAAGTAATACCAATATCATTAAGTTTGATTAGTTAATCAAAATATAATATTATTATGGATAGGGTTCAATGTCTAAATTGATGACATTACTAATGTACAATTATTCGGGAAATAATAATTTTGACATTAAATTAGTTGAATTCATCATTATATAAGCCCACCCCATAACTTAGCCATTGCATCAATTATTTATGATAGAAACTAAGAATCTTTTCATAGCTAGTAACAAAGAACACTACATCAATTATAGTTAAAACAATATCAAAGTAATATCAATATCATTAAGTTTCATTATTCAATCAAAATATAATATTATTATGGATACAGTTGAATTTCTACATAATTGATGGCATTACTAATGTGTATTTAGATGGGAAATAATAATTGTGGCATACTATTATTTGAATTCATCATTATATAAGGACACCCCATAATTTGGCAACTGCATCATTATATAATCCCACCCCATAATTTATCCATTCCATCAATTCTTTATGATACAAACTATGCATCTTTTCATAGCTAGTGGAAAAGAACCCTACATAAATAATAGTTAAAACAATCTAAAAACAATATCAATATGATTAAGTTTCATTACTTAATCAAAATATAATATTATTATGGATAAGGTTGAATGTCTAAATAATTGATGACATTACTAATGTGTATTTAGATGGGAAGTAATAATTGTGTTATACTATTAGTTGTATTCATGATTATATGAGACCCTATAATTTGGTAACTGCATCAATTCTTAATGATACAAATTAAGGATCTTTTCATAGCTACCAACAAAGCACCATAGACGGATTTTGGTTAAAACAAGATAATTATTTGTGTGATGTAGACTGTAAGCAAGAGAATACTAATGAACAATGCCCAATGGAATCTAACATAAAGTGTATAAGATCAACTATTTTAGTCCATTGTAACCATAACCTTAAATTTATAAATGTTTTTCTACGAGTTCCCAATGTTAAAAAGATAGCGATTTGTACATAGAAAATATAGAGTAAAAGTCAACATAACGAGGCTTGCTCTCCACCCTACCATATTCCAGGTCATGGAGTCTCATTGACCCTCACCAAACCCCTGAGCCAGAATATAGATTGGCCACAATTGTAATTACTGGTGAAATGAGTATTGTGTATTACAATCAATATAGAGTAGATTAGGATATGATTGTATATTTGACCATTGTTTTTTATTTTATAGTCAATATCACTATTCAGAAAGGTTGTTTGCAACACATTATTTTATGAAACACTGCATTATTGCTATAACATGGTTTGCAAGAAAAATAAAAAAGTGTTAGTGTGGTAAGGACACACCATTCGTACAGAATAAATAAATCAGAAAATATAAGCAATTATACAATTAATCACAAAGATGGTGCAATACTGTTGGAATAGAAGATAGTAAGTAAGTCAAATCTAGGCATACCATCTATAGTGAATGGATTGAAGTTTGGAAATAGAAAAGCATGTCTACTTTCCATCCTTGCATAATGGATGATGGAGCGTCATCGAATCTTCTCCCTTGGAAAAGAGAGTTCAAGAACTGGGATGTTGATTCATAACCATAATTACAATCACTTCATCTTGATAGTTGGTTGAAATTGATTCACAAAGGTCGTCCATCTATTTATGATATAAAATGGAATATTAATATCCAAGTTCTCGAACTATCTCTCCCAAGGGAGAAGAGAAATCAGATGATCGCTGAGGAAATTTTAAAATTCAAGCAAAAAATGGAAAGCATAAAGGGAGAGCAAGAGGGAATTGACAACAAGTCAACACAACGCTATAAAAAATTGAAACAACATATCCTTTTTTATAGCACCTTCTCAATAATCAGAAACTATAGCTTAGGCAAGAGAAGACTAATCAAGAATGCCCAATGGAATCTAACATAAATTATCTAAGATCAACTAGTTCACTGTGTCGTAAGCATAACCTAAACCATATGATTTTTTTATGAATCCTATGTTAGAAACATAGCAATTTGTACATAAAAAATATATACTAAAACTCAACACAATAAGGCTTTCTCTCTACCCTACCATATTGGGTCATGGATCCTTGTGGAATCTCACCAAACCCCTGAGCAAGAATATACATTGCCCACCACTCTAATAAGTAGTGAAATGAATATTGCTTATTACAATCAATATAGAGTACATTAGGATCTCATTGCATAATTGATGAATGTTACTAATTTCCTAGTCACTATCATTATTGTGAAAGCTTTCTTGTAAGAAATTAGTCCATCAAATACCACATTATGGGTGGAATATGGTTTGCAAAAATAGCATAAAAGTGTGAAGTTTAGTATGCCGATTATACAAAAATAAAATGAACTATTTTATTCCATTATAGCCATAGCAATAGAAAGCTAAAAACTGATAGCCACATCCCTATGCAAAAAATTTATTGCAATGGCTAGATAGGTTCTGGTTGCAATGCATTGAGGTGTGGAGAGAGAAAAGGTTCCATGCTCTCCACCCTACCATTTTGGATCAAAGAGCGTCATCGACTATCAGTAGACTGTTGTAATTACTTACCATAAAGAACAACTTTTAATGATGATGCCAATGAATAGTATTGTTGAAGGGAGCAATTTAGTTGGAGGCATAGGCAATATAAAATGGAACATAAGAAAATGACGCCTACTCTCTAATATTGGATGGGAAGTACTATGATAAACAGTGAAATCAATGTTCCCATTGTATTAACCAGTCTTATAATCTCTTCATCTTCATAGTTGTTTGAAAGCTCATTCATCTATTTAGCAACTATATTAGAATATGAACATTCCACTTCTTGAACTACCTCTCCTAAAGGAGAAGCATGTTCTCTGGAGCAACTGTGAATATGAAGAGATTATAGAACTAACTAAGACCAAGTAGATTATGGGGGCAAAAGAATAAAAATTGTACACCTATTGTTCTTCCTTCAATTACATCTCTACCCACTTGATATCTCTTTCGTCCATTCTTTCTGCACCACCTGCAAAGAACAAATTTTTTTTTATTAGAACCCATAGCTTTTACAACTATGAACACATGCAAAACACAAGATAACATCCAATCACCTTTGGAGAGATTCCATAGCCAATGAATGCACTTTCACCCTTGAAGAATCTTTCGATGCTCACTAAAAACTACCTTGAACAACAACAAAAATCTATACAATGAAACCAAACAATACGCTATTGATAACTAGACAAGCATTTTTTTGTATGTCATGGAATTTAAAACAAATCTGACTTGCACCATCACCACTATGTGGAAACCATACAACAATTAATGTTGAATTTTTTTCACTGGCATCTACAGCGACCTTCAACAAGAACATAAACCTAGAGAATGAGATCAAGAAATACATTATCAATAACTACACAGACAATCATTTTTTTTTCTGAGGAATTTCAAATAGATGTTAGTTGTACAATTATCACTACATAGAAACCATACAACAATCAATGTTGAACACATTTTGTTGGCCTCATGTACATCCACTCTATATTCTTGGCCTCCTCTATGGAACAATATAGATTAAGCAAGATATCAATTATCAACAATGGTCAATGCAAGCTAACATAAACTATATAATTTCAGCTATTTTAGTTAATTGTAACCACAACCTCAAAAATTTGAATTTCTTTGTGAGTCCTATGTGAGAAAGATAGCAACCTGTACATGAAAACTATAAAATAAAAGTCAACACAATAAGGCTTTCTCTCCACCCTACCATATGGGGTCATGGAACCCCATCATCTCTCACCAAACCCTCAAGCAAGAATATACATTTCCCACCACTCTAATCAATGGTGAAATGAATATTGCTTATTACAATAAATATAGTGTACATGAGGATATGATTGTCTATTTGACCATTGTCACTAATTTTCCAATCACTATCACTATTTTGAAAGGTTGTTTGTAATAGATTAGTTCATCAAACACCACATTATGGATGGAATATGGTCTGCATGAATAACAAAAAAGTGTGAAGTTCACTATGGTGATTATGTAAAAATAGAGTGAAGCACACAATGTTGACTATAATATTGCATCACATCCATGGCAGTGGGAAGCTACAACTCATAGCTACAGTCCCATTGAATGGAGTGATTATAATTTAGCCATACCTGGTGTGTGTGGGAGAATACACTATGCACAAAACAAAACAAGGCCTGATTTCCACCCTACCATATTGGCTTATGGAGTTTCGTGCACTCTCACCAAACCACTGAGCAAGAAAATAAATTGTCCACCAATATAATGAATGGTGAGAGAAATGTTTCAGCCACCAATGACTCAATGCAAGATCTAATCACATGGAAAGGCCTACAAATAACAATTGTTTTGATTAGTAGAGAATAAACAAATGAAAAAATATAAAGACTTATAGAATTAATTGCAAATGAGAGGAAATGGAGTTGCAGTAGAACAAAGTAAGTAAATAAAATGTAGAATTTCCTTGTGTACAAAATGGATTGGAGTCTGTAGACAGAAAAGGAATCTTTCTCTCTAGCCGAGCATATAAGGTTATGGGCCATCATTTGCTATGACCAAACGCCTGAGCAGTAACATTTATTGTGCAACACTTTGGTGAATGTTGAAGGAAATGCTATGGCATCCGAGGGAATCTATTTATTGGAAATGAACATTATACATTTTCTATAAATTCACATGGAGTCCTGAAATAAGAAATAGAAAAAATGATATGCATGTTTACATTATATAAAGATGTTATATAGGTGAAATAAATACAACATGTAAATGTGAAATCATAAAGCAATTTAGCATTTTTGGGGAGCACTGGATCTTGTAAAAAAATACAATGTAGGTGTAATCTAAACACATTTCAGTGGGATAAACCTACACAGAAGCAAAGTCTGAACTTTTGTATTGTAAACATGCTTTATTGGAAAGCACTATCTAGAAGAAAAAATTAAATTGGTTGTATAATTTATAAGTAAAATATATTTAATAGGACAATTACATGTCACATATAAAAAATGATAATGAAATGAATCAAGAGAGGGTGAAGATTCTATATGCATAGAGGTGAAGAGGAAAGGAGAAGAAATTCACTTACCGTAAAAAGGAGTAACTTTGGATGTTGATGATACTGTATAGTTTTGTTGGAGAAGATCATCTTATTTGATTTACAGTGCATTATAATTGTTGATATGTATCTTGCAGTTTGTAGCAAAATACAAAGGCAGGTCTACATAGTTGAGGTGAACAATTCAATTACTTGCTATTCAGTGCAATGTTTCTTTATGCCTTAGCTCTAAGGAAAATCTAAGCCTTTCTAAAGGGGTGCATATATGTATGCATTGTTGATTGCATAAAGCACACAAAGATTCTGACTAGAAAACCAATGGGTGAAAAAACCCAGGGTAGCAAGCAATAGACCATAAAAAAGAAGATTGGATTATGTAAATAATTTTATTTTGTTGCAAATAAAGGTGGAAATTCAATGCCATACCAAGAAGCATAGAAAGAAATTCATGCTCAAAATCCCATGCAAAGCGCAAGATTTTTTTTGAAGAGAAGCACTCGAAAAAAATTATCAGAGGGGATGCACTGGAAAAGCAAAAAGGGAAAAATATACCCTAATTTAGAGAAGAACAATGAAGTCTCACTTACAAAAAGGAAGGAAACCTCTATAACTTGAGATTTTTGATTTGCATGTGCACATGAAAGAATTGTCACATTGCACAACCTATGATGTGAAGATTGTCTAATATATCTACTACATATATTGCCAATGGTTGCAATAATACTTTCCATTTAAAACTCGCCAAAATAATTGAGCAGATTGGTGTAGGTTCAAAAATGCATTATTGAGCAATGGGTTTTGGATTCAACTGCATAACATACATAACATACATGATAGTTACATAGACAAATACATTATCGACACATATATCTGCACAAAAATCTCTCAAGATATTCTATGCACTAATAAAATTGTAAACAAAATAAAAAGAACATTCTCTTTAGAAAACCTCATAGGTAGTTGTAAATATTGAATTGTGTATGCATATATGCATAGATATCTAACATGTGAACCAATTTCTACACACATCTATACCAGGAAGTTGTATAACACAGGGAAATCTCAATTGCATGCATGTATATTTATGTATATGCATATTTAAATGGACACATACATTCAACTATGCCCACAAGTAGATATATGAATATGTGTAGATAGCAATATGTCTCCTAAGAAGGAAAATAGTTGTATATAAATAAACAGTATACAATTTAATCATAAATATACACTTAAAACATAAGGAAACTATAGCCAACATAATTAATAGAAAACAAAATAACTGTATCTTTTTTACTTAGAAATTATAAGTTATACTTCATTGTCTTAATATATAACCACTCAAACAGACAACAAAGAAATAGCAATAGAGAGCAAATGTTTTTTTGATGTGACAACGAGTGTGAGGGAATTAAACAAACTAAATTTCTAGCCAAGACGAACTTAAAGAAGTATAGAAAGTCTGAATTAGCCATGCTTGTTTTGGTATTCAAAAGGAAATACGACAACTATCTCTGGAGCTTGCTATATAATGGCAAAAATAGCAGACAAATCTAATAGTAAGAGCTTGCACTCAACTTCAAAGTTAAGCTCAACAACCTTCAATATTGTAGTTTTCAGTCTTGTTTTTGAATTATAAGTTTGAGTTTTGATTAAAACTGTGAAAAAAAATGATGTGTAGGTGACAACATTGATAACAGACTTGATACTCATTTCAACGGTAGACTTATATTGCAACATGTAAAGTTGTTTTGCTGAAACTTTTAATAGCCTTGTTGTAGCCTCATCAAAAGAAGTTTCCCAAAGCTTGCCTATGTGGTCTTCGATCTTTAGTTGCAATAAATATTGGAAGTCACAATTAGCTATCAATTTCTAGCATTTTGGGCAGAACCATGTATTTTTCTCATATTTTTCACACTTTTTTTTGAACTACCTACCATTCACCTCCAATAGACATGAAATGTATAATATAATGCATGAGTCTTTATAAATTTCATTGTTTCCTTGAGAGTAGCTTGCAAAGTCTCTGGCAAGCCAAGGCAGTGGTCGAACATATATGCAGTAGTGACTCTCCTATTTCCCAAAGTGACCTTTTGAGGGACTAGGAGAGGGGGCTCAATAGTAGGTGGAGTGGTATAGCCTCTCTCAATCAATGGTTGTGCTTCTGGTATGTTAGGATTTATATATAGAAGAGTCCCTACAGTTGTGTTGACAACAAGTCCATTGAAGTACCCAACATGTACATTTTTCATAACAAGGATGAGAGTTGAACTAGGGGTGTACAACCTTTCTAACTCATGAACCTTTGCTTCCCAGTTTGAGCCCCACAAATTAACATCAATTAAAAAAGATGACAAATCATTAAGTTTAACAGTCCTCTAAATTGTTTGAGACTGATCTTTTCTTTGTATGGTCAAAACCATTCCCACATGCACCACAGTGCCAATAACATCAATTAAACTATTATTAGTGCAATCTATAATTTAATTTAATGGTGTGAAATAAAATACTTTCTCTAGCACAAATTCCTCATCATCACAACACTTTAAAATTGAACTTTGATCTAGAATGATTTCCATCTGGTTGTTTAGCTTATTATTTTTTTGTATGCTTGTCTCACCAATCCCTTTGACACATAATAATTATGTCCCATCTCAACCTTATCATAATGCATGTCTAAAGTATCATTAAGGCATGTAATCCATATTTATCTGCCCTCGTTATCAATTATATCAAATTTGAATACCTGCCCCTCACACCCTTGCTTTCTATAATGGTGCATATCCCTCTTTGTTGTTACACAACCTTTTATCGTCCATCTGGTTTGGTAAACATTCAACCCTTTAACAGGGCTGATTTTTGCAAGGGCATCTTGTTGCCTTGGAAATGTATTTATTCCAAAGATGGAGGCTTGTTTGGATGGGGAGGGCGACTCACATTAAAATTTGTTTTCTTCTTGATCTCTAAAAAAATTTTAGATTTTCCAATTAGCTGGCAATCTATCATCTTCACATCTAGGGATAGTATGACAATTTCCCTAGAATGAAACAAACATTAAATACTTTAAAATTCAACCACCACAAACAAGGAAGCAAGAAATGATAAGAACAAGCAAGGAAAAACTTTATCAAACCTCAATTAATGCAAATTTCTAGATGAATAGTTTGTCAAGCACACAACTGAACCTATTTTCAATTCTCCTATAAACAAAATCTCATTGTATTTTGTAGTAAAAATTCTCATCTGCATGTGGGTTCCATTAGATAGGACGAATTTGTACCAGTCGGTTGGGCTTTGATCACCTCCTATTTTTTGGTAACACACTAGTTGGAGGAATAGAGATGGGACAACATCTCCAACATATATAAAGCATAGCACATTTGTTGTTAAGGTTGGATTCACATTTGTAGCCTACAAGGAAATTAAACTCAGCATAGTGGCAACAATGACATGTCTATGACTATGAATCAACTCTAAAAACAAACAACAATATTGACACATTTGGAAACCAAGACATTTTTCCCTCTAAGATCTAAGTTATTCCAAAAAGGCCAATAAATTGAAGGGGAAACACGATATATAGTTCAAATATAAATAAGTTAGAACATATATCATAGTAATTGTTAATGCAAATGAAGTATTTTTTTTATTTGTTTGGTGTACTTGAGAAACTAACAAGAGAATTAGTAGCAAAAATAAAGTAAACAACAAATAGACTTATAGGAGTGCTTCTTGAGGATTTTTCCCCAGCCTTAGAAGAGCTAGAGACCATTGACATTGCTTTGTCTACTCCTTTTAGGGACGAATAGCTGCAACACCAATAGGTGGCTAGAAAGTCTATGAATTCAAAACACAACATCCACACTTAATTTTTTTGCATAGCCATTAACAATATGGGAGAAAAAAATTAATAATAACAAGGTCTTCAATGATTCAAATAGTACTTAACATACAATTTTTTATTCCAAGTTCACTGTTTCAATTTTAGAATTACTCCTTTTTTCCCCTAGAAACACCAAGTGTATGAAGGAAAGCAAATAATTAGAAAAATAGGCTTCAATGTTGTATATAAAAGTTGATATGAAGTATAACGTTTGAAGTATGCCATGTTAAGATTCATGGAAATAACTATTTTTAGAAAACAATAAACATTGAGAATAATACAGATGCACATTGCTTACATCTACTTTGGTTTACATACAAATCTACACAACATAATATAATATTGTCTCATTTATGGCTTTTCTTCTATGTAAATGATTACAATATATTTAAAGACTTTGTGTTGTTCTCCACAACACAATCTAACTGTTGTTTTCTAGCTTTGGCTATATTCCACTCTTTGCAATGCATAATCAAATACTTAATATCATCTTGTTTATATTGTTGTTCAAAAACACATTCTTCACTATCAAAATATATATATATATATATATATATATATATATATATATATATATATATATATTCTATACATATATATACAAATATATTGATATAAATGTATTTACCATGACCCTATAAGAAATTCAAATAGTACAACCTCTTGAGCACCGCCATATTGAGAAGAATGCTTTTTGGAAAACAATATTGACTGTATAATTTTAGTTATTTTATTATGCATTGTAAATGAAAGTATATAGCCAAATATAAACAACAAGAATTAGTATTGGGCCATGGGAAACATTGGTTGGATTTTTTTGCTAGCCTGTGTGTGTCCAGACCTTGAGCACCATAAAGCAAGTGTTGTTCTATTCTTTTTCTTTTAATTTTAAAAGAGTTTGGTGAGGCAATAAAGGAGGAAAAAAAAATGGCATCAACATTAATCATCGTATGGTTTCCATGTAATGCTGATGGTGCAAGCAACATATGAGTTTAAATTCCCTAGAGAAGAAAATGAATGTCTGTACAATTTTCAACAACATACTATGCATATATATATTTACACACACACACACACATATATATATACATATACATATACTTATATATGTATATACAGATACATATATATATATACAGATACATATATATATATATATATATATATATATATATATCTTATATACATATATATATATATATATATATATATATATATATATATATATATATATATATATATACATAGAAAGACACACACACACATATAGATACATACATATATATACATATATATACACATATATTAATATGTACATATATATATATAAAGACATAGATTTATAAGTGTAAACACACACACACACACACACACACACACACACACATATATATATATACATATACATATAGATAGATATATAAGAATTATTACAACCCACAGCTTGAGCAACCATCAAGGCATGCAAAGAATAGAAGATAACATCCAATCACCTTGAGAAAATTCCTATAGCCATGGTGGGTTGTGATAGTTCTATGTTCATTTTTAGGAAGCCATCGAGAGAGGATGGAGGGAAGAGAAACCAAGTGGGAAGAGGTGTAATTGAAGGAAATTGGAAGAGGTGCATATTGGTAAAACTATTTGTGCAATATGTAATACCCCTCCATGTCAGTTGTTCTGAACTTGTGTGTGAGTATTAGTGTGTGCTTCATTGATTACTGTGTTATTTGATTATGTGAAAAATATCATATGTTAGTAGTCGTGTTTAAATAATTAATTAAATCATAAGTGATTTGCAAAGTTATTTAAAATATAATTAGAAATTAAAATAATAATCAATTAAATCAAATCAAATGATTTAGAACAAATGATCAAATTAAACTAATTCGTTAAAAGTAAAAGTGATATTATTAGATAAATTGATTTAAATTGTTGAAGTTAATAATAATTATGAACAAAATAGTCTTGAAAAGATAATTATTATAATAAGAAATTTAAATGGTTAAGGAGATAGGAAGTTGAAGTGTTTTAAAGTAAGAAATGAAACTTCACCTATAAAGCATTTGGAAGTCGAAGAGAACTGGAGAATATGAAGAATAAATAAAAGCTATAGTAGTTTGCAAAAATATTAATTGTGTTTTGAAGAAAAATTTGTAAATAGTTGTTTTTAATTATTTTAATATGCATCTGTTTATTTAAATTGGTTGTGGAAATGATAAATAAATAAAAAAATAAAAAGCTTAATCTTGTTTGGATTCGAATGGATTTGAATTTTATTTTAAAAAGAAGTGACTTTTGGTATTCACGAGAAGAGGAAATTGAAAGGGTTTATGGGTATTGATTTTAAGAAGGGATGGTTCGAAGGCTGGAAAAAAAAATTGGACTTTCAATCATTTTCTGTCTCTGGTATCTTTTTCTGTTTTCTGGAGAAAAATTGGTGAAGAGGAAGGAAGATTTGGATCTGTTGCTGGAAGACCGGCAACAAGGAATTGGTTCAACAAGAGGGACAAGGCTTCTTCAATTTTCTGCAAGCGAAGGATGCTAGGTTCTTTTCTTTTAATTAATTATCTTCTGTTAAAATAGGAATTGTTCCCTGAGAATGAAATTTGTATTTAGGATTGGAAATTAAATAATGGCAGGAAGAAAATCTATTGGGATTATTATTTAAGCACTGAAAATAAACTAGGGATTGTGATTATGATTTGTCCAAATATAATTTTTGTGGGTTCTGGGCTGTTGATTATTGAAAGGGGGTTTTGCTCGAAACCTGGAAATGAACAGTATTTCTGTTATTTCATTTTGTTTAAAAAAAATAAATAAATAAAATTTGAGAACAATTTCCTTTCAACGATTTGCTAGTTCATATATATATATATACCTTATAAAACATTATTTTTTTTTATTTCAAACATGCACAGTGAATTGAATGTGTACAATAATTTTATGTTCCCTGTTATTGAAATGTTCAAACTCCTATGTGTATATATATACATATATATTTGTATATATATATATATAAATATATATAAACACATATTTTTAAACAAATGAAAATTTGAATGGAAATTCGAATTTATTGAAACCCGTACTTTTCTTTCCAACGCACTGATCATGGAATTCATTGTTGATTTTATATTTATGTATATTATGGCTGTGTGGTGGTCGGCCTCAACCGTACCCACCACACTACTGTCGGTACCGTGACAGTCTGCGGACTGTCCATGGCAGTCCGAAGGACTTCCGTGCATAGTCCGTAGACTGCCCACGGCCGGCGTGGTTTACCGTGCATATGTGTTGGGATAAAAATTCCCATTTAAATTTGAATGTATTTGAATTTATTTTTTTAATACGTGAATTCTATATCTTAAATTATGTGCTGTAGTACTCCTCTGGCTAAGGAGTCGGAAGGGAAAGATAGGTCAAGGGCTTCTTCTGGTATTTCATACGTTGAGATTGAATTAATTAAATAAGGGTAATATTAATTATTAAAATGTTAGATTTAATGGTATTTAAATATTTAATTATTTAAATTATTTTTAGAAAAAGTCATGAGTTTATTAAATGTTAATTAAATAATAAATTGTGTTAATTATTTCAATTAACTCACCGGTCGAAGATAATTATTAGAATAAATTATTAAATTAATTTGATAATATGCCTTGTAAGTAAAAGTTGTAAAAAGCGGAAATTAAAACAAAAAAAAATAAATAGATATTGAAAATAGAATAAATAAATAAATAAAAGAATTCAAAAAAAACAAAAAACAAAAAACAAAAACAAAAGAAAAGAGCGAATGAGAATGGAGATTTAATAAAAAGCTTGTTTTTTTAAAAAAAAAAGCGATAGAAAGGAATATGGTTATCTGGCATGGGAGATCGGGCTTTAGGAGGTCATGGCGTGCTTGGTTAAGAATACAGTAGATCTCGAGCACTAAGGGTCTGGATGGAATCAGCTACAAGGTAGCTCTTATGGATTTATGCATCTTTAAAATCGGGGAGGCATTATTATTGCGCGGGGAATTCGCCAGGGACAGTGATGGGGTTTTCTTTCATCGGAGATTTATCTTGATTTAAATACCCTCCTTTGAAGTACAAATACTTCAGGCGTATAGTCCTTCTCACCTCCTCGTTGCATTGGTAAGTATTATCTTCTGCTTCAACCTGCATGCTATTGCAACTGTCGTAGAAATTCATTATTAATGCAATTAACTTTATTTGCAATGTACCTTGTCGCCTACTCACCTAGTGTTGTTGTTGAAATCTACCTCAATTGTTCCTTTATAAATCGCGACCAAATGCACCATCCTCTGATTTCAATCATTTATAGTTTCAAGCTTCTTTGGTAACTTCTTGTAATACTCTCAAATTCGGGCAGTAGCATGTCATTTCTCAAATCCTATCGTAGAGGTCGACTTTATCGATCTAGATATTCATAGTATCATTTTATGGTTTAGTTTACCTCTGTTGCGGACCTCACACATCTTGTTAAACACTAGTTTTGGGGAATTGACAAATCGAAAAGTTCAAATTATCTCCCTTTCTATTCGATGTTCATCCTTCTTGATTGGCGTTCTGTACTATAGTTTGCGAGTTGGCAGGCAAACCCTTGTAATGCATTTTGATTTGAAGAATACTGTAGGCTGTGTTTTCAATGTTTTGTTGCACGCCTCCTCTCTGTAACTATCACTGCAATTATTTCATTTAATTTGACCTTGTGTTATGAAATTTATATGCCTCATCTTAATGATTCTTCGAGTCAAACAATATCAATCAAGTTCATTGTGCTGGGTATCAAAAAAATCCTCCTTGTTAGAGTCAGCTTTCTTGTATCTGCAGGAAGTGAATCTCTCCGGTATGTTTAACCTATACCTTACCTCTTTTTTTTTGGTTATCTTTGTTGGCGTCGTCCATACTCTTCGTCAGTGGTGTTACTTAGCAATGCCAAAAATTCTTCATGATCTTATTACTGTGGTTGTGGTCATATCGGGTTCATTTATACAAGTTGTATATTGAGCAAATCTTTAGTTTAATTTATTGCGCATGGATATTCTTTAGTGTGTAGATCAAGGTGGGATTTTGAACTAGTGTTGTGAGTCTTGCTTACTTTTCCCTCCCTCAGTACAATTCCTCTTGCAACAATCTCAAAGATGAATCTAAGTGCATCATAGCAAACGTCACCCTCAGCAGTGCGTGCATTTTGTGTTTCCTCCATGGCGTGCTAAGCAGCGCCCAGATCCTTCCCCTCTCTTTTCCTTGTGAACAGTTTATAGTGGTTGGTTATCCGGCAAGATAGGAGTCATCTTGGGTGAAATTCGGGTCTCTATGTGCTCTATTCTCATGAATTGATAAATATGTGTATGTGCTTCAGATGATAGCCATTGTTCTAGGATATTACTGAGTTCGCTGTAGTATTAAGTAGTGAAGATTGGTAGTTGAAGTGGTAATAGGGTTCTTAGACAACGATCTGAACATAGTATATTCCTTTAGTGATTTAGAATATATATATAGATAGATAGATAATGATTTGATAGTTAAGGTGTTTCAAACAATAATCTATTCTTCATAGATATATATAGGTATAACAAAATGTTCTCATTTCACACCTTAGTTTATTTTGAAGTGAATATTGCATCTATGTTGTGTATATAGAAATTGATGATAATTGTTGTAACAAAGTGAATCATAGATGAATAGATTAGAATTTTGGACAGCAAGGAAGATAAATTAGCTTAGTATATTTAGGTGGTTTGGGTTACTTGAGTACTTTTAAGTAATTTTTAAGTTTGTAGGGAACTTCGTAGGGTTGAACCGTTAGTGGTAATTTGAACTACATTGCAATTGAATGACCACCGAATTTTTATGAGTGAGTCTTAAATTTTGCTAGAGATCAGTTATTATTAGATTGATATCTAAAGAGCAATACATTTTGGTATATTGAAATTTGTAAGTGAAATTGTATTTAAAGCGTTGTTTTCAACTTACTAAGGATTTGATGCCATACATGTGTGAATCCTATTTATCTTGTTATTACATTTAAGATTGTTTAGTTTTCATTCTAAGACTCCGTATAGGGATTCTTTTATTCTAAGGAAACTAGAATGATATCGAATATCCTTAGAATACCAAGGCATGACCATAGTCATATATATATTGCATTCATGTTTACTACTATGGAATTTGAAAATTGAAATTAATAGCATGCAATTCGTGTGGCCTTGATAAATGTTTAGTGATTCGGCTTTGTAAGTAATTGTGTGTGTTTATATATGTAAGATTATTCAAATAATGTTTCCATTTATATTTTGGAATATTCTATTTAAGTCTGAATTTTATTATATGTATAATATCATGATTAGAATAAGATATTTCTAGGTGTTAAGGTGGAAGATATTATAAGCAATTGATATTTGGGACTATTTGATTTACACAAGTAGATTGGAAATTTAAAATAGGTTATGAGATTGATTCAATTGTGTTAGGTAGTTAGGGGACTCGTTCAAACAATTAGATAGCTTTTGTTAATGTGGAATTCCTTTAAGTCACTTAACAGAGGAATGTCATTTTATGTTAGTTTATAATTGTTTAGGTTATTGTGTTCTTGTTTCATTATGAAATTGATTAAATAAGGAATTACAATTACTCTTGTAAATCATAGGATGTGGACTATTGAATGATGGATTTTGATCCACTTACATTTAGATAAATGAGAAGGCCAATGCAAGTAAATGAATTTAGATAATTTCTTGATTGATTATGTTTCCTTGCATTCTTTTACCATTGGTTCATAAGTCCTTGACAGGGGGTAGTTACTTGTATAACTCTTGAGAGTATGATTGACTTAATTGTCGAGTGGTTCGGTCTTCCAATTGTGAATGCAAGTTGTTAATGGCTATGGTTGTTATGCCTTGTGACCTTTCTTTTGCAAGGATGAATAAATATTTGAATAGGTTATTTTTATTTCACTTTTGCAAGATTATGCTTCCTAGTTCTTCAGTCTTCGGCTTCACCTAAGTGGGTGGCAGCCGCCTAAGCAACTGTCTGGGGTGATGGACCCTAGAAAGGGTTGCATACCCACTCTTCTTGTATGTACTTTTGTATGGGTCACATAATGCTTATGAATAGAGTTTTGAGTTTAGCGTGTTTTCGTGGTGTTGTGTTACTTTTGTGTTGGAGTAGATTCCTCCTTGAAAGTCTTATGAGTAAACCCTTGGTCGGTCAGTCAATGAGTTGGAGCAACTCAAGTTGTCGAACTACGGTGCCTCTGCGAAGTATATACGTAGGCAAGGCCATCGAGTGATGAGCTCCCGAGGCATTAGGTCGGGCCCCTAGGACTGTTCTCCTGAGACTTGTTTGAGATTTGTCGTTTATTTTCGATAACGTGAAGACTGCCATTGGTTTATATAGCTTCTCTTAGTGATCATGTGCTAACTATATTTGATCTGATGTGTGTACCAAGTCATGTAGACCTTGCAGGTATAGTCATTGGGAGCAAGGACTTGTTGATAAAATAGAATGTAAGAGGTATGTTAAGCTGACCTAAGTAAGTAGACTCTATTGCCAATTTAGTAAATCACTTCTATCTTTGCTTGTACCTTGTGTGATCATTGAGTATAGCTATAAGTAGTGTATAGTGTTGTTGTTATCTTTGTTTCGTAGTTAGTTGTTGTGAAGTAACCTCGCGTGCCCCAGAGAACTAAGTGTACTAGTGTAATGAAATGTGTTATGTGTTTATAGTTAGTGTTCTTGTATGTTCAATTGTAATGTTTTAAAAAAAATAATTATTTGCTTTGTCTGTGTTATCTGGGTTGCATGGCGTTACATGTGCAGTTTTTATTTTATAAATATATATATATATATATATATATATATATATATATATATATATATGCTATATATATATATATATATATATATATATATATATATATATATATATATGTATGTATGTATGTATGTATATATATATAATATATATATATATATATATGTATGTATATATATATATATATATATATAAATATATACATATATATATATGTATGTATATATATTTATATATATATATATAAATATGTATATGTATATGTATATGTATATATATATATATAGATATTATTGTGTAGTATATATATATACATATATATATACATATATATATATATACATATATATATATATACATATATATATATATATATTTTTCTTTTATTCTGATTGTAGTATTATTTAACTAATTTAACTGTTATTAAAAATATATTTATATATATTGTTTCTTTTCTGATTAATTATATATTCTGTTAATTTAACTGTTATTAAAAAAAAAACATATATATAGATTCTGTTTCTTTTCTGATTAAAATAAAATAGAATTTGTTATAATGAAAAAAATATTAAAATAGAAAGAAATATGTTCTTACTGATTTGTTAAATTACAACTATAAGAGGATAAGTTTAGTAGAAAAATCAACTTACGTATATATGACAGCATTGATTTATTTAATTCTTGTTTTGAGTGAATATTTTGGAATAGAAAAGAATTCCTATTAATTTGTTAAATTGTGAAATTTGATAGGATAATATAGTAGAAAGGCAAATTGTGAATATATATTTATATCAGCATTGATTGTTTAATTTTAATTTTTAAATGTGTATAGGGTGAAAATAGAGTTTAGCATAGAATCAAATAAGTTATCTTTTTATGAAATTAAGACTTGTAAACTTGTTGGATTCTTAGAACAGATCGTTTCTCTTTTTTATATTTCCTCCCTCAAAATGAATTAAAATATATAAAGATGTAGTGGTTTTAAAAGGTATTTATTGTGTGTAAATTTTATTTAGATAGATTTAAGATTTTAAAGTGGTAAGTTCTAATATGTAGTTTAAGTATTTAGAGTATTGTTATTATTATCTTTTTAAGTATAACAAATGGTCTTAAGTGGTTGGCGCAATTACTTTAAATATTGTAATTGAGTGTTAAGTTAGTGAGATGAAGGGAAGTGGAAATAATGTTTAAATTAATGTTTTGAACATAAGTAGTTATGAAATGATAATGAGATAAATACCCAACTATTTAGTAGTTTTCAATTGTTGCTCATTGAAAGGGAAATTTAAATGTATGGGCATGGTTAGAGATTGATTAGGGTAATTTCGAATTGGATAGTTTATTGGTGAAATGGAATTTTAATCTTTTGAAAATTGACTTCCCTTATATTCATTTAATGATTGATTTGTAAGTACGCTTTATGGATAAAGTCTTTTAGAATACTTGTGATGGTTATCATGAATTGTTTTAGTATGGGTAAGTTGTAAAGGTATTTAGTTCTGGTCGTTAATTGATTGGCTAATAAATATTGTTCTCATTTGAATTTTTGGTTGTTATGCAAGTGTTTTTGTGGAGTTGTGAGTGGTTGAGTATTTAAGGTGTTCTTTAATTTGGTCCCTTGGATGCCTGGTTGCATGCTTTTATCTCTGTTATTGAAGGATTGTTTTGGATGTTTTCGTATTGGTGTGAATGCCTTTGGAGATCAATTTTGATTTAGGGAATCCTTTGTCATTTAATTTGTGTTGCAATGTTACTGGGAACTTGTGTTTTGTTTTATGAGTTCTGGATAGTTGATCTTCTTGAATTTCTGATTTATTTTGTATCTAAGTTGATTATGTAGTCTGGATGGAGTTGTTGATCTTATTTTAACGTATTCACTCAATTGAAAATAGTTCTTGTGGCTTTGCAATTATTGTTGTCATTGCTATGTTGTTGATTTTATAAAGGGGATTTGCGTACCACTAGAAGGGGTTCTTGTGTGGAGAAAATTGAGGTCTCCCATGGAATACCTAGTTGGTAGCTTTTGGTTTTATTAAGTGATTTTGTTGAATTGAAGGTTAATTTTCTTTTGTGTGTTCCGATTGAGGGGGCAACATTGTTGTTTTGTGGATGGTTCTTGATGAATCTTCCCTTTTTGAGGCTTTTCTAAGTTACTCTCATAATTGAGGAAATTTTATCCTTGTGTTGGAATTATTGGAGAAATACTCATGTTGCTTCATTTTATCCTTGTTTGTGGGTTTTCATTCTTTTGGCTTCCAGAGGCTTGAGATGATTGATAATTGATGTTCTCTCTCTTTATGTGCCCTTGATTTGGCAAGTGCTTTGGTTTCATGATTTTAAAAGGGTTGTACGGGAATTGTTGAGACTTTGATTATGTATTTATAGCGAGATGGGTAATGCCTCGCATGCTTCTTAGTTGTGATATAATATTCTTGTTATGATGGTACAACCCTTGGTTTCTTGGTTTTGGTTTGATATTGTTGGGTCTCTAGGGAGAGTGGCTCCTCGTGGGGGCCGGTGCCTCGTTTAAGGGGAAGGGCTCAGGATAACCCACGAGTGAGTTAGTAAACAAGTGATAACCTAATAATTAACTTAGGAGGGTTGGGTAGTAATATCATTACAAGATTTAAAATATGGATACCTCGTCTTCATTAGTGCTTCCGCAGACTAATGGAAGGCTGAGAAGGCCATGGTTGGCAAGGTCATGACCTCGCCCTCACGAGAGGTCTACGACTCCGCATGAGCTACCCTATGGTGTCGCACCTCAAGTAGGAGGGAAGAGCCAGGAGATCCATAGATGATGGGGACGCCAGTTTGGAGGAAGGGCTAGGATAACCCATGTAGGCTATCGCATGACACTCTCCCCTAGTTGCCCATGTGTTTTACTTTATTGTGTTCCTCCTCGAAGTAGGTTATGGGAGTTGGTTTAGATTGTTGTTTGAATTGATTTAAATTGATTTATGATTATTGTTTTAATACATCTTTAGTATGTTTTGTGGTCTTGTATGATCTCATTTATATTTGGTTTACAATCTTGTATCTTATGATACTGTGATATGATGTATTGTATTATTTGATTGAAATTTGGAATTGTATTATGTTTATTAATTCAGTTGATTTGGAAGTGTTTCATGATCATCCTTTGGTTTGTTTACTGGTCATTGCTTTGATTTATGTGATGAGATTTATGATTTTAAGTTATTTTAATGACTCTTGGATGTTGTTGATTATGTCTTTGTAATTCTTGAGTTTTATGATACTTTTGTATGGCGTTGAGTCTTGTGGTTCCCTATTTGGATGTTCTTGGTTGCGGTCTCTTTCTTGTTAGCTCCTAGCACGGGGGGTGGGTCTTCGGACTCACATGGTCGGGTGGAACGTGCTAAGCACCCCATTGGGTCCCCAGTCGAGGATCGAGAGGTGCGGATTGGTGCTGGTTGCAGCGACTCCAGAGTTGTATCCGTCATGGAGCCAGTTTTCATCTATTCATTGTATCATGATTCTTGTTGTATGGTTTCCGTGCATATTGGAAACACTTTTGTATCATTGTACTTCTTGAATATTGTATTGTAATGTAACATTAAACCTTATGTGGCTATTTGCAGTTGATATTCAATGTGTTAAGTTAATTATGTATATGTTGTACTTACTCAGAGGGTTGCTTATCAATGATTATCATGTATACATTTGTTAATGTTTACTTTGTTATGAATTATATCTTTGGTTTTATTCTTTATTGTCGTTGTGTGGATCTTAGTCTCGTAATGACTCTTCGTGTACCCCAAGGAATGTATGTGCTAATGAATCTTCTTAAATGAAATTCATGTTATGATTTAATGTGTATTACATGTATGTTATGTTTACTTTTAAAAAAAAAATTGTTCTGTAATTATTATTTATTTGTCCTTTGGGGTTCGCATGATGGGGCATTACACAATATTTCTAAAAAAAAATTCTCACTTTGAGAAGTGGATTGTTGATTGTTGCTTTGTAACTCACTACAAATGGCGTAGTTTATGAGTTTTGTGTAGCCAGCATTGGGTGCAGACAATATTGTTTCTTTATTGTGTTTGATGTGTTCCATACATTAAGTATAGTATAAAGGAAGACCAATCTTACATCTCACACTTTATATACAATTGGATAGAGAACAACTACAATCACAATTATTGCAAGCACACAGAAAGCATACAACAAGCAATCTTAAAACCAGCTAGCATTCAAGAGACCAAACATCCACACAACATTTTCCCTCACTTAACTAGTTGAGGAGGCTATGTGTAGCATCCCTCCATTTTGGCTCTTTTGATTGGACAATGCTTTCTTTGTTATGCTTTGTTCTGCTATTACTTTGACTATGGTACTTGGTTTTGTTTGATTGCAAACTGTTAAGCGATGTGTATGTTATATTTTGATGTGATGGAATTTTACTTTGATGTTATCATTATGGCATGTTTTGAATTAGTTTAGCAGATATTTAATTAGTGATGTTTTATGCTTTTGAGTATATTATTGATGCTAGAATCATCAATTAGAAATAATGTATTGGTGAAGGGGATGGGATTGTATCACTCGCTTGCGATTGCCCTACGATTCTGAGATTTCCTCTTCACGGTGTGTTTTATGATATATATATATATATATATATATATATATATATATATATATATATATATATATATATATATATATATATGCATGTTTGATGTACTTTTTGTTCGAAGGTTGACAGGTACAGGACATTGACTCCACCTAATTTCATAGGTTTGAGCATGTCCATTGACCAACGATAATCAATTGGGAGATAGTAGCTAGGTTTTTCGTGCCAAGTCATCACCCTAGTCATAGTGTGTCGTCGAGTTTAATTGTTTTAATGTTGTCCATTTCACCTTGGTTTTTATTTAATTTCAAATTATAAAGGTAAATAAATGGCTTGGGTAGCTAAATTTATGATTAAATATATCTAGCGGCAATGTTAGAAATGTTAATTATCTTATTAATTAATTTAATTTAATTAATAAAATAATCTAATCTTGGATTAGATTTATTTTATTGATTAATTAAATTAATGGAGATGAATTGAATTAAGTTATTCATTTTGCCGGTATTGGCATGGTGTGATGGTTTATAGGTGGCATTGTTGTTCTTGCCACCAAGGTTCAAACCCCGTTGGGGTGGTATTGTTGAATGGTTGTATCTGGTTCATAGCTCCGGTCAAAAGCGTTTACCCCTTGAATTAAAAAATAATAATTAAGTTATTCATTTTGGAATTAATAGGTATTTTGATTGAAATTGGAAAAATTAAAATATGTTTTAAATTGCATTTTTTGAAAATTAGTATGTAAAAGAAATTTTGTTTTAAAAAGAGTTAAATTCCTTTTTGTTGAAAAGAAAATTTTAAAATGTATGAAATTCATGTTGAAAGAAATTTTGGGTTTTAAATTAAAAAAATCAAAATATCTCCAATTTTGCAATAACTATGGTGGATGGGATATTTTAGGGCATTTGACTAAATTTGGGAAAAAACTTAGGGAAGCATTCCATTTGGATTTTTGGATTTTTGAATTTCAATTTTGGAGAAAGAAAAATTGCTGCAAAAAGAAAGAGAAGGAGAGTTTTGTTCTTGTGGCATTCAATCTTGGATTTACAAGGGGAGGCTTGGAAGGAGATCTAGATTTTAATTTGGCAAGAAGCTCAACACCAAATTGTTTCTTCAAACTTCAGATCACATCACAAGTTCTTTTTTGTTTAATTGTTTTGAAATTCTTTCGAATTTTCAATTGAAAACTTGTTTTGAACAATTTTGAAACCCTTTTTGTTGATATCATGAAAGAAAACGAAAGCAAAGAAAGATTCAAACAATGAAAAACTGAAAGTTGCACAAAATAAATTTTTATTTCAAATTTGAAATTTAAACCAAGAAATTGTGTGAAAAAATTTAGTTATTGCAAAAAATTTCTATAGAAAATTTGTATAATTTAACTGTAAAACCCTAAAGATTTTTATAAATACACACACACACACACACACACACACACACACACACACACACACACACACACACATATATATATATAATGTTATATATATATATTCAAGGACTGGGGTTATCCTGGAGAAAATTTTCTAGCTTTTACAAACAAAAAAATCCTGAGAACAACGGCTTTTTATTTTCGATTATATTTTTTTTAAATTGGAAAAAAATAAAAATATATTTTTTTATTGTTATGGGAAGGGCTGGGGCTGCCCCCACAGCCGCCCCATGGGAGGCAACTATGGAGGTAGTACCGCTGCCTTCACAGGCATTAGCGCTACCACCACAACCGCCCCCAATAGGGGTTACGTGTGAATTGGGATCACTATTTTTTTTTTTAATATATATATTTTATATTATATAAATTATATATATGTATATTATATAATATATTTTATATATATTATTTATTATATATGTATCTATATAATATATATTATATAAATATATATGTATATATATATATTTATATATATAAATATATATTATGTTTGTAGTATTAAATATATATATATATATATATATATATATGATATATATTATATATATAATATGCATATATACTATGTATATATATATATATAATGTATATATTGTGTATGTTTAAATAATTTGAATTGGAATTTTAAATGGTTGATTTTAAATAGATATATTTAAATAATAAACTATATATTTAAATATATATATATATATATATCTATATATATCTATATATATATATATATCTATATATATATATATAAATTGGTATATACATTAATTATATATTTAATATATATTTGTATTCTAATATAAATTATTTTAAGGTGATTAATTCATTATCGTAGTTGAAATAAAGATTGATTTTTTTAATCAAATGATTTTATTTAACAAGTTGATTTTGATTATTTTGTATGATTGAGAAACACAGAGTTAAATCAGTAATTTTAAATTTCTTAGCATTGCAATTTTTTATTTTTTTTTAGTAATTGCAAGTAACATTGGTTAAGTTGGTTGGATTTAGGAAATCCTAACATTAGTTAATTTAAGTGCCTGCAATGCTTTCTAGTGATGTTTTTGTTCATTCTCTGTGTTGGGCAATTCTGTCAATTGTTATGTAAGTCTTCTAGAGGGGGTTTTCATGTTTTCTATATGGGTTGTCATTATGATAGTCAACCTATGGATTTCCTTGGGTAGTGCTTCTAAATGTATCCATTGTTGTACCCGGTTATCATGTACAGGATGTGTGGACTTTATGTCATGGATAGGGAGTCATTCTCCTTAGGTCACACTTGTGTACCCTTGGGTGTGGAGTTATTCCACGTGTTCGCTTAGAGGAGTGGTTTGCAACGAAGGCCGACACACAAAGTGGTGTCAGGGTAAGTCTTTACAAGTTAGTTAATTCAACGATAACATAAATAAACTTATTAGAGGCTTAGGTTGCATTAAACACTTAACAAGATTAATTTTTCCTTGCTCATGGACACAAGGGCTTGTATAGACTTTGGATGAGACAAGAAGGCCTGGAATGGCAAGATCGTTATCTCTTCTCTATGAGAAATAATTGATTCCGCATTGGTTTGCATGAGGGGTGTAGTGTCCCTCCACTCTCACCTTGGATGTGCAGGTAATCTGGCTAAAGAATCTGAGGAGGAAGATGGAACCAAAAGTTCTAATGGAGCTTTACTGAGTATGATGAATTACAGGATTAAAAGCCTCGATTCAGGGCGAGCACAAAATTAACTCAATGGGTACGACATTGTAAAAAGGAAGTATCTCTGTCCCAAGTCCTTCACATCGTTAGGAGTTTTGTAGTGTCATGTGTTGACCTTGTCCTGGCCTTTATTTGATTAAATTTATTTAATTTATTTAATTTATGGTTAGTTGTTATTTAATTTAATTTTTATTCTTTTTAGAATTAATTAGTGTTATTTTGAGGTTATTTAATTATCTTGATTTTATAAGATTAATTAATGTCATTTTTGTTTATTTGATTAATTATGATTTAGTAGGCATTGAATTTTAATTATATGTAATCAAAAGCTATTTAATTACTAAAAGCTTGTTTTAGTTGAATTTTAGAAAAGTGTGGTGATAATTAGAAATTATTCTTTTAAAGCTTATTAAATCAAAAAAGCTGAAGATATTATCTTGTGGGGACATTTTGAGAATAGAATTAATTCTAAACTTTTTTCTTTTTTTAATTATTTTTTGGAGAGATAATGAGTGAGCTGTTAAAGCAGAAAACAAACCAATGCATGGTTTGATTTTTTTTGTGAAAAAAGGGAAATTAGGGGATCTATCTTTATTTGATTATATTATAGTGTGAGTGAAGGGGAGATTTGAGCACGGGTTTTCTGAAGTTCTGGATGGAAAGTTTGGTAGAAGTGGTGGGTGCAACCGAGTTGTGATCTCGTCACTGGTTCCCCAACTCGTCAGGCTACATGATCCAGGGTATCTTTTTAATTCCTTTAGCTTTCGTCAATATCTTTACCACCTGCAACTTAGGCATGGCGTCGGATGGAGGCACTTCTTGAGATTTGGGAGCGATCGATCGTCGACTTTGGCTCGGGAAGGTGATTAAATCTGTAGTCTAACGAAGGCATCGCTGTAATAATCTTTACCATTTCGCCACCTATTACTTCTGCTTGAGAGTTTCTTAGGTATATCATCAAATTCGCATGCCTTGTTCATGCTTTCATATTTTGCATTCGTGTATACCTCAGAGCACATCGTTGTCATAAGTCCTTCAACTTCCATTTAAACTGTGTATGGCGATTACCTTGAGAATGGTTCGCTTGTCTTGTCTTTGCTTAGCCTTTTTGCATGTATGTTTTTCTCGACTATCCTGATATGGCATCTAATATGAAAGTTTACCAATGCATTAGACTTTCAAGAGTCGCTATGTTCTAGAGATACTCAATCACCTGTTCCATACTAAGTCCGCATCTCCTTATCTGGTTTTGTTTTCTCTTTTGAATGGTTCTCAAATCATATCGTTCTATCCTATGCTCTTCCCGAGACTAGTGTGGTCTGTAGGAACCCCATCGACACTAATTTTTCATTCTTCTTAATCCATCGAAAACAACTAGTTATCCATGTGAGAATCTAAGTTTATCCATCGAAATCAATCCCTTTTTGATCAACTATATATGTAATGCTTTAATGGTTTAAGGCGTGCAAGGAGTTTGCAGTCTCACCCATTTGTCTGACACAGCTGCATACACTTAGAACATAAGCAAAATTTATAGGGTTAGGGCATGTTTTAGTGTGCTTCACTTTTGGGGTAAGCCGTACTTTGGTAGATTGTTTTTATTTTGCATCACCAATGTTCCTCACAAGGATATTGAACCTGTACAAGAATGGAGATGGCCCACATCTCTTCGATCAATTTCTCTTGCATCAAACACCGCCACTAAGATAAGATTGTATAAGAATATTTTAAGAATGAGTTTTAGAGAGGGTAGTCATTTGAAAACTAGAGCCTTTCTTTTAGCGTGCTTGTGGCTTGTGGAAGGGATGGTAGAAGACTGAAGAGAGAAGCTCATATCTAACATTTTTCCCTATCTTCTGTATTCATATTTATTGTATATATTTCCTTCTCTTCCTATCAAATTGTTCAGTCTATTTATTATCCTCCATATCGAATTTCCTGTTGTTTAAAATCAGCTTTGACCATACTCAAAATTATCTCCATAATTTCATTCTTGAGTTCGATATTGAATTTTCTGATGGAAATCATTATTCTCCATAAGATTAGCACACTTGTTTATGCGGTGGAGATGGTTCACATCTCTCTAAAAAACTCTCTTGCAGCAATCTTGGAGATGAATTTAGGCGCAGCATGGAAATCTGAACCTATTTTCCATAATTTTCAAACCGAATGCAATTGTTAACGTTTTATATTGTTTTCCCTTGCATTCTCGCATTCGGCTATAAGTTTAGTTTTTCATGCCCCTCTTTCATTTTGTATACGATGTAATTAAATTTTGGCTGTCACTATAATGGTGCAGCCTGCCTTTATTTTCCTCTTAGTCTAAATTTAATTATTCTTAAGTCCTTGTGATTGGTTTAGCTTAAGATCTTATGATTGTTTCGATGAATAATTCCTTAGGTGTTTAAATGTATATAAACCTATTTATGTTATGTATGTGATTGTATGTGGGTGCTTTTGTTTTGTCGTGGGAAAATAAGGGTATCGTTTTCTTTACTCCCTTGTTAAATCCACATCATTTAATTAGGTTCATGTTGGGTGTAAACTCCTTCTATTTCTTTTGAATCGTTTGAGAGGTTAAGTTAGCAAGTGATGTGGATAGCGGAGAATATTAACTTTATTGAATTTATATTTTTGAGAAAATTGACCTATGTTTATAACTAAAGGACTTAATTATGTATATGAAATTAGGTTACTTTTGTAATTATCTAGAATGGAAAATTATTAGTTAAAAACTTGTTATTTTAATCGTAATGCTCTTATTGGATGGCTTTAGCACCCTCTCCAAGCAATCATATTTCTGATGCATTTAGTCTAAGTAATGTATTTCCTGAATGATGGTTTATACTATTTTTCTTTGAAGTCAATGATAGTGTGTTATTGTACGAAAATTGCATTTTCTATAATATGACATATATATATATATTATAGTTTTGGTATAAGAGCAGGGCCTATAGTGAAGTGAATAGAATGGATTATATATATATCAGGTTGTGTTTAAATAAATAACCTAGGTTTAATGAACGTCTCTGCTCAATTTGACCTAGGAGTTAAGTTTGGACTTTCATCATTTTCTTATCATTGTCCTAAAATAGTTTGGTAAGTATTTATGGGTTAATATAACCTTGTAGTAGTTAGTTAGTTTAGCTGCCTAAGAAACTGTCTTGGGTGATGGACCCTAGAAAGGGTTGCATACCCACTCTTCTAGTATGTAATTTTGTATGGGTCACATAATGCTTATGAATAGAGGTTTGAGTTTAGCGTGTATTTGTGGTGTTGTGTTACTTTGTGTTGGAGTAGATTCCTCCTTGAATGTCTTATGAGTGAACCCTTGGTTGGTCAGTCAATGAGTTGGAGCAGCTCAAGTTGTCGAACTATGGTGCCTCTGCGAATTATATACGTAGGCAAGGCCATCAAGTGATGAGCTCCCAAGGCATTAGGTCAGGCCCCTAGGACTATTCTTCTGAGTCTCGTTGAGACTTGTCATCTAGTTCTAATAACGTAAAAAATACCATTGATTCATATAGCTTCTCTTAGTGATCATGTGCTAACTGTCTTTGACCTGATGTGTGTACCAAGTCATGTGGACCTTGTAGGTATAGGCATTGGGAGCAAGGACTTGTCGTTAAAATAGAATTTAAGAGGTATGTAAGCTGACCTAAGTAAGTAGACTCTATTGCCAAAGTTAGTAAATCACTTCTATCTTTTCTTGTAGCTTGTGTGATCATTGAATGTAGCTATTAGTAGTGAATTGTGTTGCTATTATCCTTGTTTTCGTTGTTAGTTGTTGGTGAAGTAACCTCGCGTGCCCCAGAGAACTAAGTGAAATAGAGTAAAGTAATGTGTTATGTAATTATGGTTAATGTTCTTGCATGTTCAACTGTGTCATTTAAAAAAAAATTGTTTGCAATGTTGTTCTCTAGGGTTTGCACGGCGGGCGTTACAACTTGGTATCAGAGCCAAGGTTGCAGCACTGGGATCTTTGGGTAATGTTGCTACCATGTTTAATTGTGGTGAGTCGTTGTGTCAATACGGATATAGTTCTACCCCCTTGTGTCATTCGGGTGTAGATGAGCATGTTGAGCCTTGACTTGTTGAGTGTGAGAGTTAGGTTGTTCAACATTCTCTTGTGTGTTCTCTTAACTTTGAGTTTGAGTGAGGTCAAGGTGACTTTGAATTTAGTCATATTGTCTTATCTTCATGCATCTTCTCTTCGTGTGTATGTTTGTTGATTTTATATTAGGTGAATTTTTATTTATTTATTATTATTTTTCCTCATTCTACCTCTTTTGACGTATGTGGGTGTTGATTGTATTCTCTGTGATTTTAAGGCTATATGTTGAAAATTCATTATGTGTAACAAAGGTTAGAAGTAGAAATAGTTAAAAGAATGACTTTAATGTTATCTTAGATTGAGATTGCATGTATTTTTATTGAATTATACTATATAACTATAAAAGGAATGTATTTTATTTGCTGCAAGTGAGTGACTTGATCATGTAACATGTATGAAATATTGTTAGGGTGAATCTTCGAAATTAATTTAACAACCTTAATTTTAGTGTGTTCTTTGCAAAGAACACTTCTTTTACCTCCTCGTGTTTTTGGATGCATAAATTTTAAGGGAATGCTCTAGGAGTACATTGGTGATTAAATGCTTATATATGCTAGTTAATGTTAAATGTGATTAAAGAGTTTATAAATTTAGAAGAAAAGTATGGAGGATGTTGGGAGTACTTGTTTTTGATATGTGGCATCAATCATGTATGTGCATATGAGAATAAGGAAAATTTGTTTTCTATAATAGTAGGTATGAATGTATTCCTTGCTTTGTGGAAACCAGTATCTGTGCAATGTTTGTGTGTTGTGTTAAACCTGTGCTTGCTTTGTGTGCCATGCAATGGTGATACTATGTACCCATCCATGGGGAAACTGTTGTTTTTTTTTTTGGTGTGGAAATAACCATACCATTCATGTGTCGCATGTCTGTTACTTGATTGAGGGCCAACCCACGTGTGGTTGAAAATCTATACATATAAGAGTAGCCAAAAGCTAGTTTCATGGATTCTTTTCTTTTGGTTCTCTAGTCCCTCCATCTGTGAAGGGGTAGTAGCAGCCACAAAGTTCCTTGGGCGGAGTGTGTAGCGTACGCATATTGCGACGCACAGTATTCTTAGCTCAACCAATCTCGAAAAAAATGTACTCACTACTTCCCCTTATGATGGATCAGGTTACTTGATTCATATGTGCCAGCCTAAACCCCATAGTTTTGAGTATAGCAGCTTTGGTTGTTAGTATTGGTCTGGCCGTCCATAGGGACGTTGAGCTGACATTAGTGAGTGAACCTCATCCATATGAGAGGTGAAGCTCGAGTAGCCCCATATTGATATGCCCATATATGTATTGCATACACCGTATTTGCACATGTTCCGACATGATGCAATGGATACGATGCCACACCCCACTGATGTTTCGACACAGTGCTGGTGATGATGCCATGTTGTTGATGGTAGCGAGCTGGGCTCGAGGACACGATTCCACGTGCTTAGACACGTGAAGGTGCACTATGAGATGTGCTATGATAGCCTACTTGTGTGATGAGCGTAATGGGGCCTCACACATTTGTAGAGGGATACTCATGTTTGCTTTCGACAGTGTTTGGGTCGGTTGGCATATGGGTAGGTCCTGGCCATGTATACCTCTGGTGACGGCGAGTACCTGTGTGTGCCTTCTCCACGAGGTATCGCTATGCGGGGTGTGTCTAGTGCGTGCCTACTTCCGCGGAGCCACAGACACACTGCCATGCGGCATACGACCAGTGCGTGCCTTTTCCGGCTGGTGTATGACCATGCTGCACTTAGATGCAATGCAGGATGGAGGCCGAGGTGCACATCCTATGTGGGCAACCAAGGAGTGTGTGGGCCACTTGGTTAGTCCATGTCGCATGACGACGCGAGGCAGAGTGTAGACGAGGAGCACACTCTGGGTCATGTGGATGGCGTGCTCACTCTACACCACATGGGGGCTATTGTATAGCTGGACGTTGTTCCCTCCTTCCTCGTTTGGTGGCTAGTATCTAGTCACGCAGTGTTGTATAGTGCAATTTCTAAGATTGTGAACTTTCTTTATAATTATTGATGATTTTCTAGTGATTGTGAAAGCCGACACCTTCTTATAGTTGATTGTGATGGTTTAGCCACACCTTGTGATCTTATTTGCTCGTATCCCTCATGGTTAAATTTGATTTAGTGTTGAAATTGTGCACATTTATTTCTTTATTGTTGAAATTGAATTTTTGTTTTCTTTTAATTATGACTTTGGTGGCTAAACTAATTTATCCTTACTGTTTTTGAGGTCGGCTATGTGTCGTATTGTGATCCCTCTCCAAGGACGTATGAGGCGGACTTGGTGAGTGTATACGAGGAAGTAGACGCAGGGAACCTTAAGGATGGGGGTATGTGAGGCTATTTTATAGCTAGGACCCACTACCCACCTATGTGTGATGACTATCCCTTGGAGGCTAACCACCTTGTACAACAAGAGATGGGTCATAGTGGTCTTGTTTGGATGGTCTCGCCATGTGTGTGTGGCCTAACACCATCAAGCCATTGAGTGTGAGGTATGGATTATGTGAGATGGATTTTAACTCTTGGCTCATGGATTATGTATCATGGATTAGTATGCTGCTTTCCGGTGTCTAGAGGGACCCTTGTGTAGCCTTGTGATGTGCCTTTCCCGGTGATGTGACTGTGTATGTATGTGTAGAAGAACATTTCTTATATTTGTGCCTATTGATGTAAAAGAGGGATAACCATGTTGTTCTAAATGTGGGTATATTATGACTCTGTGGTATAAAATAGATTGGATATTATTGAGAATTCTAAATTGTGACTTAAAATATGTTACAGAATCATGTAATGGTGTGTATTTTGTTAATTTCAAGTAATCATTGATGTGTTTTATTTCTATGATATTTTGAAGATGTTCATTGTGTAAATGGAAAATTGAGCTAATAGGAGTACTTGCTTTGTTACTAATGCTGAAACCAAGTATGTTATTGTAAGAGATGTAAGGGTTTATAAATAAAAGTAGTTAAGAAGATATGATTTTCAAATGTGAAGCCGGATAGTGATTTTAATTGTAATGATGCAGAAAGAGGGTGTACATCAAAGTATAGATTAGAGAAATTTTGGTACTAATGTGGTTATGTTTCCATTTTGATCCATGTGACTTCCAGGAGTAAGTCGAGTTTTAGGGGGGGAGGATGTAGTGTCCCTCCACTCTCACCTTGGATGTGCAGGTAATCTGGCTAAAGAATCTGAGGAGGAAGATGGAACCAAAAGTTCTAATGGAGCTTTACTGAGTATGATGAATTACAGGATTAAAAGCCTCGATTCGGGGCGAGCACAAAATTAACTCAACGGGTACGATGTTGTAAAAAGGAAGTATCTTTGTCCCAAGTCCTTCACATCGTTAGGAGTTTTGTAGTGTCATGTGTTGACCTTGTCCTGGCCTTTATTTGATTAAATTTATTTAATTTATTTAATTTATGGTTAGTTGTTATTTAATTTAATTTTTATTCTTTTTAGAATTAATTAGTGTTATTTTGAGGTTATTTAATTATCTTGATTTTATAAGATTAATTAATGTCATTTTTGTTTATTTGATTAATTATGATTTAGTAGGTATTGAATCTTAATTATATGTAATCAAAAGCTATTTAATTACTAAAAGCTTGTTTTAGTTGAATTTTAGAAAAGTGTGGTGATAATTAGAAATTATCCTTTTAAAGCTTATTAAATCAAAAAAGCTGAAGATATTATCTTGTGGGGACATTTTGAGAATAGAATTAATTCTAAACTTATTTTTTTTATTTTTTATTTTTTTATTTTTTGGAGAGATAATGAGTGAGCTGTTAAAGCAAAAAACAAACCAATGCATGGTTTGATTTTTTTTGTGAAAAAAGGGAAATTAGGGGATCTATCTTTATTTGATTATATTATTGTGTGAGTGAAGGGGAGATTTGAGCACGGGTTTTCTGAAGTTCTTGATGGAAATTTTGGTAGAAGTGGTGGGTGCAACCGAGTTGTGATCTCGTCACTGGTTCCCCAACTCGTTAGGCTACATGATCCAGGGTATCATTTTAATTCCTCTAGCTTTCGTCAATCTCTTTACCACCTGCAACTTAGGCATGGCGTCGGATGGAGGCACTTCTTGAGATTTGGGAGCGATCGATCGTCGACTTTGGCTCGAGAAGGTGATTAAATCTACAGTCTAACGAAGGCATCGCTGTAATAATCTTTACCATTTCGCCACCTATTACTTCTGCTTGATATTTTCTTAGGTATATCCTCAAATTCGCATGCCTTGTTCATGCTTTCATATTTTGCATTTGTGTATACCTCAGAGCACATCGTTGTCATAAGTCCCTCAACTTCCATTTAAACTGTGTATGGCGATTACCTTGAGAATGGTTCGCTTGTCTTGTCTTTGCTTAGCCTTTTTGCATGTATGTTTTTCTCAACTATCCTGATATGGCATCTAATATGAAAGTTTACCAATGCATTAGACTTTCAAGAGTCACTATGTTCTAGAGATACTCAATCACCTGTTCCATACTAAGTTCGTATCTCCTTATCTGGTTTTGTTTTCTCTTTTGAATGGTTCTCAAATCATATTGTTCTATCCTATGCTCTTCCCGAGACTAGTGTGGTCTGTAGGAACCCCATCGACACTCATTTTTCATTCTTCTTAATCCATCGAAAACAACTAGTTATCCACGTGAGAATCTAAGTTTATCCATCGAAATCAATCCATTTTTGATCAACTATATATGTAATGCTTTAAGGGTGTAAGGCGTGCAAGGAGTTTGCAGTCTCACCCATTTGTCTGACACAGTTGCATGCACTTAGAACATAAGCAAAATTTATAGGGTTAGGGCATGTTTTAGTGCGCTTCACTTTTGGGGTAAGCCGTACTTTGGTAGATTGTTTTTATTTTGCATCACCAATGTTCCTCACAAGGATATTGAACCTGTACAAGAATGGAGATGGCCCACATCTCTTCGATCAATTTCTCTTGCATCAAACACCGCCGCTAAGATAAGATTGTATAAGAATATTTTAGGAATGAGTTTTAGAGAGGGTAGTCATTTAAAAACTAGAGCCTTTCTTTTAGCGTGCTTGTGGCTTGTGGAAGGGATGGTAGAAGACTGAAGAGAGAAGCTCATATCTAACATTTTTCCCTATCTTCTGTATTCATATTTATTGTATATATTTCCTTCTCTTCCTATCAAATTGTTCAGTCTATTTATTATCCTCCATATCGAATTTCCTGTTGTTTAAAATCAGCTTTGACCATACTCAAAATTATCTCCATAATTTCATTCTTGAGTTCGATATTGAATTTTCTGATGGAAATCATTATTCTCCATAAGATTAGCACACTTGTTTATGCGGTGGAGATGGTTCACATCTCTCTGAACAACTCTCTTATAGCAATCTTGGAGATGAATTTAGGCGCGGCATGGAAATCTGAACCTATTTGCCATAATTTTCAAACCGAATGCAATTGTTAACGTTTTATATCGTTTTCCCTTGCATTCTCGCATTCGGCTGTAAGTTAAGTTTTTCATGCCCCTCTTTCATTTTGTATACGATGTAATTAAATTTTGGCTGTCACTATAATGGTGCAGCCTGCCTTTATTTTCCTCTCAGTCTAAATTTAATTATTCTTAAGTCCTTGTGATTGGTTTAGCCTAAGATCTTATGATTGTTTCGATGAATAATTCCTTAGGTGTTTAAATGTATATAAACCTATTTATGTTATGTATGTGATTGTATGTGGGTGCTTTCATTTTTTCGTGGGAAAATAAGGGTATCGTTTTCTTTACTCCCTTGCTAAATCCACATCATTTAATTAGGTTCATGTTGGGTGTAAACTCCTTCTATTTCTTTTGAATCGTTTGAGAGGTTAAGTTAGCAAGTGATGTGGATAGCAGAGAATATTAACTTTATTGAATTTATATTTTTGAGAAAATTGACCTATGTTTATAACTAAAGGACTTAATTATGTATATGAAATTAGGTTACTTTTGTAATTATCTAGAATGGAAAATTATTAGTTAAAAACTTGTTATTTTAATCGTAATGCTCTTATTGGATGGCTTTAGCACCCTCTCCAAGCAATCATATTGCTGATGCATTTAGTCTAAGTAATGTATTTCTTGAATGATGGTTTATACTATTTTTCTTTGAAGTCATTGATAGTGTGTTATTGTACGAAAATTGCATTTTCTATAATATGACATATATATATTATAGTTTTGGTATAAGAGCAGGGCCTATAGTGAAGTGAATAGAATGGATTATATATATATCAGGTTGTGTTTAAATAAATAACCTAGGTTTAATGAACGTCTCTGCTCAATTTGACCTAGGAGTTAAGTTTGGACTTTCATCATTTTCTTATCATTGTCCTAAAATAGTTTGGTAAGTATTTATCGGTTAATATAACCTTGTAGTAGTTAGTTAGTTTAGCTACCTAAGAAACTGTCTGGGGTGATGGACCCTAGAAAGGGTTGCATACCCACTCTTCTAGTATGTAATTTTTTATGGGTCACATAATGCTTATGAATAGAGGTTTGAGTTTAGCGTGTATTTGTGGTGTTGTGTTACTTTGTGTTGGAGTAGATTCCTCCTTGAATGTCTTATGAGTGAACCCTTGGTTGGTCAGTCAATGAGTTGGAGCAGCTCAAGTTGTCGAACTACGGTGCCTCTGCGAATTATATACGTAGGCAAGGCCATCAAGTGATGAGCTCCCGAGGCATTAGGTCGGGCCCCTAGGACTATTCTTCTGAGTCTCGTTGAGACTTGTCATCTAGTTCTGATAACGTAAAAACTACCATTGATTCATATAGCTTCTCTTAGTGATCATGTGCTAACTGTCTTTGACCTGATGTGTGTACCAAGTCATGTGGACCTTGTAGGTATAGGCATTGGGAGCAAGGACTTGTCATTAAAATAGAATGTAAGAGGTATGTAAGCTGACCTAAGTAAGTAGACTCTATTGCCAAAGTTAGTAAATCACTTCTATCTTTTCTTGTAGCTTGTGTGATCATTGAATGTAGCTATCAGTAGTGAATTGTGTTGTTGTTATCCTTGTTTTTGTTGTTAGTTGTTGGTGAAGTAACCTCGTGTGCCCTAGAGAACTAAGTGAAATAGTGTAAAGTAATGTGTTATGTAATTATGGTTAATGTTCTTGCATGTTCAACTGTGTCATTTAAAAAAAAAATTGTTTGCAATGTTGTTCTCTGGGGTTTGCACGACGAGCGTTACAAGGGGCCGAGAGTCATTAGAGGTTTCCAGGATATCCCAAGATGGGGGCCGAGACCTAAGAAGACTTACTAGGATATCCCATGTGACCTTGTGATGACACTTCTCTTAAGTCAACAATATGTTTGTAACAGTGATGCAATTGATTATTTAACTTTGGAAGCATTGTAACCATTGTGTTTTGTTATGTTGTACTTGTATTTAATTAAGTTTAGTTTTGTGTAGCCTGTGTCTAGAGGTGGATGGTCTTGTCTAGGAATCCTTGTTACTATCTCCTAGCATGGGGGGAAAGCCTTTAGTTATCACATGGTTGGGAGGAACGTGCACCTTATTCCGTTGGGTCATCTTTTTGTTCGTGTGGATGAGATTTCCAGTTGGAGAGCTTGTGGGATCCAATACTTTCACACTTTATTCTTTTCAGTTATTATTGCAATTTATAACCCCTCTTTATATCGAGGTGGAAGATGTAATTTGTAACCTTGTTTATTGGATTTACCTCATTTAGGGAATGAGTGTTGTAATCATATTGTAAATTATATTATTGAAAACATGGGGTATCTCTAATGATTTGATGTAATGTTTTTGAAAAGGAAAAAATAGGTTTTACAGGGACCTGAAACCACAAAGTTTAAACAACAAAAGATAACCAGAGACGATATAAACAACCAGACAGCTGTCCCAAAAAAAGGAGACGACAACATCAAAAGACAACAGGGCCCTAAAAAAGGACCACCCAAAAAGCCAGCAAACAAAACATCACATTACTCCAAGGTGTTAAGAAAATCCTCTGCTTCCTTTTCAACATTCTGCATGTCCTGTAACCCCTGCTTGAGAATTTGGACCAGATGAGATGAAGTCGGGGTCTTCCTCTTGATGTTAGCCCCGGTACAGGTTGAAATCCCTTCACCATCCGATCTGTTGCCTCCCCTGTCCGCATCCAAATCCACAACCAGTGAAACCTTTTGGTTTTTTTCAAGATTTTCCACCATCACATTGATGATGATGGTGTTATGCCTTGAAATTTTGTGATCATTAGCAACAGTAGCCCTAATTTTTTGATGATTTGATGTAATGTTATCATGTATGGAATGTATTTGTATTTAATTTGTTATGTAATTAAATGTTATGATTTTAATTCATGTTTCTTGTTTGGGTTTAAGTAAAATCAGCCTCGTAACCTTAGGGATTGTTGGAAATGGGTAGTGAACTTTCATGTTATTTGTACTTAAACAAAAAAAAATTATTGCATTTGAGTAGTTAATTGCAACTTCCCCTAGGGTTGCCTGGCAGGGCATTACACATGGTATCAGAGGTCGGGTTTAAACACTGGGTACTCTAGGATTATGATGAACCCATTAAGATTTTAGTTGTGTAGGTTTTATGTTGTGTACCTTGCCTAATACCTTGATGTGTTTGTACAGGATTATGCCTCCCAGACGCAGAAGAGGTAGAGGGCGTGGATGTGGCTGTGTAGGCGGCCGCATTGAGAATCAACATGACTCTCCTCCTGATGTTCCTATTATAGAAGATCAGGAAGAGCACCAGGCATCTTAGAATGTTTCAATGGGTATAGCTCAGTAGTAGGATCTGCTAGGGATTGAGGCTACACGTAGAGATCTAGAGGAGGCATTAGCTCTCCTTGGTTAGAGATAGTCCATGGTACAGGGTAACCCTATTGAGAAGGAAGTTCCACCTCAGCCAGAGATGCACATGATATATTTGCTCAGGGCACATCCACCATTGTATGATGGAGCTGACATTAGGCTAGAGGCTGAGACATGGCTCATAGACTTGGATAGGTGTTTTGCGATGCATCCGTATGGTAGCAATACCAAATCACGATGTGCTATTATGCACCTATGGGGATTTTCATCCACTTGGTGGAATTTACAGGAGTAGAAGCTCCACATAGACATCAAATTTGTATCTTGGGAGATCTTCTTAGAGAAATTTAGAGCTCATTTCCTATCTGATCACTGGCATCAGTTTCAAGGCGATGAGTTTCATGCCTTACGTTAGTTGGCCCTATCAGTTGAGTAGTATGAGCGATGCTTTTATGAGCTCAAACAATATGAAGGGGTAGGAGATGATGAGGGTATGTTGGTCCACCATTTTGTTAGGGGCTTAAATGCCCATCTTAGCAAAGGAGTGAGGGTTTTCGAACCTAAGACCATGGAGGTAGTGGTGGAGAAGGTGGGTTTGGTGGAGGATAATTTGTCTTTGGTACTTGGAGGCCATATGGGTGCGTAGATAGGCAACAGTTCAACAACGAGGTCTAGTGCTAGAGGAGGTTAGTCTCAGGGAGGTACACCTTCTAGATCTTAGCAAGAACCATCACAGAGTGGGCAGCAACATAAGCAATAGTAGGTATCGCAAGGGAAATGTAAAGGTTTCCAGGAGAGGTAGAGGGATAGAAACTAGAGGTGTATTAAATGCTTGAGCTTTGATCAACCAACTTAGAGTTCTTATTCAAGGGTAGTGCACAACAGTCTAGCATACCATCTAGAGGCAGGGGCTATGGCAGAGGTACTAAGTGTTTCACATGTGGCCAACATGGCCATATAGCTAGAATGTATCCCAACAGGGGCACATCTAGGTTTTCTCAAGGACCAGTGGCATCTGAGCCTATAGTTGGAGATTCTGGTTGAGGGCATCATGTTTTCACAATAGTTGATAACCACCAGGTAGAGCATCAAGGTACCATTGTTGAGTCATATGGTATGTTTCCAGGTAACCTAGTTACCATTTTGTTTGATTCTGGAGCATCAGACTCCTTCATTTCTTCTTCCTTCGTGACATGATGTAGACTAGGTGCGGTAAGGCAAGTCAATAGGTGGTAGGTTGAGTTAGCCTTGGGTGTGAAGGTTGCATCCCATTCCCTTGTTCCAAATTGCAGATTGGAGGTTGGACCTCTTCATACTACATTGGACCTTCGAGTTATTCCTTTAGGTTCTTATGACATTGTCATAGGGATTGATTGGTTAGAGGCACATAGTGTGGTCATAGATTGTCGGTGTAAGTTGATTCGATGCATTGAGGAATCTGGCAGAGTAGTAGAGGTAATGGGAGTTTAGAGACCGATTTCCTTGAGGATCATCTCACCTATGTAGTTGAGAAGGTGTGTGCGTCAGGGTTGCTAGTTATTTGCTATTACAATGGACGATTTAGATCTAGGAGGTGGAGAGGAGAAAGTATCTCTTGCTAGTCACCCCATTCTTCAAGAGTATTCTGATGCCTTTCCAGATGAGATTCTAGGGATGCCACCTCAAAGGGATATAGACTTCAAGATAGACCTTGTACCTGGATCAGAACCCATTTCATGAGCTCCTTATCGTATGACCACCCAGGAGCTGAAAGAGCTTCGCTTGGAGCTTGAGGAGTTATTAGTGAAGGGTTTTATTCACCTTAGTGTTTCTCCATGGGGAGCACCAGTTATCTTCATGAAGAAGGATGATTCACTTCGGTTATGTATTGATTACCAATAGTTGAACAAAGTAACCATCAATAATTGATATCCGCTTCCTAGGATTGATGATCTATTCAACCAGATCAAGGGTGCCACAATCTTTTCAAAGATTGATCTTAAGTCAGGATATCATCAGCTTCGTATCTTCGAATCAGACATCCATAAGACAATATTTTGAATGTGGTATGGTCACTATGAGTTCATAGTAGTACCATTTGGGTTGACGAATTCCCCCTCTGTGTTCATGAGTTTGATGAACAAGGTATTTTGTACATACCTAGACAGACTTTTCCTTGTGTTCCTTGATGACATTTTGATATACTCTAGGACAGTGGAAGAGCATGAGGAACATTTATGGTAGATATTATAGTGTTTATGAGATAATCAACTTTATGCTAACCTGTCAAAGTGTGAATTCTTCAAGACTGAGGTCCAATACCTTGGTCATGTGATCTCAGCAGAAGGTATTTCAGTGGATCTTGCAAAGATCCAAGTGATCTTAGATTGGCCTACACCCATGAATGTGGTAGAGATACATAGCTTTATGGGGCTAGTGGGTTATTATAGGTGATTTTTGCAGGGCTTTTTGAGGATAGGCTATCCTATCACCTCCCTTTAGAGGAAAGGGAAGAGGTTTGAGTGGTCAGAGAAGTGTGAAGTAGTGTTTCAGGATCTTAAGGGGAAGCTGACCACTACACCAATACTTTTGATACCAGATCTGACTAGGGACTTTGTAGTTTGTACAGATGTGTCCTTAGAGGGATTAGGTGCAGTGTTGATGTAGGAGGGTTGTGTCATTGCATACGAGTCACAAAATCTCAAGGAGCATGAGCTGAACTATCCCATGCATGATCTTGAGTTAGCAGCAGTTGTTCATGCATTGACAAGATGGAGGCATTTCCTTCTTGGCCATAGGTTTGAGTTGCAGAGTGATCACATAAGCCTTCAGTATATTTTCACGTAGCCTAACCTTAATGCTAGGAAAAAGTGTTGGATGGAGTTTCTCTATGAATATGACTTCCAGGTGAAGTATATCCAGGGAAAGGAGAATGTCGTAGTAGATGCACTCAGTAGGAAGAGACATGAGATATCTGAGTTGACTCTTGTGGCAGATTTGTGGAGTCAGATTCTTTCTGCCCTTCTAGTAGATAGTTAGTATCAGGAGGTTAGGACATAAATTGAGGCAAGAAGACCCATCGAGGGAAGGTATTTAGGTTATTCTCTAGATTCAGATGAGATATTGAGGCACATGGGATGCATATACATTCCTTCATCAGGTGATCTTCCCACCTTGGTCATGAATAAAGCACATCGTGCACCTTATTCAGCCCATCTTGGGGTGAAGAAGATGTATGCAGATCTACGTTAATTGTATTTCTGGCCAGGTATGAAATGCGATATTCTAGATTATGTGTCTCAATGTCTTGAGTGTCAGTGAGTGAAGGCTAAACACCAGCATCCAGTAGGGCTTTTGCAACCGCATTTAGTACTAGATTGGAAGTGGGATATTATCTCATTGGATTTCATTGTTGGTTTACCCAACTCTTCAAGATGACATGATGTGATCATGGTGACAGTTGATACGTTAACGAGGATGACACACTTCTCACCTATTCGCTCTTCTTATACTACATTGTCCGTAGCCAAAGTGTTCATAGAGGACATAGTGAGGTTACATGGTATTTTGCGTCAGATTATTTCTAATAGGGATCCAGTGTTTACCTCAACTCTTTGGACTTCATTACAACATGCGATGGGGACACAGTTGAACTTCAGTTTAGCTTACCACCCAAAGATGGATAGACTAAGAGGGCCAATCAGATCCTCAAGGACATGTTATGTATGTATGTAATGGACCATCAAACACAATGGGAAGATTATCTCTATTTGGTAGAGTTTGCATATAATAATTATTTTTAGAGTTCTATCGGTATGCCTCCATTCTAGGAATTGTATGGGTAACCATGTCGCACTCACTTGAGTTGGGATCGACTTGAGGATAGAGTGACTTTGGGTCCTGAGATATTGCAGGATATGGAATAACAGGTGGATAGGATTAGAGAGCACTTGGTGGCAGCACAAGATAAGAAAAAGAAGTATTCGGATGCACATAGGGTGGATCGTTAGTTTTCTATTGGTGATATATTTTCTTGTGGGTGCATTCGCGAAAGAGTCCCATCCATTATGGGAAGGTCTCTAAGTTGTCACCTCACTTTTTTGGACCCTTCAAGATACTCGAGAAGACTGGTCCAATTGCTTACCATCTTGCTTTACCGCCCACTCTCTTGTGTATTCATGATGTTTTTCATGTTTTAGTTCTTCATCCGTACCATCTAGACATTTCTCATGTACTTGATTGGAATGCATTACAGGTAGAGGACGGGCAGCTGGCTTTGGAGCCCGTGGTCGTAATGGAGCACAGAACGCTCACTCTTTGAGGGTGAGATATTGATCAGGTTAGGATCCAATGGGATCCTAGGGATGACATGTCATCCACTTGGGAGGATGTAGATAGGATGAGGGAGCTCTATCCCTATTTTTTTGTAGGCTTCCAGGAGTAAGCCTGACCCCAGGGGGGAGGATGTAGCACCCCTCCATTTTGTCTCTTTTGATTGGACAGTGCTTCCTTTGTTATGCTTTGTTCTTCTATTACTTTGACTATGGTACTTGGTTCTATTTGATCACAAATTGTTAAGTGATGTGTATGTTATATTTTGATGTGATTGAATTTTACTCTAATGTTATCATTATGGCATGTTTTGAATTAGCTTAGAAGATATTTAATTAATGGTGCTTTATGCTTTTGAGTATATTATTGATTCTAGACTCATCTGTTAGAAAGCTTGTATTGGTGAAGGGGATGGGATTGTATCAGTCACTTTTGAGTGCCCTACAATTCTGAGATTTCCTCTTCACGATGTGTTTTATTATATATATATATATATATATATATATATGCATGTTCGATGTACTCTTTTTTCACAGGTTGACAAGTATAAGACATCGACTCCACCTGATTTAACAGGTTTGAGCATGTCCATTGACCAACGGTAATCGATTGGGAGATAGTAGCTAGGCTTTCTGTGCCAAGTCATCACCCTAGTCATAGTGTGTCGTCGGGTTTAGTTGTTTTATTTTTTTCCATTTCACCTTGGTTTTTATTTAATTTCAAATTATAAAGGTAAATAAATGGCTTGGGTAGCTAAATTTATGATTAAATATATCTGGTGGAAATGTTAGAAATGTTAATTATCCTATTAATTAATTTAATTTAATTAATAAAATAATCTAATCTTGGATTAGATTTATTTTATTGATTAATTAAATTAATGGAGATGAATTGAATTAAGTCATTCATTTTGGAATTAATAGGTATTTTGATTGAAATTGGAAAAATGAAAATATGTTTTAAATTGCATTTTTTGAAAACTAGTACGTAAGAGAAATTTTGTTTTAAAAAGAGTTAAATTCCCTTTTGTTGAAAAGAAATTTTTTAAGTGTATGAAATTCATGTTGAAAGAAATTTTGGGTTTTAACTTTAAAAAAATAAAAAAAATCAAAATATCTCCAAATTTGCAATAACTATGGTGGATGGGATATTTTAGGGTATTTTACTAAATTTGGGGAAAAAACTTAGGGAAGCATTCCATTTGGATTTTGGGATTTTTGAATTTCAATTTTGGAGAAAGAGAAATTGTTGCAAAAAGAAAGAGAAGGAGAGTTTTGTGCTTGTGGCATTCAATCTTGGATTTGTAAGGGGAGGCTTGGAAGGAGATCTAGATTTTAATTTGGCAAGAAGCTCAACACCAAATTGTTTCTTCAAACTTTAGATCACATCACAGGTTCTTTTCTATTTAATTGTTTTTAAATTGTTTTGGATTATCAATTGAAAACTTGTTTTGAACAAATTTGAAACCCTTTTTGTTGAGATCATGAAAGAAAAAGAAGGCAAATAAATATTCAAACAATGGAAAACTGAAAGTTGCACAAAAGAAATTTTTATTTCAAATTTGAAATTTAAACCAAGAAATTGTGTGAAAAAAATTAGTTATTGCAAAAAAATTATGTAGAAAATTTGCATAAATTAACTGTAAAACCATGAATATTTTTATAAATATATATACATACATATATATATATATATATATTTTCAAGGAGTGGGGTTATGCTAGAGAAATTTTTTTTTCTTTTACACACAAAATTCTTTTTTGAGAAAAGGGGTTTTTATTTTCGTTTATATTTTTTTTATTGGAAAAAAATAGAAGTTATTTTTTATTGGAAATAAATAAAAGTAATTTTTTTTATTGTTATGGGGAGGGCTGCCCGGCTGCCCCCACAGCCGCCCAATGGGAGGTAGCTATGGAGACAGTGCCGCTACCTTCATAGGCAGTAGCACTGCCACCACAGCCGCCCCCAACAGGGGCGTAGTCTCTATTGCAGTAGGGATTGCGTGTGAATTGGGATCGCTGTTTTTTTTTAATATATATATTTTATATTATATAAATTATATATATATATGTATACTATATAATATATATCATATATATATTATTATATATATATATAATATATTACATATATATTATGTATATATATAATGTATATATTATGTATGTTTAAATAATTTGAATTGGAATTTTAAATGGTTGATTTTAAATAGATATATTTATATATATATATATATATATATATATATATTGGTATATACATTAAGTATATACTTTTATATATATTTAATATATATTTGTATTCAAATATAAATTATTTTAAGGTGATTAAAAAAATTATGTAGAAAATTTGCATAAATTAACTGTAAAACCATGAATATTTTTATATATATATATATATATATATATATATATATATATATATATATATATATATATATATATATATATATATATATCATGAGTGGGGTTATGCTAGAGAAATTTGTTTTTCTTTTACACACAAAATTCTTTTTGAGAAAAGGGTTTTATTTTTGTTTATATTTTTTATTGGAAATAAATAAAAGTAATTTTTTTATTGTTATCGGAGGGCTGCCACCAGTGGTGGAGTAGAGCGTGCAGCTACACCTTCACTCCATATACAAAAGCAGGCATAGCCTCTATTGCAGTAGGGATTGCGTGTGAATTGGGATCGCTGTTTTTTTTTAATATATATATTTTATATTATATAAATTATATATATATATGTATACTATATAATATATATCATATATATATTATTATATATATATAATATATTACATATATATTATGTATATATATAATGTATATATTATGTATGTTTAAATAATTTGAATTGGAATTTTAAATGGTTGATTTTAAATAGATATATTTAAATATATATATATATATATATATATATATATATATATATATATATTGGTATATACATTAAGTATATACTTTTATATATATTTAATATATATTTGTATTCAAATATAAATTATTTTAAGGTGATTAATTCATTATCGTAGTTAAAATAAAGATTGATTTTTTTAATCAAATGATTTTATTTAACAAGTTGATTTTGATTATTTTGTATGATTGCGAAACATAGAGTTAAATTATTAATTTTAAATTTCTCAGCATTGCGAATTAAATTTTATTTATTTTTGAGTAATTACAAGTAACGTTGATTGAGTTGGTTGGATTTAGGAAATCCTAACATTAGTTAATTTAATTTCCTGAAATGCTTTCTAGTGATGTTTTTGTTCATTCTTAGTGTTGAGCAATTGTGTCAATTGTTATGTAAGTCTTCCAGAGGGGGTTTTCATGTTTTCTGTATGGGTTGTCATTATGATAGTTAACCTTTGGATTTCCTTGGGTAGTGCTTCTAAATGTATCTAGTGTTGTACCCGGTTATCATGAATGGGATGTGTGGACTTTATGTCATGGATTGGAAGTCATTCTCCTTAGGTCACACTTGTGTACCCTTGGGTGTGGAGTTATTCCACATGTTGGCTTAAAGAAGTGGCTTGCAATGAGGTCCAACACACAAAGTGGTGTTAGGGTAACTCTTTGCAAGTTAGTTAATTTAGCGATAACGTAAATACAATTATTAGAGGCTTAGGTTGCATCAAACACTTAACAAGATTAATTTTTCCTCTCTCATGGACACAAGGGCTTGTATAGACTTGGGATGAGATGGTAAGGCCTGGAATGGCAAGATCGTTATCTAGTCTATATGAGAGATAATTGATTCTGCATTGGTTTGCATGAGGGGCCGGGAGTCATTACAGGTTTCCAGGATATCCCAAGATGGGGGCTGAGACCTAGGAAGACTTACCAGGATATCCCATGTGACATTGTGATGGCACTTCTCTTAAGTCAATAGTATGTTTGTAACAGTGATGCAATTGATTATTTAACTCTGGAAGCATTGTAACCATTGTGTTATGTGATTTTGTACTTGTATTTAATTCAATTCAGTTTTGTGTAGCCTGTTTCTAGAGGTGGATGGTCTTGTCTAGGAATCCTTGTTACTATCTCCTAGCATGGGGGGTGATCCTTCGGGTATCGTATGGTTGGGTGGAACATGCACCTTATTCTGCTGGGTCATCTTCATGTTCATGTGGATGAGATTTCCAGTTGGAGAGCTCATGGGATCTAGTACTTTCACAAGTTTTACTCTTTTCAGTTATTATTGTAATTTATTACCCCTCTTTGTATAGAGGTGGAAGATGTAATTTTTAACCTTTTTATTGGATTTACCTCATTCAGGGAATGAGTGTTGTAATCGTATTGTAAATTATATTATTGGAAACATGGGGTATCTCTTATGCTTTGATGTAATTTTATCATGTATGGAATGTATGTGTATTTAATTTGTTAAGTAATTAAATGTTATGATTTTAATTCATGTTTCTTGTTTGGGGTTAAGTAAACTTTGTCTCATAACCTTAGGGGTTGTTCGCAATGGGTAGTGAACTTTCATGTTATTTGTACTTAAAAAAAAAATTATTGTGTTTGAGTAGTTCATTGTAACTTGAACCCCTAAGGTTGTGTGGCGGGGCATTACACTACAAATTCAAATCTTTTATTTCCTATAATAATTCCTTGCTTTAGGCTACACAAAATATTATAGCCAACAAAAGGTTTGAATTCCTAGCCTTCTCGTTTAGGAAAATGAGGGAAAATTTAGTCTGGATGTCTATGATCTTTCCACAAGGATTAAAATAGTGGGGGTTATGGGAATTTTGGCCGATTTTTTTTAAAGGGAAGGCCATTTTTGACCTTAACCTTGGTTTTTGGGAAGCTAAAAAATAAAAAGGCTTGCAAGAATTCCAACCAAAGTACATAGAAGAAAACCAACAGGTAAGAATACAGAGGGCAACATTCAAGATACATTTTATAACAATGATTATTTGACTGGATTGCAACCATAATGAGTAAACAAGAAGCATAAATCAAACATAATAGGTTTCAAAATTAAAAATCCATTCCAATAAAAAAAATTCTTGTAGCACCTCTTCCCACTTGCTTCAAACACACATCTTCTTGCCAACTTTCTTGCACAAGAATAGGGAAAATATTATCACAGGTGACATTTCTTTTGCATTTCCAACCACCCACCCTTGCAAAAAACACAAAATAACCTCCACCCACCTTTGTAGAAGTTGCGCAAAGCTTAATCTAGCTTGCACCCACATAGAAGCTTACCCTTGTCACTCATGACTCTCATATCAGGTATAGGAATAGAATGACACCAAACAATACCTCATTGAAAATTTACCAAACATTCACTTTTTTCCCCGATACACTAAAGGGTAGTTGTTATTACAATGATCCCCAATACACACAAAGCATAAAACAATTAATGTTGATGCGAACCAACATTCAATTTTTTTAGCCTTCTTTATCCACATGGCCTAACAAATGCCACCCTATTCCCAAAGTAGCTAACAACTGCATCCACAACCCTTTTCGCAGTTATTGGGAGGCAAAAAATTTGAGAGGCTGATGAGAATTTTTGCTGAAATTATAACCCACCCGCCACCTTCTCCCTAGTCAGCGAAAAATTGAACAATGGTGAGGCCAATGAAAATTCCAGGAAAAGTTGACACAAATAGCCTATCGGCTAAATATATATATATAGATACATATACATATATCTTCACATGTGTAGGTGCATACTATACATATAAATATATATACATAGAAGTATGTACATACAATACATGCTATACACATATATACATATACATATAGATATACACAAGCTATGCAATTTCTGCAAAGCTGGTTGAAAGCTATCTTGTATTTTTTGGATGTGTCAATGGTTCCAAAAGGTGTGTGTTGTATACATATATATACATATACATATATCTACATATTTGTATGCAGATACTATACATAGTATACATATACATATATATACATATAGATATAGATATATATATATATATATATATATATATATATATATATATATATATATATATATACATATATTTATCTACATACAATACATGTTGTACACATATATAAATATACATATCCATACATATATGTATGTACATACTACAATATATATACATACAATACATATACACATATATACATATACAAATATACATATACATATATATACATATATATAGATACACACATATATACCAAAAGCTACGCACATTATATATACATATATACATACAAATCTAGATATACATATATATGTATACACATAATCTGTATATGGACTAGCCTTTCACACGAAAGCCTTTGCATAGGTCTATAACTATGAATTTCAACATTGTGTGACAATGGTTACAATGGAATAAAGAAGTTAATGTTATGAAATTCATCCGTTGATGTCCACCTTAGGCTATATTGTTCTATTTGTGGCTTCCATTTAGTGTCTATAGTTGCAACTCATCAAAATATTCAATTTTTTTGGACGTTATATATATACATACATATATATACATATATCTATACAAAGATATATAGATATATATATGTATATGCATTTATATAGATACATATACATATATTGCACATATATACATATATACATGCATATATATACATATATATACATATAAATACATATTTATGCATATATACATATACATATACATATAAGTACATACACACACACATATATATACATATATGTATATATATATATATATATATACACACACATACATATAAATATATATCAAAACACAAGAAAACCACATAGGTAGAAACTTACCAAGTAAAAAACAACCCATATTTGTGGCTTCCGTTTACTGTCTATGGTTGCAACAGAGAAAAATAGTCAATGTTTTGGCTGTTATATGTACATATGCATATACATTTATGTGCATATATATACATATATATAAACACACACAGACACATATATATATTTAACACATATATATACATATATATACACATACATACACACACACACATACATACATACATACATACATACATACATACATACATACATACATATATATATATATATATGTATGTATGTATGTATGTATGTATGTATGTATGTATGTATATATATAGACACATATATATCAATATCTATATCTATATATATATACATATAAATATATATCAAAGCACAAAAAAAATTGCATAGGAAGAAACTAACCCAAGAAAAATAACCGAGACTAGCCATCAATAGTTGGCAATTGTGGATTTTGGCATGTGGGTGACTATTGGCTATATTGTTCCATTTATGGCTTTAGTTTTTTGGGAATGGTTGCAAATTAGTTAATTTGGTGTGTTTTTGGTGGATCTTCAAATCAAGTTTTCTTGTGTTATGTGGGCTTTTCCATTTGCATGACTGATGGGAATATTGTTTCATTTAGGGCTTTCGATGTGTATGAATGGCTGAAAAATAGTTATTCTCCTATTTTGTTGGTGAATTTTCACATGTTGGTTACCATTGAAACCAACATTGGTTCATTTTGGGTTCATGCTCTCTAGGTATGGGTTTTGAGTCGATTTGTTACTGGTAGATTTTTGTGTTTTTTGGGTTTGCCATGTGAGCCACTGTTAGAAGCTGCACTTTAGTGTGCAATGGTTGCAACATAATGAAATAGTTAATGTTATATAGGTTCCATTATTTCAGGGTATCTTGTTTCCTTTTTGACAGGGTTCCATTGAAAAGAGAGTATATTATTTCTTTGCAACAATATTGTTTGGTCTATGGTTCGACTTGTGCGTGCATATATTTCTATAGATTTCTTGCAATTCCTTTTAGTTTTTTTTACCTATGGCCATCTAGGTGACTGTTGATAAGAATATTATTTTGTTTACATCTTTTGTTTTATGGGGGTGGTTGCAATGCAATAAAATAGTTAATGTTAAGTACTTCATGTTCCTTTGCATCACACATTGATCAATGTTCCCATCTTTACGTTACACTATTTTTTTTCATTTATGGCTTCCATTTACAACACCAACTCTTGCATTATTGCTCCTCATCCTAGTTAGGCTATGTATACATACATATGTTTGTAAAACGAATTCCTATGTAGTTATCGAGAACATATTGTTGGATGCCATTCACTATGTTTATGTTGTTAAACGTAGTTGTGAGTGAGGATGGAAAGCATCTATAAAGGTACAATTATGTTCATCAAATATGAAATCTATGTGAAGCTACTTGGATGTTATCTTGTGTTTTTAATGTAATGAAATAGTTAATGTTATGTAGTCCATGTTGCTTTTCACAAGGAATTGTTCACTATTATTCTTTGCCTTACGCTATATTGTTCGATTTATGGCTTCCATCTTCAAAATCAGCCCTTGTCTTGTTCCTCCTCATTCTAGTCAACCTATGTATACATACACATGTTTGTGGAACAAATGGCATTGTAGTTGTTGGAAACATATTGTTCAGTGTCATTCTGATGGTCTATCTTGTTGTTGAAGGTAGCTATGACCAAGGATGGAAATATTCTATGAGGGTGAAATTTCATTCATTAGCTATGGAATCTATGTGAAGGTGGTTGGAATGCATTGATGGATACAAAAGGTGTAGACATGTAACTATTTGAAATCAGATGTATATATATGCATATATATGTAAATGTTGAAGTTTAGTATTTTTAGAAAGTGGTAATATTGATCAAGTTTGGTATCTTGATCTAGCTTAAGAATATATTGTTTCATTTTGGACAAGGTGTTGTTGAAAAGGCCATATTGTTTTAGCTTGCATTCCTCTTCAGCAGAAAAGGTGCATAAGAACAACAATTTTATTCTATTCCAAACATATCCACAAAATAGTCGCCATAGACAAAAACCCACAAAGATTCACATGAACAAACACAAGTTAAAATATAATCATTTCTCAACACAGGCCTATGAAAGAATTAAAAAAATATAGCCTTCTCAACAACACATTTTTGTAGAATAACAATTGCAAACCATATACATAAATATAATTAGCAGCAACAAATTAAACTATATATAAATATATCTATATAAATATATGTAGAAGCCACAATATATCCCAAACCATACAATAACAATCGACAAAAATTTGCATAACCTCAACAATTTTATCTCCTTGCAAACATGACTAGAAAATACAAATATTAAAGAGAAACCCATCGATCATTAACCCATATAACGTGTCCACAAATGAAACATAATTTGTTTTAACAAATAATTTTCTCTTCTATGGACAACACCTTATTGAAAATTGGAACAATATAGTGTTTTGAAGAAAATGTGATTGGAAATGATAGAATATAGGCTGAGCTAAACAATAACAATCATCAAAAACTCAAGGGTCTTTAGTGGTTGATTTGGAAGAGGTTAAAGATAAAAACTAGGAAGAGGATATTGGAATTTCAAAGAGAACTAGGGTGAATCTAAAAAGGAAGGCTCCTCCCACACCCCAGATGATCTAGAGTTTTAAGAAGGGTATTAAGGACATGCAGGGCCTAGAGGCTGAGACAAAGTCCTTTCTGAAGACTCTGAGTTAGTTTCAGCTAGTATTTTGCTTGCGCTTCAGATTGTTTTTTGATTGACCTCCCTAGTCTTTTGTGGTTGGCTATTGCTTTTTCTGGTTTTTTCCTTCTGTGCAACCTATTTTCTCTACTCGACTTTTTTGTCCTCTCTCTTTTGTTGTAAACTTGGTGGTTTCGGGTCCCTATAAAACCAATTTTTTCCTTTATCAAAAATAATCGTCAAAAACTACATAAGGTCAAGGATTTTTTCCTCGTTCCCAACTATCCACTCAATACAAGCCATAAAGACAAAGCAACAAAAAATTAATATATATATATAAATATATGTATATATGTACAAATATATACGTATATATATACACATATATATTGTTGTAAAAATATAACCAATATAGCCTAAGGTAGAAATCAGTAATAAATAATACCTACTATAACCAAACATAGAATCAATGACAATACTTATTTTACTTTGTTCCAACCATAACCAAAAAAAAAAGTGATAAATCAAAAACTTTGGTTTCAACAGCCACCCACATCTAGAAATCCACAATATAGCCCAAGCTATACAATAAAAATCAACAAACACTCCATAGCCTCAACAATTTAATTATGTTGCACACATACCCAGAAAATGAAAACATTAAACAAAAACCCTTTGAAAATTGACAGTCACAAACCCATAGGAAAAGAACTCCTTTCTCAACACAACATCATTGAAAGTTAACACCTTCTACAAAATGAAACAACATAGCTTAAGCAACACAACTATAATTGGCAATCCACAATGGAAGCTAACCTAAAGCATATATGATTGACTATTTTATTCCACTACAACCATAACCACAAACCCGAAGCCATAAATCAAAAAACATCACAGTACCAAATCCATGCAAAACCATATACAAAAAACACAAACCATAAATTAAAAAACATATTTGAAACAATCAATAGTACCTTATGGAAAATCAAGATAGTTACAATAGAGAAAAACTACATAAGGTCAAGGATTTTTCTCCATTGCCAACACATCTAGTAAATCCAAGTCATAAAGAGAGACCCACCAAATTTATATATATATACATATCTACACATATATATACATATTAAAATATACCCAACATAGCTTAAAGCAAAGAACAATAATCAACAATACTGAATGTACCCAAACATAGAATCAACAACATTAATTATTTTATTCTGCTCCAAGCATAACCACAAAATGAAAGCCATAAATTTTATTTTGGTCAATAAATTTTCCCTATTGCAAACATATCTACTAAATGCAAACCATAAAGAGAGACCCACGAGAAATTAATATATACATAAACACATTTATATGTCTACACATATATACGTATATATATACACATATATACGTATATATATACACATATATACGTATATATACACATATATATGTATATATATACACATATATATATACATATGAAAATATACCCAACATAGTCTAAGGCAGAGAACAATAATCAACAATACCTAATGTAACCAAACATAGAATCAACAACATTAATTATTTTATTATGTTCCAACCATAACTAGACAACGAAAGACATAAATCAAACAACATTGGTTTCAACACACACCTACATCTAGAAAGCAACAATATAGCTCAGGCTATACTATAAGAATCAACCAAAATTCCATAACCTTAATCATTTTAATCCTACCTATATATATTCTTATTAAAATATACGCAATATAGCCAAAGGTAGAGAACAATAATCAATAATACCTATTGTAACCAAACCTATAATCAACAACATTAATTATTTTATATTGTTCCAACCATAACTAGAATACAAAATCCATAAATCAAACAACATTACTTTGAACAACCACCCACATGTAGAAAGCCACAATATAGCCTGAGCTATACAATAAGAATCGACAAAAACTCCATAACCTTAACATTTGTAATGTAACATATATATATATATATATATATTGATATTAAAATATACTCGATATTGCCTAAGGTATCTATAACAATAATCACTAATACCTAATGTAACCAAAGATAGAATCAACACGATTAATTATTTTATTCTTTTCGAACAATAACCAAAAAATGAAAGCCATAAATCAAACAACATTACTCTCTACAACCACCGACATGTAGAAAGCCACAATATATGCATAGCTATATAATAACAATTGACAAAAAATCCATATCCTCTACAATTTTATTATGTTCCAAACATAGCCACAAAACAAAAACATTCAACACAAACTCTACGAAAGTTGACAGTAACAAACCCATACAAAAAATACTCATTTCTCAACAAAATCTCCTCAAAAATTGAACAAATATAGCCTTTTCAACAACACCTTCTCCAAAATGAAACAGTATAGCTTAAGCAACGCAACTATAATCGACAATGCCCAATGGAAGTGATGAAAAAGTGGGTAGGATTGACTATTTTACTCCATTGCAACCATAACCACAAACCACAAGCCATAAACCAACCAACCTAATGTAACCAAACATACAATCAATATCATTAATTATTTTATTCTATTCTAACCATAACTAGAAAATGAAAACCATAAACCAAACAACATTGGTTTCAATAGCCACCCAAAACTAGAAAGCAACAATATAGCCTAGACTATAAAATAAGAATAAACCAAAAATCCATAACCTTAACAATTTTAATCTTACCTATATATATTCATATTAAAATATATGCAATATAGCCTATGGCAGACAACAATAATCAATAATACCTAATGTAACCAAACATAGAATCAACATTATTAATTATTTTATTTTGTTCCAACCATAACTAGAATACGAAAGCCATAAATCAAACAAAATTACTTTTAACAACCACCCACATGCACAAAGCCACAATATCGCCTAAGCTATTCAATAAGAATCAACCAAAACTCTATAACCTTAAGAATTTTAACATTACATATATATATATATTGATATTAAAATATACCCAATATAGCCTAAGGCAAACAACAATAATCAATAATACTTAGTGTAACCAAACATAGAATCAACAACATTAATTATTTTATTTTGTTCCAACCATAAGCAAAAAAGGAAATCCATAGATCAAACAACATTACTTTCTATAGCCACCCACATGCAGAAAGCCACAATATAGGCTGAGCTATACAATAACAATTGACAACAACTCCATATCCTCTAAAATTTAATTCCATTACAAACATAGCCACAAAATGAAAAAATTAAACACAAACACTATGAAAGTTGATAGTAATAAACCCTTTCAAGAAACACTCCTTGCTCAACACAATCTCCTCAAAAATTGAAAGAATACAAACTTTTCAACATAGAATCAACAACATTAGTTATTTTTATCTATTCCAACCATAAACAAAAAATGAAAGCCATAAATTGAAAACAATATTACTTTCTATGGCCACCCACATGCAAAAAGACACAATATGGACCGAGCTATACAATTACAATCGACAAAAACTCCATATCCTCTACAATTTAATTTTGTTGCAAACATAGCCAACAAATGCAAACATTAAACACAAACCCTACGAAAGTTGACAGTAACAAACCCATACAAAAAAACTCCTTTCTCAACACATTCTCCTCCAAAATTGAAAAAATATGGACTTTTCAATAGCACCTTCTCCAAAATAAAACAATATAGCTTAAGAAAAACAACTATAATCAATAGCACCATATGGAAAATCCAATGAAACAATATGGGAAACATTTTTTTGGATACGCACCTCTTTTCAGCCGTTTCAAACAAACCTCTTTTCACCAAATTTCTCCATGCTTTCTTCTTTCTCAAAGCCTCCAAACATAGATAGATAACAAAAACCATAAACACAAACCCACAAAAAATCACAGTATCAAATCCATGCAAAACCATACACAAAAAATGGGAACCATAAATCAAACAAGGTATTTGAAAAAATCAACAATACCTTATGGAAAAATAAGCAATATAACCCCTAGCCAAAAATCAAACAATATAGCCAAGGGTTTCTTCCACATGCACCTCTTCCCACTTGCTTCAAACAAACATCTTCTCGCCAACTTGCCTGAACAAAAATAGGAAAAAAATTATCACAGGAAACACATATATTTTGCATTTCCAACCACCTGTCCTTGCAAAAAACACAAAATAAGCCCCACCCACCTTCACAGAAGCTAATCAAAGCTTAATCTAGCTTGCAACCTCACAAAAGCTTACCCTCATCGCTCATAGCTCTCATATCAAGTATAGCAATAAAATGACACCAAACAATGCCTCATTGAAAATTTATCAAACATTTGTTTTGTTCCCCGAGGCGTTAAACGACAACTATTATTACGACAATCCCCAGTACACACAAAGCATACAACAATTAATGTTGATCCGAAAAAATATTTAATTTCCACAACCTTCTCTATCCACGCAACCTGAAAAATGCCACCATATTCCCACAGTAGCCAACAACCGCCTCCACCACCTTTTTCATGGTTATTGAAAGGCCAAAAATTTGGGAGGCTGACAAAAATTCTGACTGAAACTATAATGCACCCGCAACCTTCTCCCCAGTCGTCAAAAACCTGGAAAATGGTGAGGCTAACGAAAATTCTAGGAAAAGTTAACACAAATAGCCTATCGACTAATTACATCACACTATTACTAAATTTTAAATTATTATAGTTAATTTTTTTTTCAAATATTATAATTTAAATTAATATAAAATTATTTAGAATAAATTATAAAAAATATTACATTTTTAAATATTTAATATTATATAATACATTTATTATTAAATTATAGCTTATATACTTATATATAATATTATAATTATAATATACATTACAATTTAAAAATACTATAATTATAATAATACATTAATAATTTTAATAAAAATATACAAATCACACAAATATTATTTATTATATTTTATAATATTAATATATATTATATCATCATATTATTTAATTCTATATTAATTATTATTTTAATTTTTTTTTAAAATTAAATAAATATAAAATTTTACTATTAGGGTTTAATTAGAGTTAAGAGTTTAATTAGGGTTACAATTCTAATTAAGTTATTACTATAATTCTAATTCAATTAGATTAAAATTAATAATTTATAATAATAATTTTATAATATTTATTAAACATTATACTGATATATAATTTAATATTATATTATAATAATTAACATTATTCTCATATTATATTATGATATTAATCTCTTACATGTTGTGTTGTGACTACTACTAGCATATATATATTAAATATATATATATATATACCTCAAGGGTTATCCTTTTCAAGGTGTCCATTTTCATCATCTTTTCTCAATGCAATAGGCACCTCGATAATGATAACTCTCAGTGTAATGCCCCATCGTGCGAACCCCAAAGGACAACTAAGACTAATAAAATAACATAATTTTTTTTTTGAAAGTAAAAAATTACATAAGAATGTTAACAAACAACACATAAATGCAATTATACAAACACACTAACAACCTACATCCTCTGGGGTACACATGATGACATTACAATACATAACCCATTCCATAATGATACTTAACGATTCCCAAGATTACATTATAAACCATGATATAGCATATATTAAAATAATCATATATTCATTATAATCCATCAATAAGAAACATCCACATAGGAAAACCATAACATACTATCATCATGTGAATTCAATGGAGCATATTTCCACAGATACAACACATCAATTAATGGCTACCATGAATCATTAACCTTATAAGGTATATAAAGGTAAAATAATACATTACATCTGTTTCAATACATAACATCATTCACCATCATAAGTATACATCAATGTTTTCCCAACACAACATGGGAGTAGTACATCAAATACATGAGTAATGCATAAATGAACAAGGTACAATTGAACTGTGGTGAAGCTCTAGATCAACTACATTGGTACATCTCTACACTTCATGAACTCTATCTGGGAATCCAGTGGGGTTCACAACATGTTCCATGAGACCATGTGGGCCCAAAGGTCCACCCCCTTGAGCTCGAAGATGACAAGAAAGACCCACGACAAAGAATATTCAAGCAAAAAGGCTACAAGGCCCAAAAACAAGAGTAACAATAAACATAATTAACAAAAACATCAAAGGACTACTTACAAGATGATTGTTCCCAATGACACACAAATCAATAACAAGGGGTACTATTGTAGTGTCATCACATGGCCCTAGTATGGGTTTTCTTGGCTGCATCTCACTAGGCACCAACCCCCATCTATGGTTATCATAGCTTCCTCACACTAGGTGTCGACCCCATAGGGTGACACATGTGGAACCACTAGCCTCTCATGAGGATGAGGTAGTGATCTTTCTGACCACAACCTTCTTAGCCCACCCTTAGTCTATGAAAGCACAAATGGTATGGGCGAGGAATCTTAATTATCTTATTTAGTGTGAACTTACCCAAACCCACTAGTTAATTATATTAGGTTATCACTTATTACACAAACTCTTCCATGAGTTATCCAGGCTACCCCTTTATGTACCAACCCCCATGAAGAGTCACTCTCCCTAATAGCCCAAAACACCATCAAATGACATCAAGGGGGGTACCGGAACATGTAAAGCACTAAAGCCACAAAAGAAAGTAACCATGGTACAAGGTAACAACCATAAGAGCTGAAAGTTAGAAATAAGATCAATTAATCATAAAGGTCCAACCATGGAAAATAAATCAAGTTTCTCCATTTCCTTTGGAAGCCTAAAAACACTAACTATTCACAAACTCCCACTAAGGGTAACTCAAACACTTCGGGTTCCCAGCCATCTCAAAATATGACTACAAGAAAGTCATTACATAAAATCTCCTCAATCAAAACTAACACCAAAAGGAAGACTCACATCATGGAACCACAAAATTACTATATAACTTCCATAATCAACAAAATGACAAGTGCATAGTAAAAGGAGGAAATTCCACAATGAGATCCTCAAACTCACTTAAACCTAACATAATCCACTACAAATAACAATAATAAATCACCCAATAAGGTATCCAAGGGAGACCTCAATTTTCTCCACACACAATACCCTAACAAACAAATAGTTTGGCTAATAAACAACTTTAACCAACTCAAAAAACACAACGAAAGTAGAAGCAAACACTTTTAAAAGATTATCATCTTCATACAAGATCAAACACAATAACCAATAGCAAAGTGAATTGATAGTACATTGAAGAGAGAGACATGACGAGAAATTAAACAAGCAATAGCATTTCATCCATGATCTCAAACTAAATACTACAAATGAGTTTGACATTAAAATAAGCTATTTACTTGATCAAATTAAAAGATTATAAATTGATATTTCAAGAAAACTCTATCATATTTGTAGTAATTATCCCAAAACTATAGTATTAAAGTTTCACTATACAATGGTGCTTTAAGGGTTATACAAATGAAAACTTTACAAAGAAAATTTATGGTGTACCCTACCACTACATTTAGTAATACTCCAACTACTTGCAATGATCACTAATTCAACTAACTATTAAAAGTTATATAGATAAATATACAGCTATTAAAGACAATGATATTACTATCACAACTCTATCTTAAATGCTAATTTATTTTATGAAATATAGCACAATTAGATAATTGAATTATTTAATTAACATAATTTCAATTCCAACTATTCCACTAACTCCCTTACAATACCATTTACCTTAAGCTATCATTTGGTTCTATTTAGTTAAATAAAAATTTAATCTTTCCAAATACCTAAATATAACTAACATAGCCACTAACATTATTAAAACCACTAAAGGGTTTATACAACTCTTGTACATATCTAAGTATGTCTACAAACAAATTTTTATCCTTCTAATATTAATAAATTTATTTTTCCAAAATATTCATTAGTCAATTAATTAAATAAAACTTTACCATTCAAGCAAATCACAAAACAATTTGTAATAAAATAACCCATTTTGATTATTTTACTCAATTTCATAATTTCATCAACTTGAAATACCTCTTTACTAGAATTATCCAACTAAAATAACAAATCAACAGATAAATATGAATATATACATAAAATTTACACATAACTATATGTAGTTGTAGAAGTCATTAAAAATTTACCCCCCTTGTAATGTCCCTGTGGGGACCCCTATGCACAGGTTACAAGGCCACATGTCCATGGGATTAGCGTGCATCCTCGTAGATTCTCCAGTTGGGCTGCGTGTCACCACCCTTAACATCCTGGGTAGCCACCCTTACCACCAGGTTGGTCTTTTGGTGTAGTGGCTGGGCCTTAGTGGTATCAGAGCCGAGGTCTCGAGGTCGAGACCTGCAGAGCGTGGTGGGCTGTAATGTCCCCATGGGGACCCCTATACATAGGTTACAAGGCCACGTTTCCATGGGGCCTAACCACTACACCAAAAGACCGGCCTAGTGGTAAGGGCAACTACCCAGGATGTTAAGGGTGGCGACACGTAGCCCAGCCGGAGAATCTATGAGGATGCATGCTAATCCAATAGACACATGGCCTTGTAACCTGTGCACAGGGATCCCCACAGGGACATTACAGCCCACCATGCTTCGCAGGTCTGGACCTCGAGACCTCAGTTCTGATACCACTAAGGCCCAACCAGTACACCAAAAGACCGGCCTGGTGGTAAGGGCGGCTACCCAGGATGTTAAGGGTGGTGGCACATAGCCCAATTGGAGAATCTACGAGGATGCACGCTAATCCCACCGACACATGGCCTTGTAACCTGCGCATAGGGGTCCCCACAGGGACATTACACCCCCACACACACATTATATATAAATAATTGTATTATCGAATATGACCCCAAAATAAAATCTAAATATATCAGCCTGGCTGTTAATAAAACAACAAGAACATAAAGCAAGTTTCCCCATATTAAGTAACCTAAATAGCAACAATAAAACAAGCAAAACATTACTACTTATTGTAAATTTTTTCTAACTCCCACACTTGTATTTCTATCTCTAGGAAAATTTTAAATTCCTACAGTATTTCTAAACCCTTATTTTGCCTTCTAAAATTATTTCCGCTAATATTCTAATCTCTTCTAATTAGGATTCATTACAATTAAAAAAATAAAATTCAACGCTTATCCTTTAAGATAATAATTTCCTATACACTCTATACCATATTAATTTCCACTTTTTCTTTTATAATAGCATAGCTACAACTATTGTAATAATTTAAATTCTATTCACTTTATTAAATTCTAATATTGAGGATAGTCACCTAAATGTGAATATCATGCAAATATAAGCCTATTTAAATATGTGTGAATATCATTTATTCATTCTAGAATACTCTTTCCAATTTAAAGTAATTAATTAACATGATTTTTCTTTCACATTTATTAACCTATAAAGAATCACTTAAATGATGAAATAAAGGGAAAGCTTATATCTACACGAAGTAGTTCCTTAAAAATTTAAGGAGACTTAATTATTTAAAAGCAAGTACTCAAGTAGCTAGCACTATTAGGGGATCTAGAAATAACCACAAATCTCACAATCACCTAAATATACTTAAATTAATTTATCTTCTTGGAAGTTCAATTTTCTAATTTACTCATCTATGAATCAGTTTGCTACAACACAATTATAATCATTTTCTATAAACACAAAAAAAAATACAATATCCACTTCAAAATAGACTAAGAGGCCAAAAGATATCATTTTATTATATGTATATATGAATCAGTTTGCTACAACACAATTATAATCATTTTCTATAAACACAAAAAAAATACAATATCCACTTCAAAATAGACTAAGAGGCCAAAAGATATCATTTTATTATATTGATGCAGGAGCATCCAATGGTGTGAGGGAAATATTGCATCACCAAAAAGTATGCTTTCCATTTATGTTCCTTTTGTTAGCTCTTTTTAGATGTTATTGCATTTTTGGATACCCTTTATCTTCGAATTAAAGTTCCCAACTTTCAGAACCGCTTTTCTACTTTTTCTGCTCAACTGCTATTTTTAGCAGGTGTGAATTTGAGGGTGTGGGAAGAAAAAAATTTATGGGAAGGTTTAGGACAGAAAAATAAGCACTTTGGTGAAAGAATCAGGTCAATATTATTCACGGTTTGAAAGTTATTCAAGTTTCAATTTTTGCTTTTTGCCCTGAAAAACCTTTCGAGACCAACTTGAGGCACTAAAGGGTCCCGTATAGGCCCATAAATTGTTGGAACTATTGGGGCTAATTATTAACACATTATTCACTCTGAGACCTTTCCAATGGTTCAAACGGTTTGAAAAACATAGTCCCGAATGAAAAGTTATGGCTTCCAGAAGTTGGTCAAGTTTTGGAAAATTGTCAATTTTTGAATTAGGACTTAATTTTTGAATTTCAAATTGTACTTTTTGGTGCAAAACTTCAAAAACTCATAACTCAAATGTGATTTTGGCTCCAAATAAAAAAGGGGCTATTTATGAGCTAGTTTCTAATTTTTGGGTAGCCTTTTGGGGGAAAAGATCGCATACTGCGAAAAGGGGAATTTCGGTAGTTTTTGTAGTTTGTATGTATTGTAGAGCTCAAGGATTTTAGATCCTCTACATGTAAGAATTATATATTTATGAATAAAATATTATTCTCTATTCTGTGAGTGTTATTTTGTGTCTTGGGTTAGCACCCTTGTCATATATATATTCAATTTAAGTATTATGTTGAATTACAAAACAATATTAAATCTGTCCACCATAGAATAGACAAAAACTTGAAAGTTAACATAAAATAATGAAAACCATACACATTCTACATATCTAGATAGGCATAATACCAACCCTTCTTCTTTAAATTAAAATTATGATATATATAAATCTTGTACAGGGTATGTGCAGGATCATCATGGAAAAAACAGGCCCTTAAGTGGCAAAAAATTCAAAAAAATCAAAGTTAGGAAATTTGACATAAAATTTTGAATAAGTTATCTATATTATTTCAAAAATATATAAGAATAGAATCTATAGAAAATTGAATGTAGTTTCTAAACTACTAGGCTTGTTTAAAAAAAAGAAAATCTATATGCTGAAATTTTGAAATTTCAATGCAATGGTACTTAAATTTCAGGGAAAAAATAAGTAGGTGTCTGTCTAATCACCCTAACCACAAGAAAATGATAATATTTTTTTATAATATTTTAGATATAAGTAAATGACTCATTCATCGATGTGATGCATCTTTTTTTGTAATTTTTTTCTAAGTAAATAATTAATTATGAATTTTTATTAAATTTAAAAAATATATAAAAATCATATGTCCGACCACCATAACTTGGTCAAAACTTCATGAAATTCAATTTTTCTTTTTTAATCCTATAGTATGCAAAGCATAGAATGTGATGATTTTTTGGATTCAAAAAATGTGATACCATTTGAAAGCTATAGTTGTTTTTCAATCAACCTATCAATCAGGACTTTATTCATAATTTGAATAGAAAATAAATAATAATTACTTATTAAATTCAAAATAAAGCATAATTTATATCAGTGGAAACCTGGGAATCTCCTTTAAAAACCATTTTCATGTCATCAAGTTTGGATAAAAAAATAGTCATCAACCACATACCCATCATATTGCCACTTTTTGGCCCATCATGATCCTGCACATACCCTACACATACATATAAATATATATATATTAAATACTACTGAAATATTTTTTTAAATGATTAGCCAAAATGGACTAAGAAATCATATAGTAGACATCCCAATAAACAATTAAATATGTAAGAAAAGAAGAATCTGTCTTTATCAAAATTGTTTGACTCATTTGATAGTAATTAAACAAGAATGAAAGATAGGATGAAACCTGGACCCATGCTGGTATTTGAAACTTGAAACCCCTTGTTGGCTAAGTGAAGAATGGTAATGTTGTTCCAAGCCTAACTTGAACTCATCTCTTCATTGGATTATTTATTTATATATTTTATAATCCAATTTGACTCCTAATTTATTAAGTTTGTTTTATTTGTTATTGTCCTCATAACAAAGGAGAAGATTTTTCATATGCCCTGATAGACCTAGATGAAAAAAAATATAGACACATGGACAAGACACGTGAATAGTTTGACAACATTCCTCAAGGAAAGGTGGTCACTGGAAATGCATTGTTTGCAGGATATGCACTAAATGGGTTAGATGGAAAATCTTTTAGAAAATTTTAAGCAAATGTAATTGGCAGTATAAGCTAGATTCCACAACCCTTGCATCCTCCCTGCCTAGCGCGAATGGGAGATTTGGAACCAACAACCTCCCAGATCAGAATAAAAGAACTAAAACAATTTGTATTTTATTAAATTAGATTAATTAGAACTAGGAATCCTCCTTTATGATATCTCTCAAGATCTCATTCCTACTAAACTCTTTACTAGCTATACCCTAAATATGCTTTTAGTTAAATTACTATATATATAATATATAGATTTTTTTTTCACATCTAATGTAAAATATGGAACTTTAGTTTGTACACAAGTGTTTGATATCATTTCTTTGGATGTATAGATATCCTGAGTATAAACTTATTATATTGTAGAATCCACCTGTTGTGCCATCATCTATGCTACTTGCATAAAAATGGGTGCTTTGAAAAAGAGGGTCTAGCTTTGTTCATACTACAAAGTATATAGGAGGGGGAATTTTGCTTGATATTGTAGTTACAGATGACCTGGTAATATGTATTCCCAATGGGGATGCAAAGAAAAAATATGTGAGTTTTCTTCAAAGGATGTCTTAGAGAAATGGAGTCTAATGGTTTGTAATAATTGTAGGATATACACAAAATGAATTTTCTAATAAGGCTTTAGAAACTTCCAAGAAAATGCAATTGACAAACACTTATGCAAGATGTGGACACATAAAAAATGCATGACGAGAAATCCCTTTATGTATTGGACACATCCTTAATAGAATTTCTATTTTTTTTTCATGAGGTAGCAACACATCCCAAATAGGGAGTGAAACCCATAGGGATGTTGCCCACAATTTTGGAAAAGTAGAGCTAGTACTCCAACTCCAAAGATGAGGAATGCATAATCCGACAAAATTCAGAGAAGAGAATATCCAAAAGAATATTAAATGGAAAAGAATGAATTCAATCACGGCTAAACTATTTTCTCAACAAACATAAATGATTACAAACATGGTAGGCTTAAAAAGTTTATTTTCCATTTACTAAGCCATATATAGGGGAGAATTAAACAATCACGACTCTAAAAATAAAATGGATGAGAATCCAACCTAGAATAGATTCTAGTAGATGAAAATGGTAAGCTAAGTTATTTTCCTTTTGTCCAAAAAACTTCTTCAAAATTTCCTCATCTGTAATCTTTTGTAAATTTCAACTTTTGTACCTAGAAGGGTTACCCAGAAAGAATATTGAGGAAAATTACCCTTGAGAAAATTCCCCCCTCCATTAAAGGATTCCCCCTTAGTTTATGAGAACCCAAAAAAACAATATAGGTTGAAAATTCCAAATTATTTTTTGATTTCCCGAGTGTGCATGCAATACACCTGTCAATTTGTCTTTTACTCCCTTTTCCACTTGTTGGTAACTCCTGACGCATATCCAATTTAGTATTTTATTCACTACTTTATCTGATATATTTAAATTTAAAAACAAATATTATTAATAATTACATTAATATTCTATTATGTTTTATTTAATTATTTATCGTTTAATAAAATAATAATAACATAATCATTATAACATAACTAATTAATTCAATATTTAATTAATGACATTCTTTTAATAATCTAATTTAATAATTAACTAATCAACAACATTCACTTAATAATTAATAATTTAATTAAATCACATAATACTTGCAAACTTCCAACACTAACACATTACTTGAATGACATTTAAAACTCAACAAACTAAGTATAACTATATCATTAAATTAAACAATGTTAGATGAAAAAATCAACATGAGCTCACAAGTCACAAATAAACAACTTACTCACACATCACAAAGGGGCCAAAAGCAGAAGGGTACTACACTTGGTGTATTATATATATAATATGTATGGTATCTATGTTATTGTTGAGTGTGAAGCCCAACTGTTGCCTTTTCATCTTCATCTTCCCATGACTCTTCATCTGCGTTGAAGAGAATATTATATATTCTTTTTCTTTTGTGATAGATGATGATGTATTGTAATCCTATTGTTGCAAATAATAGGAGCTATTTTCCTTGCTTTTCTCATGGATGTATCCAATCTTTGGTGAAACACGTAATTTGTTTTTTTTATTGTTTATCTATGTTTGTCTATTACTATTATAACTTTATCAGTTATTTGATATATGCACTTAAACTCAATAATTGGTATCAAAGTTGTGGTGTTTAATCATTTGGAACAAGATATTTGAGTTTGAGAGGGAGAAATATTGTCTCATGAAGGAATTCATAGGAAATCACAAGGAAGGTAAAAATCTAGAGGGAGCGATGCTAGTTGCTGGTATTGTGGCAAGGAAGGCCACATCAAGAAGAATTGTTGGTCTTTGAAGAAGGCTGAAAATTAATCAAAATAAGATGAAGTGAATTCAGTATGTGAAAAGGATGTTAGTGCAACAATTGGTGTTCTTATTTTAGACTTAGAAGAAATAGAAAAAAAAATTTGGGCGTTTGATTTGGGAGCATTGTTTCATGCCACTCTGTACAAGGAGTTTTTCAAAATCCTACAAAGTGGCGACTTCGGTAAGGTATTTCTTGGAAACAATAAATATTGTGATTTTATTGGAAAAGGGTATTTTTAAAAAAATTAACAAATGGAAATAGTTGGTTGCTATAGGATGTTAGTTGCATCCTTCAACTTAAACAAAACCTAATTTCAACTAGACAATTGGATTCTCAAGGGTGTGAAGTCACTTGTGAATCCAATAGATCGAAAGTAACAAAAGGGGCCATGGTAATTGCTCAGGGCAACAAAGTAGGCACCTTGTATATAGTATAAAGTGAAACTAAAGTGGGATTTGTTCATTCTTGAACCAAAGGAAGTAGGCGTTGCAGCTTTTGGGAGATGGAACTTTGGGACCTATTTCACTTTTCAGTTCATTAGGAAACTAAACACAAGAAAATAGGGTTCCACGTTTTAGGAGATGGAACAAGGGGATAAGGTCCTATTTCACTCTAGTTCATTAAAGGAAACCAAGATACATCAACCAATTGACCTGATTAAGGAATGGACTAGGGTTAGGATGGTATCCTTGGGTGTGATTAAAGAAAGGGGGTTCATCACTAAGAAAAGTCATAGAAAGAAGGAAATGCAAATGATATGAAAATCAAACTATGTAACCTAGGAAATGAAACTTAAAATTAGAATAATAGAATGAGAATGAATGAAGGGAACCTAGAAAATTGGAGATGCTTGAAATAAGGTCTACAGTCCTGAAATTATGAATTTTGATGTACACTAGTACTCATATGCCAGGATATGTGATTTAGTCCCAATTTAGTTTTTCAGATTGAATATGGAATCTACAACTGCTAAAGTAGGGTGTATAGAAAATGGATGGAAAGTGGTATACTGGGAGTCATATGCCCAAGGTGGAAATTTATTCCCAATATTAGGGTTTTTCAAAAACTTTGGTATCCTCTAGTGATCTTCTGTACCTTCTCTATTGTCTAATCTTGATTTTTGAAACTCTAAATTCTAGCATGTACGTGACATTTTGTGAAGATGATGACTTCTTGACAACTGTGCCAACTTTCTTCTATCTTGCAACTTTGTCTTCAAAGGATCTTCAAGCCTCAAAGCACCTAGATCTAAAATCACACATGTAGATGAGAGAAAAATGTTGTTTTGTTAGTGGATAGGGGTTTTCCTTGGTCAAACCCTATTTTGGTAATCAAACTGTGAAATGAATAGAAACATGTAAGGAATGATGAATGAAAAATATGTAATGTTGTAACTCACTAAACGCTTGTAACAAAGGCTGCAAACTTATGCGAAATGGCTAGCATGAATATAGATCTTGACTCTTGATTGTATGTTATGGATCTTGATGTGAATTCTTTCTTGAATCATAAGAACCTACATCACAAAAGTTAGCTCAAAAACACACATGATGCTTGAATCTTGAATGTATCTCCAAAATGCTTGATAATCAACTCTTGAATGCTCTTGAATGCTCTTGATCTCATAAATTTTCTATAGGAATGCTTCATAAAATTTCTTAGGTCAAATTATGTGAAATAACCTTATATTTATACTTGCTTATGGTAAATTTCTCAAAATTACAACACTACAAGCTAACATCCGATCTCTAGGACAATAAAAACTCAACAAGAATTTGATTTTAAATAGGTCCAATTGTGGCATATGATTCCTAGTGGCTAAAACCTGGGGCACATATTTTTGGGTATGTCTTAGAAGGATGCATTAGCTTCAATGATGTTAATATAATTATTTAGGAACTTCTTTTGTCATTATCTTCTCCAATAATGTCAACATCATGAGGAGGACATGCATGAGGAGTTGAATGAGCATAAGAAAGTTCAATGTCATTAGGATCATTTCCAAAGGTAGAACATGACACATCCACTAAGAATTTTAATGAAATCCAAAGCTTGTTAAAGCACATATCCATGATGCAAATTTCAGATTGTAAACTATGCAACAATTTTGTAAATGCAATTTTCCTTTTAAGCAATTCACAAGATGAATGAAATTAAGCAAAATGCAATGAATTGAATAAAATACACAATGTGTCAACTAAAACATAAAGGTAACAACAACAAAAAGAAGCTCATAAATTAAAATTTTAATGCCAGAAAACACAGTACAAAATATGCAAAGGAACTTATTCACACAGGGTGGAAAATGAGTCCCAGTAATGAATTTTTTGAATTTTTTTAGAATTTTTGAATTGAATTTTATGATTTTTTATGTTTTCTAATGCAAATATGAGATGAAAATGAAAAATTTGATTAATTTTCAATGAAATTAGATGTAATAATGCAAGCTAGATGAGCTTTTCACTAATGCAAAATTTGAAACTTTAGAATGCAAATTAACCAATGCAAAACCTAATGCAATGTTAATGCAAACTAAATCTAGGATGAAAATGCACTCCAAATCAAAATTATGATACTCTATATGCAGGTTCACCACAATGAAATGGAAGAAAAATTGTGGACTCTCTCTCACATTTAGGGTTTAGGAACTAAAAGGAGAGAGACAATATTCACACACTTCACTCAAGAACAAACTCTTGATATTTCAATACAAAGGAGATTGAAATCTTGCAAAAGGATTGTCCTAAAGGCTGAATGGAATCTAATGGGGTGTTCAGCACCAAGTTTAGACTTGGAAAAGAAAATGCAATGCAATTTGAAATAAGAAACCCTAAATGACCTAGAAAAATGGATAAAATGTAATAGAAAGTTATGAGTTAGGAAGTGTGCACTTGAGAGACCGAAGAAGGAAAAATGGAGGTTTGGAATTCTAGAAAATCTACTATCAATCCTGATTGGGACTCATTCACCAAACTAGGTGAATCTGTCTTGATTCTAGGAAATTGTGCAGATATAGGTTTCAGCCATAAGGGTATCCAAATCTATGAAAACCTCTGCCAAGACTATATAGTGGGACTCGTTTCTCCACTAGTGTTGAATCAGTCCACTTCTTTTTTAGAAGTTTAGGACCTGATTATGTTCCTCTCAATCTACTCTACTCTTTTTGACTTGTTTTAGGATCCAAAACTGTAAATTACCACCTATAGGCCTTCTCCAAGCTTCTCCAAGGCTTGATGACAACTTTTAGGGATTTGACAAATTTTCTCCAACTTTGCTCCTTGACAAATCTACAACCTATCTTTGCAAATCACACTTAAGAAGAGGGAATTTTTTTTTAGGGTTAGTGAATAGGGGTTTTCCTTAGTAAAACCCCTTGTTGGTAATTAAACCTTGAAATGAAAGAAACTATGAATCTAGAGAATGATGAATGAACAAAAAGTAATGTTGCAACTCACCAAACCCTAGAAATAAGGCGTTGTAGTTATGCTTGAAATGGCTGCAATGGATGTGGTTCTTGAATCTTTCTTGATTGATGTTGATCTTGCTTGAAACACTTTCTTGGATCATGAACTCTACATCACAATTGTTATCACAATAACAAACATGATAGATAGCATCGTTGACATGATGATTAGCACTTGAAGAATGCTCTAAAATGCTTGATAATCTAATTTTGAAGACTCTTGAATGCTCTTTTGAATTTTCAAATGCGCTTGTGAACTTTGTTGAAAGCTAGATGTTGAATATGAGTGAAAGAACCTTGTATTTATACTTGATTATGCAAGAGCTATTGAAATTACAACACTACAAGCTAACATTAGATCTAGGGGAATAAAATATCACCACAATTTTGAATTATTGTCACATGGGACTCATTCACCCAAGGTGACGAATCAGTCCCATTAGACATAATGTATGGGATCAAAAGTGAAAAGTGCTTAGAAATGTGTAAAAACTAGTTCAGGGCCAAAAGATCCAAGTGGGACTGATTCGCCCAATTTTTTGAATGAGTCCCAAACACTAAATCTGGGCCACACAAACTAGGAACACCTGAAATATTATTGTTCAATGATTGGTGTCAAGATTATCCTTGAAAAGATGCAATAAATGAGGCTTGTGGATGTAAAATAGGGTCAATTAAAGCATAAAAAAGCCCAATTATTAATGACAAGCCTAGAGAAATGTGAAATTTCATCAAAACACTTTGCAACACTCCAAAAAAGGAAATATTAAGGTTGATTTTGAATAAAACTATGTTTATTAAATGCTTAGTTGGGTATGTGTAGGATCATCATGGAAAAAATAGGCCCTTAAATGGAAAAAAATTTAGAAAAATCAGAGTTAGGCAACTTGATGTAAAAATTTGAATAAGTTATATATATTATTTCAAAAATATGTAAGAATAGAATCTGTAGAAAATTGAATGTAGTTTCTAAACTACTAGGTTTGTTTTTTAAAATCTATTTGGTGAAAATTTGAAATTTCAATGTAGTGGTACTTAAATTTCAGGGAAAAATAAGAAGTAGGTGTCTGTCTAACCACCCTAACCACAATAAAATGATAATATTTTTTTATAATATTTTAGAGATAAGTAGAGGACTGACGCAATGTGATGCATATTTTTTGTAATTTTTTTCCATGTAAATAATTAATTATGAATTTTTATTACAATATTTTAAAAAATATAAAACTCATATGTCGACCACCTTAACTTGGTCAAAAACTTCATGAAATTCATTTTTATTTTTTAACCTATAGTATGCAAAGCTAGAATGTGATGCATTTTGATTCAAAAAAAGTGATACCATTTGAAAGCTATAGATGTCTTTCAATCAACCTATCAATTAGGACTTTAATCATAATTTGAATAGAAAATGAATAATAATTACTTATTAAATTCAAATTAAAACATAATTTATATTAGTGGAAAGTTGAGAATATCCTTTAAAAACCCTTTTCATTTCATCAATTTTGGGTAAAAAAATAGTCATCAGCCATATACCCATCATATTGCCACTTTTTGGCCCATCATGATCCTGCACATACCCAATTAATTGATAAAACTATAGAAATGTGTGAAAGTGTGTTACAACAGTTCACAACACTTTAGAAAGGCAACATTAAGTTCCATTAGTTCATAAGGGCCCAAGACCTAATGTGAATGTGTTATCCACATTGCAACACTAAATCAAGGCAACATTAAGCTAAAATCCCTAAGGAGGACCCAAACAAGTGTGAAAATTTCAAGGGATCCATTTTACTACACTATAGTCCTCTTCTAGTAAATCATTTTCACAAGAAAATGGAGAATGGAAATTAGTTAAGGTGATGTTTAGAAATGTGTCTATGATGTCATTCTTGTGATAAAATATCTTCCAATGTAGGATAGTTTATAGAAGAGGAGCTTTCAACAATGTGATGATTCTGAATGAGTGCATCTTCTAACACCGAAATAACTTTGTCTTATGTAGGAGAGGTAATAGGAGAAGAGAAACTATGATCATCAGGATTATCTATATTTTCATCTTCTTCTATCACACCATTCATACAAATAGGATGCATTTCTTCAGTCAAGTTTGGATCTTGATATTCTTTGTTTAGTTCTTCATGTAACCTACGAGCAAGGTCACACCATCTACGCCTATGCTCTCTAGCACCTATACTTCTTTTAGTTTTTTTTTCAAGTTACATTTGTGTAGGAGCAGGTTGATCGACCAAAGGTTTCTTCTTTTCCCTAAGGGGATGAATGGAAGGAACCATAAGAGGTTGTTCAACCACTTTCTCTTTGACTTTGTAAACTTTTTTTATTCTAGGAGGTGTATTTTTGGGTTCACTAAAATGAAAGGTGGAAATTTTTTTGCTTCGCACCTTTAGGGTTTAGGTACCTAAAAGGGGAAATTTTCACTTTCACTCAAGAACAAACCCTTGAGATCCCAATACAAAAGGGAAATAGATCTTGCAAGAGGGTTGTTCTAGGGGCTGAATATGATCTAATAAGGTGTTCACCACCAAGTTTAGACATGGAAAAGATAATGAAGTTCAAGAGGCAACACTAAGCCCTAATTGAATGAAATGCACTATGAGATGACTTAGAAAAGTAAATGAAATGAAAAAAAAACTAAAAAATAGAATGTGTGCACCTGGGAAACTAGAGATGGCTGAATGGCAGTCTAGATCACTTAAAAATCCACTTTTACTACTGACTAGTACTCATTGACCAAGCTAAGCACACCAAATTTTTTTTCTGGAAAACTATGTAGGAACATAAATCTGCCAAAAGGGTATCCAAATCTCAAAAGTCCTAAAAGTTGACTGGCACCCAGGACTCATTCGCTAGAAGTGGCGAATTAGTCAAGTTAGGCTTTTCTACAAGTTTAAAAGCTAGTCCTGCTCTTCTCTATCTTCTCTTCCCTTCCTATTTGGTTTCCAGATTTGAATCCATGAATTGCAACCTATAGGTCTTCTCCAAGATTCTGCAAGACTTGATGACAAGTTTGACAACTTTGAATGACTTGACAACTTTTCTCAAATCTTGCTCCTAGGGAAATCTCCAACCTAGACCTCCAAATCACACACAAAGGAGAGGGGAAAATGTTGTGGGGTTAGTATATATGGATTTTCCTTGGTCAAACCCCACTTTGAAAATTAATCCTAGAAATGAAATCAAAGAGGTATGGAGAATGATGAATGAACAAATAAAAATGTTGCAACTCACCAAAACCTAGCAATAAGTTGTTGCAAATATGTTTGTAATGGCTCCAATGGATGTAGAATTTACTTCTTGCTTGAATGATGTTGATCTTGAATGAAAAACTTGTTTGAATCACAAAATGCTAGAGCACAATTGTTAGCTGTAAAACAACACGATCCATGAAATCTTTGACATGATGATTGATGATTGAATGCTACTCTAGAATTCTTGAAAATATTCTCTTGAAGACACTTGAAATATCTTGAATAATTTTTTCAACACTTGATTGCTTATTATATTTCCAGGTGAGAATATGAGAGAAAGAACCTTGCATTTATACTCAATTATGCAAGAATTCCCAAAATTATAATATTGCAAGCCGACATCATATCTAGGAGAATAAAATCATGCCAAAAATTTGAAATTCATTTTAATTTTGTCCCACACAAGACTCATTCACCCAATATGGAGAATGAGTCCCATCTAGCATACTGTATGGGACAAAAAATCAAAATTTCTTATAAAGGTGTAAAAAAAGGTTTGGCGCCCAAAAATCTAGGTGAGACCCATTCACCCAAGGTGGTGAATGAGTCCTAGATCACTAAATTTTGGCCACATAAGCCAAAAACACTTGAATTATGATTGGTTGATCATTTGCGTCAAGATTATCCTTCAAAAGATGTAATAAATGAGGCTTGTGGATGCCAAAAAGGGCCAATTTAAGCATAATAAATCCCAATTATTAATGAAAATCCTAGAGGAGTGTGAAAATGTGTTACAACACTTCAAATAAGGAAATATTAATGAAAAATGGGTTTATTAGGTGTAATTAATTAATAAGACCTTAGAAAAGTGTTAAAGTGAGTTACAACACTTCACAACACTTTAACAAAGTACAATTTAAATCTATTAGTTCACAAGGGCCCAAGACCTAATGTGAATGTTCCTACCACATTACAACACTAAATCAAGGCAACATGAAGCCCAATTTCACAAGGAGGGCCCAAACAAGTGTGAAAATGTCCCCAATGACATTTTTTGACACTACAATATTGCATTAAAGATCCACTTGCAATAATTGTTTCACATCCAATTTGATATCAATTTATACATTCTACATGGCCACTTCATGTTAGTTTGTATATTTATATTCCAAGACATAATCCAAGGTATCATTATTTCAAGTTTCATGTTTCATGTACTTATTTCATTATTTCATCATTTGGTTTAATTACCGAAAAGGGGTTTGACCAAGGAAAACCTCTATCCTCTAACAATCAATAATTTTTCCTCCTCTTGAATGTGTGATTGTAGGATTTTAGGTTGGAGAGAAAGATTTGGAGAAAAGTTTTAAAAGTTGAAAAGTTGCAAAAGTTGTCATCTACATTGCAAGATTATGAAAAGAGCCCTACAAAATTTGTTCTAAATTTTGGGAGCTCAAAATCTAGGAACTAAGAGTACATAAATTGAAGTACATAACCCAACAAAAAAAAAAAAAACCTAAAAGGACCCATTCACCACTAAAGGTGAATGAGTCATCAGTAATGTTTGAAGCAATGAAAACCTAAGATCTAAGAGTGCAAATTGAGAAGAATAAAACCCAGAAGATAGTTTTTGGAACCCTAATAGGGACCCATTCACAACAAAAACCTATGAGTTTTTAGTGATGTTTGAAGTAGTGAAAACCTATGATCTAAGAGTGCAGACTAAAAGGAATAAAACCCAAAAGACATCTTTTGGAACCCTTATAGGGACCCATTTACCACGAAAGGCGAATGAGTTCTCTAGGACCTAAAAAAATCAAGTTTTCAACATGGTACACATTGTTTCAACCTCTCAAAACTCCCCTTTTTGTTTCTTTAACAAAAATGATTAGTTTTTTATTGTTATTTATGCATTTTGTCCCTGAAAATTGAGTGAAACATCCCCTAAAAAAACATAGTGGCTCATCATCTTGATCCATTCACCCTGATGAACCCTATTTTTCTACATTTTAGGTGGCCATATAATAGAAAATGCAAAAGAGTGTAAGGGTAAGTTAAAATGAATTTTTCTTAGTTCATGTAAGGTCTTAACTTAGGGAACATTATGCCTAATGTCTCCAAGAGAGGACCAATTGAAGAATAGATTCCTCCAATTTTAATTTCCACCTAATTGCATTTATTTGCACAATGACCAAAATGTGCTCAACCTCCTTCCATTAGCATGTTGACAAGTGGCACAATTCCATTGGCTCATGATCAATCCTCCATCCTTCTTTGCTATAAATAGAGGCCTCCTCTATTTTATTTAGCTTCTACAATCCATGTAAGATCACCATGCTCATTTGGATCCAGAATCTTAGGAACTTTACCCACATTTCATCTTTCATAGCTAGGTTATGGAGAATTTTTATCAATGATCAATCATTCATCATAAAATCTTGCAAGGAATTAGGAAAGGGATATTTTCCACATGAAAATAGCACCAATTCCCCCATGAGATTGAGAGTTTGAGTGTTTTGAGCAAGATTAGATAACTTTCATTTGGTTTATTTACTTTTTTTCTTATTCATTTCATTTCAAATGAATCTTATGGGGAATGTTGATATAGATTTGTATAGTGAACTAACATTGTGTTGTTTATTTGTGTTTATCCAGGTTTAGATTTACCATTCATAGATTGTATATCCTTTTAGTATTTTAGTTTCGATAGCACAATCATGCTCTCCACCAGCTAAAGCATGGAAATCCTCACCTTCATCAAATTTAGAACTTATACTGAACTCAAATGGAGATTTGTCTAGTGGGCTTTCAACATCTGTAGGAATATTGAATTTAGTGGGAAATTTTGAGTCACTTTCCCTACTACTATCATCCTTGCATTCCTGAAACAAAAGCCAAACAATACCTAAGAAAAAAATAGCCAAATGAATGATAGCCAAGCAAACAACCAAAAAAATGACAACCATCTTCACCACCATCTTCCACCACTGTCAAGCTTCACAAATAATAGCAAAAAAATGACATATACAAAACAGTTGTCAGGAATTGATTAAAGCCTCTGCTTCAATCTACACAAGACTAGGAATGTAAAAGGGGTAATATATATATGAATTTAAGTAGAAAATGGCATACTTTGTTGGCAGAAGCAACCCATAATCCATTGGTAGAAAGATTTTATTTGTAGTGTCCCTCCATTCTCTCTTGGAATGTGTAGGTAGTCTAGCTAAGGAATTTGAAGAGGAAGATGAAACAAAATCATATGATGGTACTTTTGTGAGTATGATGCACATTATTTTGTTATTATTATTATGCAAAGATTTATTGAGTAGTTAAGTAATGCAGTAGCATATTGTGAGGATAGGTGGAAAGGGTGACATTGTACCATTGGATATATGGGGACATACGAGAATGAGATATGATTGTTAGAGTTCCTTTTATAGCGCCTCAACTATTATGAATGTGTACTCTAATTTGTATGTTTGAGTGAACATGTACATGACATTGTATCCACTTGGATTCATAAGTCTGAGCATGTCTATTACCCAATAGTAATATTAATTGGGGGATAGTAACGGGTTAACCTAGTCAAACCTTTACCCTAGCATAGTGTGTCGTCAGTCTGTGTGTTGGTCATGTTCCTTATCCATGTTGGTCTTGGTATTTTATTTATCATGTAAGTTCAATTGTAAGGATTAAATTATATGTTGTGATTAAGTATTTAATTAGTATGAAAATCTTGGTATAAATTAATTAATTAATTAATTTAAAGTTATATTATAAAGTAATTTTAATTATTAAATTAATTGGGAATTAAAATAAATAAGTTATTTAATTGTAAATTGGGGGTATGCGCAGGATCATCATGGAAACAATACACCCTTAAGTGGCAAAATTTTTAGAAAAATAAGAGTTAGGCAACTTGACGTAAAAATTTGAATAAGTTATCTTTATTATTTCAAAAATATGTAAGAATAGAACCTGTAGTAGGGCGGGTACATGAAATTGGGTACCAATTTTCTAGCCACTTTTGAAAAAAGTTTTAAAAACACACTCATGTTATAATGCGAGCAGGTTATAATGCGCTTGCGTTATTTTGTGTTAAGAAAAAGAAAAAAATGAAAGTATTTTCCTTGGAATACCAACCCAAAGGCTTGGAGGGAATTCCCAACAAGGTGAGAGACGTGTTTTTGCAAATTCTACAATTTTTCACATAATCTGGACCATGCTCAACATCAACATTGCATCTAGTTCAATATTGACAAAATCGACAACATGGGTAATGTTAGGTTCTCTCTTAGCTATCCAACGATGTAATTTTTTTCACTTTTTGACAATGTTAAGCCTTTCATTTATAATTTCTTTTGTTTGTATGTCTTTTTTTTGCAAAAAAATAGTGTTTGGTGTTTTTTTTTGTTATAAATTAACCGTTCATCAAATTTTCAAATAAATTACATTTTTAGAACGTAGACTCCATTTTACATTTTTTTTTTTTAAATAATTATTTTCCAAAATTTGTAGGGGGAGCATGGCCAAAATTTTACTTTTCAGGAAGTGCCCGCTTAGAAAATTAGTAAAAAATCAAACATTCATTAAAAAATTATCAGAAAAATTGTGCATCAACTAGATGCTGTTAGCTAACTTTTGACCATAGTGATTTTAAAAATACTACAAAAAAGTTCACCGTGCTCAGGTCGTACAAGAGTTGCTATGTTATATTTTTCTGAAAAAAACAACACCATTTTGTGTACATCCCTTTTTTGAACCCCTTAATCTCAACCATTTTAAAAATAAATTAGTAGTTTAGAAAGTAGACTTGAAGCACTTTGATCATTGTTTTTGTTCCATCTCAAAATTTTGAGTGTAACTATCCTCAATTTCACGTCTAAGGTCAACATTTGCTGATTTAAGAAAAACAGTGGCCACTTAATCCCCCTTTCTGGGAACCATCTTGGTGCACTTACCCAAAAAATTGAATGTAGTTTCTAAACTACTAGGTTTTCAAAAAAAAAAAAAATCTATTTGCTAAAAATTTTAAATTTCAATGTAGTGGTACTTAATTTCAGGGAAAAAATAAGAAGTGTCTTTCTGACCACCCTAACCATGATAAAATGATAATATTTTTTTATAATATTTTAGATATAAGTAGAGGACTCATGCCCCAATGTGATGCATATTTTTTTGTAATTTTTTTCCAAGTAAATAATCAATTATGAATTATTTATTATTATTTTATTAAAAATATAAAAACTCATATGTCTGACCACCTTAACTTGGTCAAAACTTCATGAAATTCATTTTTTTTTTAAACCTATAGTATGTAAAGAATAGAATGTGACACATGTTTTAGATTCAAAAAATGTGATACCATTTGAAAGCTATAAATATTTTTCAATCAGCCTATCAATCAGGACTTTAGTCATAATTTGAATAGAAAAATAAATAATAATTACTTATTAAATTCAAGGTAAAAAAAAATTATATCAATGGAAAGTTGAGAATCTCCTTTAAAAACCCTTTTATTTCATTAATTTTGGGTAAAAAAATAGTCGTCAGCCACATACCCATCATATTGCCAACTTTTGGACCATCATGATCCTGCACATACCATTGGATTAAATATATTTTTTTAATTTTAAATGCATATTTAGGAAAAGATCTTAGAAATATCTTGGTTTGTTAAAGAAGAGATATTTGTTGTGTGAACTGGAAGTTAGAAAGGTTTGTTTTCTAATTGTCTTAAAATTGATTTACAGAGATATTGATTGAAATTGATGAAGAAAAAGGAAGTTGTTTTCACGGGAAATGAAAGAGAGGTTTTTTGGAAATGGTAGAATTATTTTGAGGTTTGAAGAAATTGTGAATATTAGAAGCTCTCTAAATAAATTTAGGAAATCTAGTTTCTTGTATTTTTGGCTATGGATTATATTCTATTTTATGGGAAGTAGCAATTCTTCCGAAGGAAGCTTTGGCAGCTCTATTGAAGATTAAATGGAAGCTCAACATCAATCTCTAAATCGTCTGATCTTTTGGCACAAGTTTTTTATTGTTCTATTAATTTTAATTTGAAAGAGGGGTATGTGCAAGATCATGATGGGCCAAAAAGTGGCGATATGATGGGTATGTGTAGGGTATGTAGCTAACAACTTTTTTTTTACCAAAAATTGATGAAATAAAAATGGATTTTAAAAGGTATTATCAACTTTCCACCAATATAAATTATACTATATTTTGAATTTAATAAATAATTATTATTCATTTTCTATTATAATTATGACTAAAGTCTCGATTGATAAGCTGATTGAAAATCATCTATAGCTTTCAAACGGTATCACATTTTTTGAATCTGAAACATGTGTCACATTCTACGCTTTGTATAATATAGGATTAAAAAAAGAATAATTGAATTTCATGAAGTTTTGACCAGGTTAAGGTGGTTAGACATATGAGTTTTAATTTTTTTTAAAATTTGTAATAAAAAATTCATAATTAATTATTTACCTAGAAAAAAAATTACAAAAAAATATGCATCACATCCAGACATGAGTCCTCTAGTTATATCTAAAATCTTAGAAAAAATATTCATTTTATTGTGGTTAGGTGGTCGACCTAACACCTACTTCTTAATTTTTCCCTAAAATTTAAGTACTATGCATTGAAATTTCAAATTTTCACCAAATAGATTTTTTCTTTTTTAAAAAAAAACTTAGTAGTTTAGAAACTATATTAAATTTTCTAAAGATTATATTCTTACATATTTTTGAAATAATATAAATAACTTATTCAAATTTTTATGTCAAGTTGCCTAACTCTAATTTTTCTTTTCTTTTTTCCACTTAAGGGCCTATTTTTTCTATGATGATCCTGCACATACCCAGAGATAAGTTAAATTATTATTGTATAGCAAATTTGAAAGGTTTAGAAGATGATTCTTTCATTTCAGAAACTTTTGTTTTTGAAAGAAATTTTCATGATTGTTACAGCCTCTGTAGAAAAACATAATTTAGATCCTTTGTGTAAATTGATTATATGAAATAGATTTATGCTAAAGCAAATTATAGATAAATATTAGAGCCTTTTTGAAAATGGAATTGAAACTATAGGAATTTGTAATCCTAAATGATAAATTTCCGTGAAATATTTAGATCTCTGTAGGAAATTATTTTTAACAAAATAGATAATTCAAAAGCAAATATTTGAGAATTTAGGAGACCTCTGTAAATTTGTGAATCTTTCCTGTAGAAATTTTTTTACGAATAACTTCATGTAAGAAAAATTGTAAAAAACAACAAAGAGAGAGAGAGAGTTACTAAATTAAACATAAGAAAAATATTATGAACTGGGTATGGCTGATGTTTTTTATATGTGTTAAAAGACGTGGTGGTGTAGCTTCAGGAAATTTTTTAGAGAAACCTAGATCCGAAATCAAAAGTTATTAAAGTCACAAAAGAATGGTTTTATGTTTAATATTGTTTGAAAAATGTAAATTAATATATATATATATATATATATATATTAGAAAATTTGCATATAATTTTAGAATATTTAAATTTATTTTTAAATAGGTGGATGAACATGCACAATTTAGATATATTAATATGAAATATTTTATAAAAAAGAATTGATGTTTATTATTATGTGTGATTGAGTAAATTGACGTTAAACAATTAGTTTTAGTTTTTTATTTCTATTGTAAATAAAATTTTAATTTTAATTATTTATTTCACGCAATGTGATTGTTTGAATTGGATTATGTAATTGGATTATGTAATTAGATTATATATATATATATATTTATATTTAAAAAGGGTATTTATTTAGATGGATTTTATTGTTTTAAGTGCATGCAAGCACAAATGGTTAACTTTAAATGATTGATTATTCTAATTGTGGAATTGAGTTAATTAGTTTGAGTAATTGTAAAACTGAAAGCTAAATATTTAGTTCTTATTTCGTTGTTGATTTATTAATTAGAATTAAGCTTAAACAATGTATTTTAATTATCAAATATTGAACTATTGGATTTAGGAAATCTGAATGGTAGTGATTTTAATTATATGAGTTGTTTATTTTAATTACATGTATTTCTGTAATTATGAATTGAAGGGATGTTTTTTGTTGAGAAAGTGTAAGTCTTCTAGAGGTTGTAAAATTATGAAAGGGTTGTTGTTTCCATTGTTCACCCTTTGAGATTTCCTTTGGTAGTGCACGTATTTGGGATTTAGCGTTTGATATCTGAAGGGATGTGTTACCTCTTGAGATGTGTTGGTTATTTGTTATCAGTCTTAGTGCACTGTCTACTCTTGAGTTATGGAATATGTTATTGTGTTGTTTATAGGGGGTGGCCTTTAACTTGATAATTTAGCCTTGCTCATTGGCTCAACAGATGGATTGTGTTAGACTTGAGATGAGTTGGGAAAGCCTAGAATGACAAGATCGTTATCTTGTCTTCTCAAAAGATAATTGATTCCACACTGGTATGCATGTGGGGCCAAGACTTAGGAAGATCTCCTTACGATAACCAATGCAACCTTTGTGAAGGCACTTCTCCTATGACAATAGTCAATTTGTATTGTACAGTGGTTGTACTTGATTCAATGATTATGGAAGTAATGTAACCTTATATTTTGTGTTTACTGGTACAATGTTGTTTTGTGTGTTTCCTATGTCTAGAGGTAGTAGGTTTTTCTTGGTTACCTTTTATTATCTCCTAGCATGGGGGTTGGGCCTATGGGTACCACATGGTTGGGTGGCGTGCACCTTACACTGTTGGGATTTTTCTTGTTCATGATGGCAGGATGTTCTATTTCAAGGAGCTCATGTGTTTCTATGGATTTTTACTTCTCTTATGGGTATGTGGAGGATCATCATAGAAAAAATAGGCCCTTAAGTGGCAAAAAATTTAGAAAAATTAGAGTTAGGCAACTTGACGTGAAAATTTGAATAATTTATGTATATTA
>VDFB02271358.1:268947331-268965861 GCA_007258455.2 Sequoia sempervirens
TTATTGTTCAATGATTGGTGTCAAGATTATCCTTGAAAAGATGCAATAAATGAGGCTTGTGGATGTAAAATAGGGTCAATTAAAGCATAAAAAAGCCCAATTATTAATGACAAGCCTAGAGAAATGTGAAATTTCATCAAAACACTTTGCAACACTCCAAAAAAGGAAATATTAAGGTTGATTTTGAATAAAACTATGTTTATTAAATGCTTAGTTGGGTATGTGTAGGATCATCATGGAAAAAATAGGCCCTTAAATGGAAAAAAATTTAGAAAAATCAGAGTTAGGCAACTTGATGTAAAAATTTGAATAAGTTATATATATTATTTCAAAAATATGTAAGAATAGAATCTGTAGAAAATTGAATGTAGTTTCTAAACTACTAGGTTTGTTTTTTTTTTTTTAAATCTATTTGGTGAAAAATTTGAATTTCACGTAGTACCAAAATTCTCAAAGGAAAATGAAGAAGCAGGTGTGTCCGTCATTAACCACTTAACCACAATAAAATGATACTATTTTTTATAATATTTTTAGAGATAAGTAGAGGACTCACTTCAATGTGATGTATATTTTTTATAATTTTTTTCCATGTAACAATTAATTATGAATTTTTATTACAATATTTTAAAAAAATATAAAACTCATATGTCCGGGACTCACTCCTTTAACTTAATAAAACTTCATGAATTCATTTCTTATTTTTTAATCCTATAGTATGTAAAGCATACGTGATGCATTTTTTGATCTAAAAAGTGATACCATTTGAAAGCTATAGATGTCTTTCAATCAACCTATCAATTAGGACTTTAATCATAATTTGAATAGAAAATGAATAATAATTACTTATTAAATTCAAATTAAAACATAATTTATATTAGTGGAAAGTTGAGAATATCCTTTAAAAACCCTTTTCATTTCATCAATTTTGGGTAAAAAAATAGTCATCAGCCATATACCCATCATATTGCCACTTTTTGGCCCATCATGATCCTGCACATACCCAATTAATTGATAAAACTATAGAAATGTGTGAAAGTGTGTTACAACAGTTCACAACACTTTAGAAAGGCAACATTAAGTTCCATTAGTTCATAAGGGCCCAAGACCTAATGTGAATGTGTTATCCACATTGCAACACTAAATCAAGGCAACATTAAGCTAAAATCCCTAAGGAGGACCCAAACAAGTGTGAAAATTTCAAGGGATCCATTTTACTACACTATAGTCCTCTTCTAGTAAATCATTTTCACAAGAAAATGGAGAATGGAAATTAGTTAAGGTGATGTTTAGAAATGTGTCTATGATGTCATTCTTGTGATAAAATATCTTCCAATGTAGGATAGTTTATAGAAGAGGAGCTTTCAACAATGTGATGATTCTGAATGAGTGCATCTTCTAACACCGAAATAACTTTGTCTTATGTAGGAGAGGTAATAGGAGAAGAGAAACTATGATCATCAGGATTATCTATATTTTCATCTTCTTCTATCACACCATTCATACAAATAGGATGCATTTCTTCAGTCAAGTTTGGATCTTGATATTCTTTGTTTAGTTCTTCATGTAACCTACGAGCAAGGTCACACCATCTACGCCTATGCTCTCTAGCACCTATACTTCTTTTAGTTTTTTTTTCAAGTTACATTTGTGTAGGAGCAGGTTGATCGACCAAAGGTTTCTTCTTTTCCCTAAGGGGATGAATGGAAGGAACCATAAGAGGTTGTTCAACCACTTTCTCTTTGACTTTGTAAACTTTTTTTATTCTAGGAGGTGTATTTTTGGGTTCACTAAAATGAAAGGTGGAAATTTTTTTGCTTCGCACCTTTAGGGTTTAGGTACCTAAAAGGGGAAATTTTCACTTTCACTCAAGAACAAACCCTTGAGATCCCAATACAAAAGGGAAATAGATCTTGCAAGAGGGTTGTTCTAGGGGCTGAATATGATCTAATAAGGTGTTCACCACCAAGTTTAGACATGGAAAAGATAATGAAGTTCAAGAGGCAACACTAAGCCCTAATTGAATGAAATGCACTATGAGATGACTTAGAAAAGTAAATGAAATGAAAAAAAAACTAAAAAATAGAATGTGTGCACCTGGGAAACTAGAGATGGCTGAATGGCAGTCTAGATCACTTAAAAATCCACTTTTACTACTGACTAGTACTCATTGACCAAGCTAAGCACACCAAATTTTTTTTCTGGAAAACTATGTAGGAACATAAATCTGCCAAAAGGGTATCCAAATCTCAAAAGTCCTAAAAGTTGACTGGCACCCAGGACTCATTCGCTAGAAGTGGCGAATTAGTCAAGTTAGGCTTTTCTACAAGTTTAAAAGCTAGTCCTGCTCTTCTCTATCTTCTCTTCCCTTCCTATTTGGTTTCCAGATTTGAATCCATGAATTGCAACCTATAGGTCTTCTCCAAGATTCTGCAAGACTTGATGACAAGTTTGACAACTTTGAATGACTTGACAACTTTTCTCAAATCTTGCTCCTAGGGAAATCTCCAACCTAGACCTCCAAATCACACACAAAGGAGAGGGGAAAATGTTGTGGGGTTAGTATATATGGATTTTCCTTGGTCAAACCCCACTTTGAAAATTAATCCTAGAAATGAAATCAAAGAGGTATGGAGAATGATGAATGAACAAATAAAAATGTTGCAACTCACCAAAACCTAGCAATAAGTTGTTGCAAATATGTTTGTAATGGCTCCAATGGATGTAGAATTTACTTCTTGCTTGAATGATGTTGATCTTGAATGAAAAACTTGTTTGAATCACAAAATGCTAGAGCACAATTGTTAGCTGTAAAACAACACGATCCATGAAATCTTTGACATGATGATTGATGATTGAATGCTACTCTAGAATTCTTGAAAATATTCTCTTGAAGACACTTGAAATATCTTGAATAATTTTTTCAACACTTGATTGCTTATTATATTTCCAGGTGAGAATATGAGAGAAAGAACCTTGCATTTATACTCAATTATGCAAGAATTCCCAAAATTATAATATTGCAAGCCGACATCATATCTAGGAGAATAAAATCATGCCAAAAATTTGAAATTCATTTTAATTTTGTCCCACACAAGACTCATTCACCCAATATGGAGAATGAGTCCCATCTAGCATACTGTATGGGACAAAAAATCAAAATTTCTTATAAAGGTGTAAAAAAAGGTTTGGCGCCCAAAAATCTAGGTGAGACCCATTCACCCAAGGTGGTGAATGAGTCCTAGATCACTAAATTTTGGCCACATAAGCCAAAAACACTTGAATTATGATTGGTTGATCATTTGCGTCAAGATTATCCTTCAAAAGATGTAATAAATGAGGCTTGTGGATGCCAAAAAGGGCCAATTTAAGCATAATAAATCCCAATTATTAATGAAAATCCTAGAGGAGTGTGAAAATGTGTTACAACACTTCAAATAAGGAAATATTAATGAAAAATGGGTTTATTAGGTGTAATTAATTAATAAGACCTTAGAAAAGTGTTAAAGTGAGTTACAACACTTCACAACACTTTAACAAAGTACAATTTAAATCTATTAGTTCACAAGGGCCCAAGACCTAATGTGAATGTTCCTACCACATTACAACACTAAATCAAGGCAACATGAAGCCCAATTTCACAAGGAGGGCCCAAACAAGTGTGAAAATGTCCCCAATGACATTTTTTGACACTACAATATTGCATTAAAGATCCACTTGCAATAATTGTTTCACATCCAATTTGATATCAATTTATACATTCTACATGGCCACTTCATGTTAGTTTGTATATTTATATTCCAAGACATAATCCAAGGTATCATTATTTCAAGTTTCATGTTTCATGTACTTATTTCATTATTTCATCATTTGGTTTAATTACCGAAAAGGGGTTTGACCAAGGAAAACCTCTATCCTCTAACAATCAATAATTTTTCCTCCTCTTGAATGTGTGATTGTAGGATTTTAGGTTGGAGAGAAAGATTTGGAGAAAAGTTTTAAAAGTTGAAAAGTTGCAAAAGTTGTCATCTACATTGCAAGATTATGAAAAGAGCCCTACAAAATTTGTTCTAAATTTTGGGAGCTCAAAATCTAGGAACTAAGAGTACATAAATTGAAGTACATAACCCAACAAAAAAAAAAAAAACCTAAAAGGACCCATTCACCACTAAAGGTGAATGAGTCATCAGTAATGTTTGAAGCAATGAAAACCTAAGATCTAAGAGTGCAAATTGAGAAGAATAAAACCCAGAAGATAGTTTTTGGAACCCTAATAGGGACCCATTCACAACAAAAACCTATGAGTTTTTAGTGATGTTTGAAGTAGTGAAAACCTATGATCTAAGAGTGCAGACTAAAAGGAATAAAACCCAAAAGACATCTTTTGGAACCCTTATAGGGACCCATTTACCACGAAAGGCGAATGAGTTCTCTAGGACCTAAAAAAATCAAGTTTTCAACATGGTACACATTGTTTCAACCTCTCAAAACTCCCCTTTTTGTTTCTTTAACAAAAATGATTAGTTTTTTATTGTTATTTATGCATTTTGTCCCTGAAAATTGAGTGAAACATCCCCTAAAAAAACATAGTGGCTCATCATCTTGATCCATTCACCCTGATGAACCCTATTTTTCTACATTTTAGGTGGCCATATAATAGAAAATGCAAAAGAGTGTAAGGGTAAGTTAAAATGAATTTTTCTTAGTTCATGTAAGGTCTTAACTTAGGGAACATTATGCCTAATGTCTCCAAGAGAGGACCAATTGAAGAATAGATTCCTCCAATTTTAATTTCCACCTAATTGCATTTATTTGCACAATGACCAAAATGTGCTCAACCTCCTTCCATTAGCATGTTGACAAGTGGCACAATTCCATTGGCTCATGATCAATCCTCCATCCTTCTTTGCTATAAATAGAGGCCTCCTCTATTTTATTTAGCTTCTACAATCCATGTAAGATCACCATGCTCATTTGGATCCAGAATCTTAGGAACTTTACCCACATTTCATCTTTCATAGCTAGGTTATGGAGAATTTTTATCAATGATCAATCATTCATCATAAAATCTTGCAAGGAATTAGGAAAGGGATATTTTCCACATGAAAATAGCACCAATTCCCCCATGAGATTGAGAGTTTGAGTGTTTTGAGCAAGATTAGATAACTTTCATTTGGTTTATTTACTTTTTTTCTTATTCATTTCATTTCAAATGAATCTTATGGGGAATGTTGATATAGATTTGTATAGTGAACTAACATTGTGTTGTTTATTTGTGTTTATCCAGGTTTAGATTTACCATTCATAGATTGTATATCCTTTTAGTATTTTAGTTTCGATAGCACAATCATGCTCTCCACCAGCTAAAGCATGGAAATCCTCACCTTCATCAAATTTAGAACTTATACTGAACTCAAATGGAGATTTGTCTAGTGGGCTTTCAACATCTGTAGGAATATTGAATTTAGTGGGAAATTTTGAGTCACTTTCCCTACTACTATCATCCTTGCATTCCTGAAACAAAAGCCAAACAATACCTAAGAAAAAAATAGCCAAATGAATGATAGCCAAGCAAACAACCAAAAAAATGACAACCATCTTCACCACCATCTTCCACCACTGTCAAGCTTCACAAATAATAGCAAAAAAATGACATATACAAAACAGTTGTCAGGAATTGATTAAAGCCTCTGCTTCAATCTACACAAGACTAGGAATGTAAAAGGGGTAATATATATATGAATTTAAGTAGAAAATGGCATACTTTGTTGGCAGAAGCAACCCATAATCCATTGGTAGAAAGATTTTATTTGTAGTGTCCCTCCATTCTCTCTTGGAATGTGTAGGTAGTCTAGCTAAGGAATTTGAAGAGGAAGATGAAACAAAATCATATGATGGTACTTTTGTGAGTATGATGCACATTATTTTGTTATTATTATTATGCAAAGATTTATTGAGTAGTTAAGTAATGCAGTAGCATATTGTGAGGATAGGTGGAAAGGGTGACATTGTACCATTGGATATATGGGGACATACGAGAATGAGATATGATTGTTAGAGTTCCTTTTATAGCGCCTCAACTATTATGAATGTGTACTCTAATTTGTATGTTTGAGTGAACATGTACATGACATTGTATCCACTTGGATTCATAAGTCTGAGCATGTCTATTACCCAATAGTAATATTAATTGGGGGATAGTAACGGGTTAACCTAGTCAAACCTTTACCCTAGCATAGTGTGTCGTCAGTCTGTGTGTTGGTCATGTTCCTTATCCATGTTGGTCTTGGTATTTTATTTATCATGTAAGTTCAATTGTAAGGATTAAATTATATGTTGTGATTAAGTATTTAATTAGTATGAAAATCTTGGTATAAATTAATTAATTAATTAATTTAAAGTTATATTATAAAGTAATTTTAATTATTAAATTAATTGGGAATTAAAATAAATAAGTTATTTAATTGTAAATTGGGGGTATGCGCAGGATCATCATGGAAACAATACACCCTTAAGTGGCAAAATTTTTAGAAAAATAAGAGTTAGGCAACTTGACGTAAAAATTTGAATAAGTTATCTTTATTATTTCAAAAATATGTAAGAATAGAACCTGTAGTAGGGCGTAAAAGCATGAAATTAAAAATACAGCCACTTTTGAAAAAAGTTTTAAAAACACACTCATGTTATAATGCGAGCAGGTTATAATGCGCTTGCGTTATTTTGTGTTAAGAAAAAGAAAAAAATGAAAGTATTTTCCTTGGAATACCAACCCAAAGGCTTGGAGGGAATTCCCAACAAGGTGAGAGACGTGTTTTTGCAAATTCTACAATTTTTCACATAATCTGGACCATGCTCAACATCAACATTGCATCTAGTTCAATATTGACAAAATCGACAACATGGGTAATGTTAGGTTCTCTCTTAGCTATCCAACGATGTAATTTTTTTCACTTTTTGACAATGTTAAGCCTTTCATTTATAATTTCTTTTGTTTGTATGTCTTTTTTTTGCAAAAAAATAGTGTTTGGTGTTTTTTTTTGTTATAAATTAACCGCTCTCATCAAATTTTCAAATAAATTATATTTTTAGAACGTGAGATCTATTTTACATTTTTTTAAATAATTATTTTCCAAAATTTGTAGGGGGAGTACGACCAAAATTCTGCTTTTTAGGAAGTGCCCACTTAGAAAATTAGTGAAAAATCAAATATTCATTAAAAAATTATCAAAAAAATCATGCATCAACTAGATACTATTAACTAACTTTTGACCATAGTGATTTTAAAAATACTTACAAAAAGTTCACCATGCTCAGGTCGTACAAGAGTTGCTATGTTATATTTTTCTGAAAAAAACAACACCATTTTGTGTACATCCCTTTTTTGAACCCCTTAATCTCAACCATTTTAAAAATAAATTAGTAGTTTAGAAAGTAGACTTGAAGCACTTTGATCATTGTTTTTGTTCCATCTCAAAATTTTGAGTGTAACTATCCTCAATTTCACGTCTAAGGTCAACATTTGCTGATTTAAGAAAAACAGTGGCCACTTAATCCCCCTTTCTGGGAACCATCTTGGTGCACTTACCCAAAAAATTGAATGTAGTTTCTAAACTACTAGGTTTTCAAAAAAAAAAAAAATCTATTTGCTAAAAATTTTAAATTTCAATGTAGTGGTACTTAATTTCAGGGAAAAAATAAGAAGTGTCTTTCTGACCACCCTAACCATGATAAAATGATAATATTTTTTTATAATATTTTAGATATAAGTAGAGGACTCATGCCCCAATGTGATGCATATTTTTTTGTAATTTTTTTCCAAGTAAATAATCAATTATGAATTATTTATTATTATTTTATTAAAAATATAAAAACTCATATGTCTGACCACCTTAACTTGGTCAAAACTTCATGAAATTCATTTTTTTTTTAAACCTATAGTATGTAAAGAATAGAATGTGACACATGTTTTAGATTCAAAAAATGTGATACCATTTGAAAGCTATAAATATTTTTCAATCAGCCTATCAATCAGGACTTTAGTCATAATTTGAATAGAAAAATAAATAATAATTACTTATTAAATTCAAGGTAAAAAAAAATTATATCAATGGAAAGTTGAGAATCTCCTTTAAAAACCCTTTTATTTCATTAATTTTGGGTAAAAAAATAGTCGTCAGCCACATACCCATCATATTGCCAACTTTTGGACCATCATGATCCTGCACATACCATTGGATTAAATATATTTTTTTAATTTTAAATGCATATTTAGGAAAAGATCTTAGAAATATCTTGGTTTGTTAAAGAAGAGATATTTGTTGTGTGAACTGGAAGTTAGAAAGGTTTGTTTTCTAATTGTCTTAAAATTGATTTACAGAGATATTGATTGAAATTGATGAAGAAAAAGGAAGTTGTTTTCACGGGAAATGAAAGAGAGGTTTTTTGGAAATGGTAGAATTATTTTGAGGTTTGAAGAAATTGTGAATATTAGAAGCTCTCTAAATAAATTTAGGAAATCTAGTTTCTTGTATTTTTGGCTATGGATTATATTCTATTTTATGGGAAGTAGCAATTCTTCCGAAGGAAGCTTTGGCAGCTCTATTGAAGATTAAATGGAAGCTCAACATCAATCTCTAAATCGTCTGATCTTTTGGCACAAGTTTTTTATTGTTCTATTAATTTTAATTTGAAAGAGGGGTATGTGCAAGATCATGATGGGCCAAAAAGTGGCGATATGATGGGTATGTGTAGGGTATGTAGCTAACAACTTTTTTTTTACCAAAAATTGATGAAATAAAAATGGATTTTAAAAGGTATTATCAACTTTCCACCAATATAAATTATACTATATTTTGAATTTAATAAATAATTATTATTCATTTTCTATTATAATTATGACTAAAGTCTCGATTGATAAGCTGATTGAAAATCATCTATAGCTTTCAAACGGTATCACATTTTTTGAATCTGAAACATGTGTCACATTCTACGCTTTGTATAATATAGGATTAAAAAAAGAATAATTGAATTTCATGAAGTTTTGACCAGGTTAAGGTGGTTAGACATATGAGTTTTAATTTTTTTTAAAATTTGTAATAAAAAATTCATAATTAATTATTTACCTAGAAAAAAATTACAAAAAAATATGCATCACATCCAGACATGAGTCCTCTAGTTATATCTAAAATCTTAGAAAAAAAAATATTCATTTTATTGTGGTTAGGGTGGTCAGACGCCTAACACTCCATTTCTAATTTTCCTGCACTCTAAGTACTAATGTGATTGAAAATTTCAAATTTTCACCAAATAGATTTTTTCTTTTTTAAAAAAAAACTTAGTAGTTTAGAAACTATATTAAATTTTCTAAAGATTATATTCTTACATATTTTTGAAATAATATAAATAACTTATTCAAATTTTTATGTCAAGTTGCCTAACTCTAATTTTTCTTTTCTTTTTTCCACTTAAGGGCCTATTTTTTCTATGATGATCCTGCACATACCCAGAGATAAGTTAAATTATTATTGTATAGCAAATTTGAAAGGTTTAGAAGATGATTCTTTCATTTCAGAAACTTTTGTTTTTGAAAGAAATTTTCATGATTGTTACAGCCTCTGTAGAAAAACATAATTTAGATCCTTTGTGTAAATTGATTATATGAAATAGATTTATGCTAAAGCAAATTATAGATAAATATTAGAGCCTTTTTGAAAATGGAATTGAAACTATAGGAATTTGTAATCCTAAATGATAAATTTCCGTGAAATATTTAGATCTCTGTAGGAAATTATTTTTAACAAAATAGATAATTCAAAAGCAAATATTTGAGAATTTAGGAGACCTCTGTAAATTTGTGAATCTTTCCTGTAGAAATTTTTTTACGAATAACTTCATGTAAGAAAAATTGTAAAAAACAACAAAGAGAGAGAGAGAGTTACTAAATTAAACATAAGAAAAATATTATGAACTGGGTATGGCTGATGTTTTTTATATGTGTTAAAAGACGTGGTGGTGTAGCTTCAGGAAATTTTTTAGAGAAACCTAGATCCGAAATCAAAAGTTATTAAAGTCACAAAAGAATGGTTTTATGTTTAATATTGTTTGAAAAATGTAAATTAATATATATATATATATATATATATATTAGAAAATTTGCATATAATTTTAGAATATTTAAATTTATTTTTAAATAGGTGGATGAACATGCACAATTTAGATATATTAATATGAAATATTTTATAAAAAAGAATTGATGTTTATTATTATGTGTGATTGAGTAAATTGACGTTAAACAATTAGTTTTAGTTTTTTATTTCTATTGTAAATAAAATTTTAATTTTAATTATTTATTTCACGCAATGTGATTGTTTGAATTGGATTATGTAATTGGATTATGTAATTAGATTATATATATATATATATTTATATTTAAAAAGGGTATTTATTTAGATGGATTTTATTGTTTTAAGTGCATGCAAGCACAAATGGTTAACTTTAAATGATTGATTATTCTAATTGTGGAATTGAGTTAATTAGTTTGAGTAATTGTAAAACTGAAAGCTAAATATTTAGTTCTTATTTCGTTGTTGATTTATTAATTAGAATTAAGCTTAAACAATGTATTTTAATTATCAAATATTGAACTATTGGATTTAGGAAATCTGAATGGTAGTGATTTTAATTATATGAGTTGTTTATTTTAATTACATGTATTTCTGTAATTATGAATTGAAGGGATGTTTTTTGTTGAGAAAGTGTAAGTCTTCTAGAGGTTGTAAAATTATGAAAGGGTTGTTGTTTCCATTGTTCACCCTTTGAGATTTCCTTTGGTAGTGCACGTATTTGGGATTTAGCGTTTGATATCTGAAGGGATGTGTTACCTCTTGAGATGTGTTGGTTATTTGTTATCAGTCTTAGTGCACTGTCTACTCTTGAGTTATGGAATATGTTATTGTGTTGTTTATAGGGGGTGGCCTTTAACTTGATAATTTAGCCTTGCTCATTGGCTCAACAGATGGATTGTGTTAGACTTGAGATGAGTTGGGAAAGCCTAGAATGACAAGATCGTTATCTTGTCTTCTCAAAAGATAATTGATTCCACACTGGTATGCATGTGGGGCCAAGACTTAGGAAGATCTCCTTACGATAACCAATGCAACCTTTGTGAAGGCACTTCTCCTATGACAATAGTCAATTTGTATTGTACAGTGGTTGTACTTGATTCAATGATTATGGAAGTAATGTAACCTTATATTTTGTGTTTACTGGTACAATGTTGTTTTGTGTGTTTCCTATGTCTAGAGGTAGTAGGTTTTTCTTGGTTACCTTTTATTATCTCCTAGCATGGGGGTTGGGCCTATGGGTACCACATGGTTGGGTGGCGTGCACCTTACACTGTTGGGATTTTTCTTGTTCATGATGGCAGGATGTTCTATTTCAAGGAGCTCATGTGTTTCTATGGATTTTTACTTCTCTTATGGGTATGTGGAGGATCATCATAGAAAAAATAGGCCCTTAAGTGGCAAAAAATTTAGAAAAATTAGAGTTAGGCAACTTGACGTGAAAATTTGAATAATTTATGTATATTATTTCAAAAATATGTAAAAATAGAATCTGTAATAAATTGAATGTAGTTTCTAAACTACTCGGTTTATGTAAAAAAAATAAAAAATCTATTTGGTGAAAATTTGAAATTTCAATGTAGTAGAACTTAAATGTTAGGGAAAAAATAAGAATTAGGTGTCTGTCTGACCACACTAACCACAATAAAATGATAATAATTTTTTATAAAATTTTAGATATCATTAGAGGACTCATGTCTAGATGTGATGCATATTTTTTAGTAATTTTTTTCCAAGTAAATAATTGATTATGAATTTTTTATTACAACTTTTAAAAATATAAAAAATTCATGTCTAACCACCTTAACTTGCTCAAAAATTCATGAAATTCCTTTTTTTTAATTTGTATAATATGCAAAGCATGGAATGTGATGCATGTTTCATATTCAAAAAATGTGATGCCATTTGAAATCTATACATGTTTTGCAATCAACCGATCAATTAGGAGTTTATTCATAATTCAAATAGAAAATGAATAATAATTATTTATTAAATTCAAAGTAAAACATAATTTATATTGGTGGAAAGTTGAGAATCTCCTTTAAAAACCCTTTTCATTTCATCAATTTTGGGTAAAAAAAAGTCATCAGCCACATACCGATCATATTGCCACTTTTTGGCCCATCATGATCCTGCACATACCCTTATATTCATTGTAAGTGTGGGACACTATGTATTTGTATTCCTCATTTGTAATCAAGGAGAATCTTTGTATTGTCATTGTAACGTTTTGTATGATCTATTCATTCTTGGATTACAAATGTAATTATTGTTTAATATGGTGTTGTATCTATGGAAATATGTTCATTACATTTCCATGTTTAATTTATTATGCAATGGGTTAATGCTCAATGTATGTTGTTTATCATGATTTAATTTAATATGTTATGGTTTGATTAAAGTTTTAAGTTTTGGAGATCACATGTAGATGTGTTATGTGGCCTAGAGAATGTATGTGTTAGAGTAGATTACTTTACTTGTTATTGTTACTCCTTTTAAGAACAAAAAAAATTGTTGTGCTTCTGCAGTGTTGCATCGTCCTCTAGGTTGTAGGGCAGGGTTTTACATTGTTGGAAGAAACAACCCATAATTTTTTCTGCCAAAGATTTTGTTGGCATAAACAACCCATAATTCATTAATAGAAAGAAATTTTTTTTGGCAGAAACAATCCATAATTTATAGGATAAATCATGTTATTTTCATGAATCTGGACTATTAGGAAATTATTCCAATGCCTAGATATTTGTATAATAAAAAATGAAAAATTGTCGTTTATATGATAGGGACGTTTCAATGGATGGCGTTTTTAAAAGAATATGATGTATAATGTGATTATATATTTTTAATTTTTTTATAATGTTTTTAGTCATAAATATTGATTACAATAGATTGGTATTTAAGTTTTTATTATATGGGAGATTTTAATAGTGGTGTATTTTAATTTTACTAGTTCATATGGCAATATATTCTGATATTGGCACTAAAAAATATATTGTTAAGTAGTTGGAGATGTGGACAATTCAAATCTTTTGTTTAAACATCATTATGACTTGTAAATGTATGTCATTAAAATACCTTTTTTTTGAGGTTCTATTAGAACCCCTAAAAAATTTTGACCAATTAATTATATATTAGATTTTAAATGTAGTTCAACTTTTGAGTTATCTTCCCTATCTATATGTATATGGTAAAAAAGAAGGAATATACATGTAATTTCTCAATTGTTATAATTTTATTTTATATTATTTTGAATATATGTTGTAAATATATTATTGTAATGTTTAATTGATTTATTTGTAGTATTAAATATTTTTATTTTAGAATTTTATACAATTGTTATTAAAGATTTATTTTATCTCATTGTAGCTTTATTTCTAACTTTCTTGTAGTCTATGAAGTAGATTGTACGACCTAGTTTATCTCATTCAAAATCTAATTTATTCCTCCTAAACCAACCTTTCTAAAAGTCAGTCATTATTTTGTTAGCTTATAAACTCAAAACTTCAAATTGAGTAAGGACATCTCTTTATAGACATTCCTATGTTATTAACAATTGACAAGTATTATCAAGTATCAAAAAGAATTATTTTAAAGACATTACATTTTAACAATAGATTTTTGGTTATCCAGACTCTCTTACTCTTCTAGGGTTTTACACCTAAAAGGAGAGAGTTATCCAAAAAAAATTCATGGCTCACTCAAGACTAATGCAAATATGATTGAAATATATCAAAGGAGAATGACCTAAATGCTAAAAAATAATAAAATATGTTGACTAATGAAAGGAAACTAAGGAAATGTAAAGTTTTTGAAAACAAAGTGTAGTATGCAACATAAACTAAATGAATTAGAAATGGAAATGAAACAAAACAAAAAAAATGTAGAACTAAAGATGTGCACCTATAAATATGTTGAGGACTGGAATGAAGATTGTAAATATTGTTGATTCTAAAATTTTGATCTACTAGGACAGTTACGCCATTTTGGGCGACTTAGTCCCAGATTTGGAAAATTGCACCAGAGCCCATTTTAGCCAAATGGGTATCCAAATCTACATAAAACTCTAAAAAAAATGTGCAGTGGGACTAAGTTTCCATTGATGGTGACTTATTCCACTTTATCTTTTCTAAAAATCTGAAAGTGGAAACAAAAGCTCTGGTCTACACTTTTTGTTCCTCCAGGTGTCCGGTTCTGAAACTGCCAAATTTGGGTCTAAAAGTGACTTTTTTGGATATTTTGGCTTTGTAAATAGGGGGATGTCTTCAAAAAAATTTCAACCTAGTCTTCAATGATTTTCAAGCCTTCAAGGTACCTAAATCTGCAAACACACAAAGAAAGAAAGAGGAATGTTGAATGTTAGGGAATGGGGGTTTTCCTTGGTCAAACCCCTTTTAGGTAATTAAACCAAATGAAGAAATAAGATGAAGCATGAACATGAAATAATAGAATTAGTACCTTGCCATGATGATTAATCTTGAATTTTTGTAATAATGGATGAATAATTTTCCCTTTAATGCCTTACAAAGCCTATCTTGATGAATTAAAATGCTAAAACCCTAGCTTGCTTGACTTGAGATGGATAATGAATTATGGATGAATGATGAATGAGTTAGGTGATTGAATGATTATGAAAATAAATGAAATTAGGAGATAAAAAATGAGGGGAAAACCCTATATTTATACATGATTATACAAAATTTCCCAAAAATACCACATCATAGGCCAACCTCAAGGTTTAGAAAATAATATCCCACTAGAATTATAAAATAATTTTTATTTTTGAGCCATGTGGGACTAAGTCACCCCTAGTACCAGTGACTTGGTCCAACTAGGGCAATTTAAGTGGGTGTCGAGAATTAAAGTGTATTAAATGATGTTTAATAGGATTATTCTCAAAACACACTTAAGTAGGGCTAGTAAGTGTATAACGGGGTCATTTATACATAAGAAATGGTTAAAATATTGATGGAAAGCCTAGAAAATCATGAAAGTTTGTTACAACACTTTATAACACTTTGAAATAAGCCTTGGTAAGTGATAGAAAGGGGTTATTTAAGTGAACTATATTAAAAAAGTCTCAGAAAAATGTGAAAGTGGGTTCCAACACTTCACAACACTTTTACAAGGCATCATAAAATTCTTATTGATTCATAAGGGTCCAAGACCTAATGTGAATGTGTTGACCACATTACAACATTAAATCTAGCAAAAACTAGGCTAACATCCATAAGTAAGACCCAAATGAGTGTGATAATGTCCAAAGATACATTTTTCTATGCTATACCTTTATATAGCATCTAAAATCTCATTTACATATGATTACACTAAAACAATAGACTTTTACATTGGCATATTATACATGACATGATTGTAAACTTGTAAAGCCATTTAGCAACTTGACTTGGTACCAAAAAAATCCTTAGAAATCTTTTGTCTCACCTCAAATAAAACACCCATTTTCTTTATAACACAACTTCCTTTTAGAATTAACACAAAAAATAAAGCTGCAAAGATCATAAAAGATCACATAAATAAGTGTTTTAGGTAGATAAGCATCTTTTTTTTCATGGACTTGATTTTCAAATAGACAAATCCAAATATATTATTTCACATACTACAAATTTATATAGATTTAGTAGTGAAATTTATATTTTTTATTATTAGTCTATTTTATAATTTGTGTTTTTATGTTGTTACTTTGGATGTTCTTGAGTAAAAAATAAAAAAATAGCATATATATCTTTACAAAAATTGAATACGATAAATTTGCATAGCATTAGCATAGTATAATGGTGAAATTTGTAGATTTATATTATTAGGATAATTTTTATTCTTATTTTGGATATTATTGAGGAAAAAAACAAACTAGCATATCTATCTTTACAAAAAATTATCTAAAAAATGTGGGGAGCTAAATTTCTTAAGACATCTATTTTTTAATCAAATTTTTTATATATAAATGGAACAATCTCTTGAGAAAGATATTTCTTGACATATTTTAGATTCATTTTTGTAAAGATATATATGCTAGTTAAAAATTATTTATATTAAAAATATAAGTCATTAAATAAAACTCATGATAATATTGATTTTTAATTTTTATTATTATCATATAATCCAAAGTATAAAATATTTATCAAATCATCTATTTATCTCTGTAATACTATCCCAAATAGTACATTTGAAGAGGTGCTCCAAACTTTGATTTATTTTTTCAAAGATAGAACATCAATTATCTTTTAGCTGCAAGAAATGCCTCTGAATATTTGATCAATGTATAGTGCCTGGTCATCACATTTTTTATGAAGGGATCAAAATCGATCCAAAGAAAATTGAATTCATAATACAACTAGAACCCCCCAAAACATAAATTGATATTAGAAGTTTTTGGGTCATGTAGACTACTACCAAAAGGTTTACAAAAAAATCTTGATAAAGTTGCATCACCCATGTATTCTCTTCTTTGTAAATTTGTTGAAGTTGTTTGGATTGACAAATGTAAAAAGTAATTTGAACTAATCAATGAAAAAATAACCTCTTCTAATATTTTAAGAGGCCCCCTAACTATAAATTACCCTTTTACATCTATATTGACATTTCAATTGATTTTATAGTAGTTTTAGGTCAAGAAGATGAAGGGAGAAAATATGCAATTTATTTCATCAATTATAAAAACTCGAACCCAAAAAATTATACAACCACAAAAAGAGAGTTTATTGTCATGGTCCATGTCATCAAAAAAAATTTCCACCACATCACAAGATATACAAATGATGTTTGTGTTTACATGCATGTGTATGTTTATGCAAAATGAGATTTATTTGTTTCTTTTGTTTTTGATAAATGATGATGATGAGTTATTGATGTACACTTTGTTATTTTTTTGCAGTGCACACTTGAGATTGTCAATAGTGAATGAAGAAAATTTATTTAGTAATGATAAGGTGAAATTATGATATTGAGATAGTCTATCCTATTTAATCTAGTAAGAGCCTATAATTTTATTTATTATTAATTGAGAGCCACCATATATTTGAATGTGTTTTATGCTTAGTGACAAAGCATCACATAAGCCAATGATAAGGGCTTCATACTCAACTATTTCTTGTACATGGGAAATATAGATGCAAGGAGAGAGGAAGTGGCTTACTACATGGTGAAATTAAGATAATTCTTGCTCTAGAGCCAATTCTACATCTCAATCCATTGAAATACATATTCCATGTAGTATCATTTTGTGTGGAAATAACGTGTTCATTTGGAAAAGAATCAAGATTAGGAAAATAATATGGTGTAGGGGTGTTAGCTAATTATTTAGCATTAACTTTTCCTTTTATTTCTTTTTGAGAGATAAATTTAAGGTCAAACCATTAGTAACATAACCCACCTAGCTAATCTTTCTAAAAGATTAGTTGTAGAGGATAAATGTTTAATAAGAACTTAACAATGACATTGAAAAAAATTTATATGTTAACAACAGTTACAAAAATTAAATAGAAATAGACATAAATATAATTCATATGACAACATAATTATTTATGTGGAAAAAACTCTTTTAGGAGAAATACCCCACTCCAAAGCTGCCAAATATATTATTAAAAAATTAATAAGATTACAATAAACTTGTACAAAAACATTTCTTAGGAGTATCACCAACCAATGATTCAAATTAAACTTAGCATCTATAAGACTCTCAGAAACAATGCAATGCAATACTCGACCATAATATAATTCCCTCATAAAATGAAAGTTGTCTTCTAGGGAAAGCAAAGGAAACATAATCTCTACCATAAAATATGCAACCTAATGATCAATGATCCAAATTTACAATGTAAAAAATATATATAAAATGAGGCTTTTGGGGGTCCTACCCTCGGACCCCCTACTGAGGGGATTATCCCCTCTGGACCTTGCAAGGGGGGTACCCCAGCTTGCAACCATTTGCACTCAAATTGTAAGGTTGAGACATAATTTTATTAACAATATGAACCAAAACCAATTCAATGAATTTCATTAAAAAAAAAATGGTTTAGAAATCAAAAACCACATGCTAAAGAATCATGAGAATGAAATATTATTAAAGATGACATTATATGAAGAACTTAGAAAAATATACACATAATAGAAACAAAACTAACATGTAAACTAAACATCCTAAATTTATATATTGGTTAAAAGGTCTTATTACAATGGTAAAGAACATATAACTTAGTAATTGTGGAGCCCAACAACATATGACTTAAGGAAAATTTATTGACATATCCTGAGACAGGTGAGCCATTGAGTATATCCAATTGAAATTTCATTCCTTGTGCTTGCATGGATCATAAATTATCCCAACAAAAAAATCTTTGATTTGGTTGGATGCATTTTGAGCCTTGAATAAAAAACTAACACTTAATCATTAACATG
>VDFB02271358.1:268965961-269072240 GCA_007258455.2 Sequoia sempervirens
CCATCCTTCTTTGGTGCTAGTATTGTAGGTACTGCACATGGACTCAAACTCTCCCGTATCAAACCCTTTCTCAACAACTCTTGAACTTGTCTATTCAACTCCTCATTTTCTACTGGAGTCATTATATGAGCTGCCTTATTTGGTAAACTAGCTCCAGGAATCAAGTCAATCTGATGACTGATCTTCTGTATTGGTGGTAAACCCTCGCATACACGAAACAATATCCTCAAACTCATCCAACATCCCGAAACTTCTTCTAGAACCTTCTCACTATCCTCCTTACTCACTCTAGGAATCAATGCATAACACACATGCTCATGCTTCATACATTCTAAAAAATTTCTTCCATCTACATAACAAATTCTAGCACTACTGCATACCTTTTCTTGAGTCTCCTTCAGGGGTTTCAACTTGTGACGAACCCCATCCTTTGTCAAGGAATAAGTGTTTGCATGGCGATCATGTATAGCTCGCCTATTGAACTTCCACGGCCTCCCCAACAACATGTGACATGCATCCATGGGGATGATATCACAGAGTACCTCATCATGGTAGCTCCTAATCTTGAACTTCACTAGGCACTGCTCATTGACCAAAAATTTGTGGTCTTTCTGTAACCAGGAAATCTGATACGGATGCGGATGCCTTTCCCTCTTCAGCTTCAAATTTGTGACCATCTCTTCTGACACCAGATTATCGGTGCTCCCACCATCAATAATGACATCACAACATTTTTCTTCACACTTGCACCTTGTGCGAAATAGATTCTTCCTCTATTTTGGTTCATTTTCCTCAGTCACCAGGGTTCTCCTAATCACTAGGGCTTCTCCCCTTTCAGCATCATCTAAATTTTCAGATTGGGCATCCTCATCTGCATGCGCAACCCTTCCAGGACCTTCTGGCCTTTTATCTGCCCTTCCTTGGTGTTGTGGACATTCATAGGCTCGATGCCCTTCTTCACCACACTAGAAACACGTTCCTTTGAAACCACCTCTTCTAGATCCTTGTCCATATCTCCCTCGTCCTCTACCTCTTTGATCACCACTATTTTGACATTGAGGGCAGTAGAAGTTGTCATTCCTTTGGCTTCGGCTGGTACCCACATCTTCACTTTTCTTTTCATCATAATTTTAGCTTCCTGAAGGTCTTCCACTACCCCTTCCACTTCGACCTCCTTGTCCTTTTTGCTTGCCATCAAATCTTTTGTTTAGCTTCTCTTCCACCTTCAAAGAAAACTAATACACATCCTCAATGGTGGTCATTCTACCTAGGCTTAACTCCTCCTAAATGTTCGGTCGTAACCCATTAAGATATCGGGCTACCTTCTCCTTATTAGCCTCTATGTGGCCCGTTCTGATGATTATCTTGTGAAATTATTCAATATATTCTTTCACAGATCTGCTTCCTTGCTTCAACCCTTGCAATTTCTTCAACAAATCTAACTCGTAGTCCACTGGTATGAACTGCTTCTTCAATTTCTCTACCATGCAATCCCATCTGGTGATATTTCCTTTTCCTCTTTGATTTCTTTCCAATTGAACCTCTTTCCACCAAATACTGGCATGGCCCTTCAGCTTCATTTTTGCAAACTTAACCCAATCTAGGTCCTCTATTTCCTCATACTCAAAATATTCTTCTAGCTCATTGAACCAGTCGATCAACTCTTCTGGGTTCAGACTTACGGAATAACTGGGGACTTCTGCTCTGGGTCTTTTCTTGATCTTTGAAATGGCCCTTATTAGCTGCATTTGGTCTTGATCAATTTCTTCTTCTTCCTCTTCTACATCTGAACCTTCTTCCTCTCCTTCATCCTCACTTTCCTCCCTCGGTATAACCCTCTTCTTAATTGCTCTTGTAATGCATCAATCTGTCTCTGGAGGGCTGCCAGTGCATCTCTTCCACCAACATTTCTGCCACCTCGACCACCTCTAGCACCACCACACCTACCAAGCATCACTCTTGGAGGCATCTTTCTTGACCTAAACCCACAACCATGGTCTTGGTGCGAACTGCCTCACGATCGGCGTTCTTTCCACACACTCAAGAAAACCTTGCTCTGATACCACTTGATGAGGGCGCAACCCGAGACTTAGAAAATAACCCACAAACAAGAGAATAATTTGATTATTCAGAAAATGGAGCTTCTTACATGTAGAGGATCTCAAATCCCTAAGTTCTACAACACATGTAAGCTACAGAAAGCTACAAAATCACCCTTTCGCAATATGCGAGCTTGTCCCCAAAAAGTTACCAAAAAATTAGAAAACTGCCAATAAATAGAGCTCCTCTTTAGTTTGGAGCCAAAACAACATTCAAATTTGAGTTTAGGCGGTTTGGCGCTGAAAAATTACAACTTGAAGTTCAAATTTCAAAAGAACATTTGCAATTGTATCTTCTAGAAAGTGCCCCAACTTCCCAGGGTCATAACTTTTGATCTTGGACTCTGATTCGTGAACCATTCAAACCGTTGGAAAGGTATCGAAGTCAACAACATATTTGAAATTTTCTACACCAATTTCGGCAAGTTTCAGGGCTGATTCGGGAACTCTAAGTGCCTCAAATCTAACTCAGAAGATTTTCAGGTGCAAATCTGGGAAACTAAAACTGTAATATCTTTCAACCCAGTAATATAAAATAAAAACCATAAATTGGGAATTTCATTATGACAAAAAGGGTATCCAAAAATGTAAAAACATCTAAAAATAAAGAAACTTGAAATTTAACTATTTTTGGGTGATGCAAGATTGCCCTTACACCACTGGATGCTCCTGCATCACCCATGTATTCTCTTCTTTGTAAATTTGTTGAAGTTGTTTGGATTGACAAATGTAAAAAGTAATTTGAACTAATCAATGAAAAAATAACCTCTTCTAATATTTTAAGAGGCCCCCTAACTATAAATTACCCTTTTACATCTATATTGACATTTCAATTGATTTTATAGTAGTTTTAGGTCAAGAAGATGAAGGGAGAAAATATGCAATTTATTTCATCAATTATAAAAACTCGAACCCAAAAAATTATACAACCACAAAAAGAGAGTTTATTGTCATGGTCCATGTCATCAAAAAAAATTTCCACCACATCACAAGATATACAAATGATGTTTGTGTTTACATGCATGTGTATGTTTATGCAAAATGAGATTTATTTGTTTCTTTTGTTTTTGATAAATGATGATGATGAGTTATTGATGTACACTTTGTTATTTTTTTGCAGTGCACACTTGAGATTGTCAATAGTGAATGAAGAAAATTTATTTAGTAATGATAAGGTGAAATTATGATATTGAGATAGTCTATCCTATTTAATCTAGTAAGAGCCTATAATTTTATTTATTATTAATTGAGAGCCACCATATATTTGAATGTGTTTTATGCTTAGTGACAAAGCATCACATAAGCCAATGATAAGGGCTTCATACTCAACTATTTCTTGTACATGGGAAATATAGATGCAAGGAGAGAGGAAGTGGCTTACTACATGGTGAAATTAAGATAATTCTTGCTCTAGAGCCAATTCTACATCTCAATCCATTGAAATACATATTCCATGTAGTATCATTTTGTGTGGAAATAACGTGTTCATTTGGAAAAGAATCAAGATTAGGAAAATAATATGGTGTAGGGGTGTTAGCTAATTATTTAGCATTAACTTTTCCTTTTATTTCTTTTTGAGAGATAAATTTAAGGTCAAACCATTAGTAACATAACCCACCTAGCTAATCTTTCTAAAAGATTAGTTGTAGAGGATAAATGTTTAATAAGAACTTAACAATGACATTGAAAAAAATTTATATGTTAACAACAGTTACAAAAATTAAATAGAAATAGACATAAATATAATTCATATGACAACATAATTATTTATGTGGAAAAAACTCTTTTAGGAGAAATACCCCACTCCAAAGCTGCCAAATATATTATTAAAAAATTAATAAGATTACAATAAACTTGTACAAAAACATTTCTTAGGAGTATCACCAACCAATGATTCAAATTAAACTTAGCATCTATAAGACTCTCAGAAACAATGCAATGCAATACTCGACCATAATATAATTCCCTCATAAAATGAAAGTTGTCTTCTAGGGAAAGCAAAGGAAACATAATCTCTACCATAAAATATGCAACCTAATGATCAATGATCCAAATTTACAATGTAAAAAATATATATAAAATGAGGCTTTTGGGGGTCCTACCCTCGGACCCCCTACTGAGGGGATTATCCCCTCTGGACCTTGCAAGGGGGGTACCCCAGCTTGCAACCATTTGCACTCAAATTGTAAGGTTGAGACATAATTTTATTAACAATATGAACCAAAACCAATTCAATGAATTTCATTAAAAAAAAAATGGTTTAGAAATCAAAAACCACATGCTAAAGAATCATGAGAATGAAATATTATTAAAGATGACATTATATGAAGAACTTAGAAAAATATACACATAATAGAAACAAAACTAACATGTAAACTAAACATCCTAAATTTATATATTGGTTAAAAGGTCTTATTACAATGGTAAAGAACATATAACTTAGTAATTGTGGAGCCCAACAACATATGACTTAAGGAAAATTTATTGACATATCCTGAGACAGGTGAGCCATTGAGTATATCCAATTGAAATTTCATTCCTTGTGCTTGCATGGATCATAAATTATCCCAACAAAAAAATCTTTGATTTGGTTGGATGCATTTTGAGCCTTGAATAAAAAACTAACACTTAATCATTAACATGAAAAAAAATTAAGCCACATATTCTTATCATGATAGTCCTTTTGATATTGATTCTAAACTTGTTGAACCCAATGTGTGAGTATTATTTACTCACCTAAATGAACTATCTTTTCAAGCCTCAACAAAAATATTCTAATTGGAAAACATGATAAAGTTATAAATTAAGAACAACAATTTCAATAGGAACCATGACCTTGTTGGAAATATGTGTTGTCATTGATGTAAACTCAAGATGTGTTGTCTTTTATGTCAAATGTGTATGTTAATGTTTGTATAGTCCAGAGATAGTGGAAGTGTAAAGACATCTTTTTATATAGTTAGCAATGTAATGGTAATCCACCTGATGTCCAACTGTGATGCAAAGGAAAGTACACATGTTCTGATGTGTTTATAATATTCTTACATGGATATTATTCATGTTTGGTGTACAACACATGGAGATATATTACAAAAGTTCTTTTAAGGCATTCACAATGCATAGTCTAAGGTAGACTCATGGTATTTTGGTTTATATCCCTTCACAAAGATTTTTTTTGTCTTGAGGTTTAGAAGATAAGATCGTTGATATTTTAAGGTGTTGTATTTAATAGTTTAAGTCATTATGCCTTGCATAGTGAAAGTTATAAGTGACAAAGTTCTGGTATGTACTCTACTAGAGAAAAGTGTTGATAGAGGCCTGATAGAATGCCCTGCATTCCTCCAGTGAGATATATGTATCTGTTTGGACTTGATGATACATTAAAAGAGGTATATTGGTTTATCCTTGCATGTATTAGATGTTTTTGGTGTGTAGTAATGCAATAGTATATGTGTTGAAATGTTACAATCTATTTGAGATGCTTTGTTTCCATTAGTTCAATATGTTTATTTTCTTGCACCAACACATAATGATCAGATAAGTTAGAAGAAGGTTAAAGAGACATTATGCATAGTATTTATTGATCACATATTGGTCCGCATAAATTTTTTGCTCTCTCCCTAGTGCCAAAAAGTTGAATAGTTGGTAGTTTTGATGTTATGGTCATTGTTTGGGCCAATAGGCTTGTTTCTTTCATCTGTGGTTGGTCTTGATTAGTTAATATTACTTTCAAGGATGTGTTGAAATTATTTTTGGTCCTATTATATAATTTTTTGATGCACAATTCATTTTCTCTTCATAATGTATATGTTTTGAGTTAACCTATGTAGTATCATGCATTTCATCTAAAGGTCATCTTGGAGCTGACCTAATTGAGGTTTTGAGTTGTTGCAGAGTATATTTATAGAAGAAAAAAATCATTTGAAATGTGGTTGGTGAATGGAAACTTGATATTGTGGAGAATGTTGAAGATGAAGTGTGTGAAGTCTGTATGATAAAATAGTTGTGCGAAAAGGGGACCACAACATCAACATATGTTGGATGCTTCTTTCATAGTAGCTCATGTTCATGTTTCTCATTATAATTTTCATGTGACCTGCCTTGAGATAGTGAGTCTCAATAGGTCCTTGTATATTTCCCTAAGGTTGTATTCCTTAGTTTTCAAGTCCTTAGGAAATGATCCTTAAACAACATTGTAATTTTGTAAGCAGTGAGCTTCACATATTGTGAGTTAACTCTCACCATGTTTTTCCCTCATTGGGTTTTCCATGTAAAAATCTTGGTGTTCTTGTGTGATGGATGTTTTAATTTATTCTCTTCTTTTAGTTAATGTGATGTGATGTTTAATATGCAAATGTGAATGGTTAAGTTTTAATATGTGTTGATTTAACCCCCCCTCTCAACACTACAATGTGTTCAATAATTGGTATTAGATCCTAGTGCCTTTGAGGAGCCTAAAATATATGGTAGATCTTGTACTTGAACACATAGGGTTTGTAGGAAAGATCAATTATATTTTTATTCTAGAACAAAACCTAGAGTCAATGGAACCTAAAGGTTGGGACATCAATCCAGAAGATTGTGAAGCAAATTTAGGAGAACTCTAGTCTACTCTTGAAGATTTGGATGAAGCAAGAGAACTAAATATGAAACATGAGGTCATGTTTGAAAAATCAAAGGAGACAATTATCAAATTGAAGGAACAAGATAAAGATTCAAAAGAATATATTAGCAAACTAAAAACTCAAATGGAAGGAGTTAAAGGATGTGAAACTAAACTCAAGGATTGTTTGAGTACCAAGCTCAATGATAGAACTATTGAATATTCAAGGCTTAAGGAAGAGGTTATCTCTTTGAGAAAAGAAATTGAAAATTCAAAAGATAAAATTGAAAAAGGTGTTAAGCTAAGAGGAGATTCTGAAATTATTAATGAATTAATTAGCTCTCAAAATCCATTAAAAGATAAATTTGGTCTTGGTTTTGAAAAAGGGAAAAGTACTATGAATAGTGCATCTACAAACCTGCATGATAACTTAAAATCAGAAGGAAAGTTTGAAACAAGGGAGAATAAATCCTCCACTAAAAAACCAAAGGAGACATCCTTCGAAGATGTAAAAATAGATGAAGATAGAAAAAATGAAATTGAATTCTCTCTTGTTTGGAACAAGAAGAAGAACTTCAGAAAGCATGCTCCTAAAAAAATTTCTCGCACCAGGTTCAATGGTAATTATTATTCTTGTAACAAGATTGGTCACAAGGCTATTGAATACAAAAGCAAGACGAGTCAGAATTCATTTAGACTTCCAAGGTGCAATTATATGAACTCTCAATCATTTCAAGGCCATTGTTTTTCTTGCAATAAATTTTGGCATAAGAATGTTGATTATAGATCTAGAAGAAATGATAGTATTGGTAGAAGATTTTTTGTATCCCAAAAATACAATGCTATTGAACATTCCATGTATATTTCTATTCATGCAACAATTTTGGTCACAAGGTTGTAGTATACAAAACTAAAGTTAAGAGGAACAACTTTATTTCAAAGCACAAAATAGTGTGTTATAAATACAATAAGGTTGGGAATACAATTTTTTTTTGCATAAGTGGTTTTTTGAAGCCTCCTATGCAAAATAGAAAAAAGGATGAAAACCTAAATCAACAAAAGAATGGTAATGAAAGGGCTTGGTAGAATAAAAAAAATCAAGAAAATGAGAAGGATAATAATGTGCTTGTGTATTTTGCACAAGATACTAAGAAAAACTATAATAGAGCATTATATTACAAAGAGTTTTTTATTTTTGAAACCCTTTAGCCTCTTGGAAATGACAAGTTGCTAAAGATTTTAGCATAGAAGATGAGTTGGTTCAATTCCTCTAGTGTGCATAACTGCTGAGAAATAATGATTCTTTTGATAAAGGTTCTAGAGTAAGTGAATGGTTTCCAGAGGTATACTGAGCTTCATTTTACCTTGTGATGACACAGAGAAGTCTAGTAGAGGATTTATGTAACCAAGTATGAATGCATTTATGGTGGAAGGTTAGGGATTTTGAAAATCCTTTTATGTAGTTTTTGGATCATTTGATCTCATTTGAAAGATATCAAGTGTATGCAAATGGTAAGGAAGAGAAGAAGGTTTCCAGTAAGTTGCAAGAAAACCCTTGTTGGTGTAATTAATTATTTAATTACACTTGCATAAGTTTAGTTAGGTAATATTTAATTCCTAAGTTAATCGTTGTCATCCTTCTCTTTTTGAGCTATCTTGTTTCTCAAGATAAGATTAGGGTTATGCATACTTTCTTTTATAAAGAAAATCATCTCATGTAATTAATTGAATTCCTAAATAATATTATTTGCACATATTTTTGCAAAGCTCTTGCTTTTTCTATTTTTCTCTTTTGTGGAAGGTTTTTTGGTTTGCATGTCTGACCTTGGTTTCTAACAACCCTAACGATATCAAATTCATAGGTATTTCTCTAATTTTCTTGTAAAACCATAGTATTTTGAAAGTTATATCATGGCTACATCTATTTTCATTGATGTTGTTGAAAATCCAAGGCCCAAATACAATAAGTTTCCATTCAAAGCAATGGAGGTGGACTAAGATGACACATTTTTAAAAGTTCCACTAGGTGTTGTGTATTGTGAAGATATAATAATTTGCATTCATTCCCAGTTGAATGAGATTGGTCACACCTTTGAAGTGATCTAGAATAACCTACTAAATGATAATGGGGTGTACAAGCTAGAGTATGGAAATATTGTTGCAAGTGGGTTAGATATTTGGAAATATTTTCTATATTTTTGTGAAAACAAGGAATGGGTAAGAATTATCTTGAGGATAATAATGTGCTTGTGCATTCTACACAAGATCCTACTACAAACTGAGATAGAGCATTATCTTATGGGGAGTTTTTCATTTTTTAAACCCTTTAGCTCCTTGAAAATCCTGACAAGTTGTTGAAGATTTCAGCATAGAAGATGAGTTGGTTCAATTCCTCTAGTGTGTCAAACTGTTGAGAAAGAATAATTCTTTTGATAAAGGTTCTAGAGTAAGTGAATGGTTTGCAGAGGTATACTGAGCTTCATTTAATCCATGTGATGACACAAAGAAGTCTGGCAGGGGATTTACCTAACCAAGTATGAATGCATTTATGGTGGACGGTTAGGTATTTTGAAAATCCTTTTATGTTATTTTTGGATCATTTGATCTCATTCAAGAGATACCAAGTGTATGCAAGTGCTAAGGAAGAGAAGAAGGTTTCTAGTAAGTTGCAAGAAAACCCTAATGATAGATTTCACATGTATTTATTTGATTTTCTTTTAAAACTCTAGTATTTTGAAAATGGTATCATGGCTACACCTATTTTCATTGGTTTTGTTAAAAATCCAAGGCCCAAATATAAGAATTTTCCATTCCAAGCAATAGAGGTGGAAAAAGATGACACATTTTCAAAAGTTCTAGTGGGTGTTGTATACTGTGAAGATATAAGAATTTTCATCCATTCACAGTTGAACAAGATTGGTAACACCTCTTCTGTTGAAGTGATTTAGAATATGTTGCTAAATGAGAATGGGGTGTACAAGCCAGAGTATGAAAATATTGCTGCAAGTGGGTTAGATATTTGGAAATATTTTCTAGATCTATGCAGAAGCAAGGAATGGGTAAGAATTATCTTGAGCCGCATTCATGGGAATTTTATTTGCCTAGAAAAACCCTATATGATCATTAAGGATGCAATTAGGGTAGTTACTAGTCTTTGTGCTTTCAGACTAGTCCTAGTGCTAAATTCTATAAATAATGAAACAGTTATGGAGCTTAGTAGTGCTAAATTTGATAAGAGAACCCTAATAGTAAATTTTATCACTGATCTCGATGTCTAGTATGCATCAATGGGAATTGAGTATAATATTTACTTTACAAAAAAAGAAGGGACTTCCACCACAACTCTAATTCACACCACACATCAAATGGTTAAATAAGGTATTGAATTTGATCTATGTGAGTTGTTAAGAGAGTAGCTAATGGAGAACCTTAGGAGAATAAAATAAACCAACTATAATTTCAAGTTTGGTTATTTGCTTATATATCTTACCTTCTTGTTTAGAATGAGTTACCTGATTTTAAGGGTAAGATCTGGGACAAATTCACTCTAGTAGCAACATAGATTAAAAACCTACAACATATAATTTTTTTTCAAAATGAGCAAGCATACACTACTTTCTATTATGGATTTTTGAAGAATTTCCAAAATGAGATGACAAGAAAATATAGGATGACATCTAGTATTTTTCAGAAGTATAAGAATGAGGTAACTTTTATGGTGAACAAGGATCACTGTTTCATGGAAGAAGTGGAGCCCATATCCTTATGGATTCATAAGTTGTCTTATGAGGCTGAACATAAATTTGTACAAGGTTTCATAGATATTTTTCTATCAAAACCTAAGGATCCCAAAGTAAAAAGATTTTTCCCGCATATAGAGAAATCATGGTGAGATTTACCTAAAGGAGAGAGAGGAATCCAATGAAAAGAAAGTAGAAAGGGTGCTTAATGAGATACCTATTCTCCACAATATTCAAAGATAAAATATAAAGATGAGCTTAACCAGATATTAAGTACTTCCTCAAAAACATATTTTATCTCTATGAAGCTTTTCAAAGACAATTTTTTCCCTTTGGAAGCCAGTCAAGGCCTAAGGAGATCCAGTAGATCCTCTGTTACTGTTGCACTTCCCCTGTAGCCCTTTGATTCCACACAAAAAATTGGTAACAAAAGAAAAGATACATCTATAATATCTTCAGAGAAAAGACATCTAAAGATAGGCCTAAATGAAAGGAAAAGAGAGAATCAAAAAAAGGAAGAATCAAATGATGTTGAAGAGTTTGAAGAAGATATCTCCTTGCAAAAGAAGAAAGGAAAGAAGATTACAAAAGAGGATGTTGAGAAAACCCCTCTGGTTACACGTGAACCTCTTGATTTTGGGGCCATATTGAATGAAATTATTAAGTATAGCTTGCTAGAGAGTACTATGGATCTACATCTAGATGTCCCTTTAGAAGACAAGAAGAAAATTGAGAAAGGTATCATTATATATAGATTCATACAAAACATTCCCTATAGTAGCATTGTTGACAAAGCTTTGGATAGCCTTGTTGAGTCTTTGAGACAAAGAAGAGAAGAAGCTATCAAGGATGATGAAGAAATAAAACAACAAGCAATTGAAAACTCAAGGGTCATTGTCTCTCATGAAGGAAAACAAAATATTTTCTAGAAACAAGCCATGGAGCTTCGTATTAAAAAAAAAGGATCTACTGATGAGCATGGATGAAGATTCAAGAAAGAAGATCCAAAATGATACTGAAGATGTCACTAAGAAAATCATTAATGTATTGTACTGTGAAGTTGATGTTGATCCAGAAGTGCCTTATCTGGAAAATAGAAATGAGAAAAATATATTTGGTTAGGAAGAAGTACAAGGAGCTTTTGGAGTGCAAGTAGGTTCCTTCGATGTGCATGAAATGCAAGCAATCTCTAGCATGGAAATAGAAAAATAAGAATAGAAAGAGGTAGAAGAAAAGACAACCAAGATCCTTGAAGAAATGAAGAAGGCTAGGGAAATTTTTGATTATCAAATTCCTCCAGATGACATTATCCTACAGGATATACTTGATATGTCTATCCAAGACATAGATCTATCAATTTTTGAGGGAAACATAATAGTGGTGATGTAAAAGATAAAAAAGAGAATTAAAATGAGGAGACTAATCCTTCGACAAATACTGGTGCAAAAGGTGCAGGAGATCAACATGAAGTGAGTGTCCCTTCTTTGGGGAACTCTAATTTTGGAAAAGGGTATAGTATTCATCCTTTAGAGAATTTAGGGAATGATGAGAAAAATAAATATGATGCAAAGGAAAAGATAGTTGAAAATAAAGATGCTTCTATAGACACAGGTTAGAGTTCTTTTTTAGATTCTTTCAAAGACCTACTAGGGATGCAGATACAATTTCAATGGGTGGTCACACCCCAACTTCTAAATTATAGATTCCCACTCATGAGGGTCAAGTTGAATCATCAAAAATTCCTCTCCTTCACAAGTTATGAGATGGGGAAATTTTGCATGCTTCTCCAAGGAAGGATATTCTATAGGGACACATGGACAAAACTGAATTAATTGATTTTGCAATAAATATTATTCAAGAAGGTTTATTAGAGGTAAAAATTGATGCTTCCTTACTTCCAGATCAAAATTTAAAAAATTTAATGGATTCCTTTAAATATCATTCCTCTCAAATGGTGCAAAAGGTAGAGCAAGAGGACCTAAGAAAGATAAAATATAAAAGAATTGTTGATGCATCTGACTGGTGTGCCAATGCACACAACAAATTGCAAGAAAATATAAAGACGTTTAAGGACTATGTTGATGAAGTCACTACACTTTGTCAATTTTGTTTAAAATTTCCAAGCTCGACCAAGAACATCAAAGGTCAGATTGACTCCATTGAGTCACATGTTACTCAATTGGATGAGACATGTGATTAAATTCCAAAGGATAAGGATGGTTCAATAAGAGTTCAAGTAGAAAATAATCATGTGCAGTTGTCTTTGCTTCTGGACAAAAGAGAGAAAATATTGAGTAGTTTGGTCTGTTAAGGGAAGCAGTGAATTTGAAACTTTCACAATTATCTAGGTTGCTTGCTAATGGAGAAAAAGGTTTAACATAAAATGAAGGCTTCAAGTAATGTGGAGGAGGCCGATGATTTGTTCGTACAATTTGAATGTCAAAATAATATTCTCACCTCACCAAAAGAAAAAAAGGTTACAACCTTGGTGCAACTTACACAAATTTACAATAATATTCTTCCTTCTAAGAAAGTTGCAAAGGTATAGATAAGACAATTTTGTCTTTGTATAAGTTTTACAGAGGATTATAGTATCTTTTTGAGTTTTTTGAAAATATTTTTGTGCATAGAATCTATTTTTGGGGCATCTCCATCTTAGGGGGATTATTTTTTGTAGAAATAATATAGTAGGGGGGATTTTATAAAACTTGGGCTGATAAAAGTAGATGTTATGCCCTTTTCCCTTTATGTCAAAGGGGGAGAGAAGACTTGTAGATAAATGAGTGTTGCCATCAATGAAAAAGTGGGAGATTATTGGAAATATCTGTTGTCATTGATTTCAACTCAAGATGTGTTTTCTTTGATGACAAATGTATATGTTGAAGTTTTTATACTTTAGAAATAGTGGAAGTGCATAGAAATTTGTTGATATAGTTCTGGCAGTGCAGTATATGGATAAATGGTGATCCACCTGATGTCCAAGTGTGATGCAGAGGTAGATACACATGGTATAATGTATTTACAATATTCTTACAATGATAATATCCATTTTTGGTGTACCACACATGGAGATATGCTACAAAAGTTTTGTTAAGGTATTCATAGTGTATACTCTAAGGTAGAGTCATGGTATTTTGGTTTGCATCCTTCTGTAAAGATTTTTTTTATATTTTGATTCAAAATATAAGATGGTCAAGATGTGAAGGTGTTGTATTCAATAATTCAAGTCATTACACCTTGCGTAGTGAAATTTATAAGTGACAAAGTTTCAATAAGTTCTTTGGTAGAGAAAAGTGTTGATAAAGTCCTAATGGGAAGCTTCACATTCCTCTGTGAGATAGATGTTACTGTGTGGACTTGAGGATATATTAAAAGAGGTATATGGGTTCATCCTTGAAAGTCTCAATTTTTTTTGGTGCACAACAATGCAATATCATATGTGTTGAAGTGTTACAAGTTGTCTAGGATGCTCTAATTTCTTTAGTTCAACATGTTTCTCTTTTTTCACTGGAACATAATGATTAGATACTTTAAAATAAGGTTGAAGAGACATTGTGCATAGTCTTTGTTGATCACATCTCAGTCCACATAATTTTTTTTGGTCTCCCCTCGATGGTGAAAAGTTGAACAGTTGGTAGTTTTGATGATATGGTCATTGTTTGGGCCACTAGGCTTGTTACTTTCATCTATGGTTGGTCCTAATTAATTAATCTTTCTTTGGAGGATTTTTTGAGATGTTTTTTGGTCCTGTTATGTCATTTGTTGATCCACAACTCATTTTCTCTTCATAATGTATATGTTTGGAGCCGACCTATGTAGTATCATGTTTTTATTCTAATGGTCATCCTGGAGTTGACCAAATTGAGATTTTGAGTTGTTGTGGAGTATATTTATAGAAGATAAAAATAATTGGAAATGTGGTTGGTGCATGGAAAATTGAGATTGTGATTTTTTTTTAAGATGAAGTGTGTGAAGTCTGTATGATAGAATATTTGTGTGAAAAAGGTATTGCAACATTAGCATATGTTGGATGCTTCTTTCATAGCAGCTCATGTTTATATTTATCATTATAATTTTTATGTACCCTGCCTTGAGATAGCAAGTCTCAGTAGGTCCTTGTATATTTACCTAAGGTTGTGTTCCTTAGTGTGCAAGCCCTTAGGTAGCAAGCCTGAAACAAAATTGTAATTTTGTAAGCAGTGAGCTTCATATATTGTCAGTTAACTCTCACCGTGGTTTTTTCCTCATTGAATTTTCCACGTAAAAATCCTAGTATTCTTCTATGTTGCATGTTTTCATTTCTTCTCTTCTTTCAGTTAATTAGATGTGATGTGTATGCTGAAAATGTGAATGGTTAAGTTTTAATATGTGCTAATTCACCCCCCTCTCAACACTACAATGTGTTCAAAAAACCTTTATGGTAGAGACAGGTTGAAAGGAAAAATAATTTGTCAATTTTTTTTAGTGGTTCTATACACTTAAAGAACTAATGAGATGTGCTCATGTCCCAATCATGACAACCAACATTAAAAAATTTAACGATATTTTCTAGTACTTTATGTGTAGCTTCAATAGTGTTATTCCATTACAAGTGATAAGGATAACCTTTTTGGGTCAACCAACATCCCTTCCTTACAAATGACATGCCAAAAAAATTGATGAAGGGTATCATGAAGGTACATTTCTTCAAGTTGAGCACAATGCTCAATTAATAACATAACTTAAAATCAAGCCTAAACAATCCACATATTTAGCCATTAGTCCATATATAGTCTAGACATCCAAATAGATTTATAGAATCTCATATATAAGGCCCTTGAAAGAACTAACCATAATTCACAAGAATACAAAAATCACATTTTAAAAACTAAATAACATAACACTATAGTAAAAACAACCCCATTATATAGAAAAGGTAAGTAGGGCCTTATTTTTTGCTGCAATATGCACTTGGTGGTAACTCAGAACCTATTACTAAGTATGCATAAGTTTTTCCCCCAGCCACACCTTTTAGGATTTTCTCTATGAAAGGGTTAAGAAATGGATATGCTATGCATGTATTTGATTGAGTTACTTATAATCTAAATCAACACATCCTAATTTTCCTATGCTTCTCGATCAAGATAATCATAGGACTAATAGATTCAAATTTGTGTACCTCAAATATTACACCAAATTTGAGCATTTGGTCTACCTTCAATTTTACTTGTGGAAAAAAGTTTAAATTAAACCTATAGGAGTGTTTTTTGGTTGTCTTGAGTATATTATTTTACTTATATTCATTTTTTCCCAAAATGGGTAGATATCCCTTATCTTTTAATATCCATATAGGAACAAATTAGCATACTCATGCAAGAGCTCAACAATGTGCACTAGATCCTCTTATTTCCAATAATCATCGGTAGTGGCCATTTGTGGTGTGTACTTTGTGCCATTATCAACTTTATCCATATTGAGAGGCTAATAATAATATGTATGCTCTTCTTTAGTGTGGTTTGCAAGTTGCCAATTACCCTCTAAAGCATTTATATTCAAGTGGCATATGCTATTTTCTTCATCTTTGGAGATGTTATTTTCCTCTATGGACTATAGGTGTTTCTCAAAGGTGATCATTTCTCCTTTCCTTTCCAACTAGTTATGTTATCTTTTGGTGAAAAATTCTTAAGTTGTAAATCACACATCGTCATCTTGGATTAGTGGCTTTGGATTCATATTCGTTGTAGGTTTGTCATCCCAATATGATCTTCTCCAAAAAGTATGATATGTAGATGATCAATTATTGATTGTAAAATAGGCCATGGTTTTTAAAAACTAAACACATATGGAAATTTGTCTACAAGTAGTTCCCAAGTATTTATCTCCTAAAAAAATTACTTGTCTTGATGTCAAGCATGTGTTAATTGATCAATGTGAATGGAAACTAATGCACCCATTGTTAACAAAAAAAAGCTCGATAAACCTACACAATAGAAGTACTAAATATGCAATCTGATACAAAAATAGAATAATGGAAATCAAAGACAACCCATATTATTTTTCACCTATAAAAATCATTTCTATTAAAAAGCCGAGCATAGTAAAATATTTCACTACTATTAAAACTAAACAATCTTCCAATACAATAATGAATCTCTCTACCTTTACCCCTAAGCATGTGTAGATATTAATAGATACATCAAAATTAATTTTATATATAAGCATAATTGCTTTGAAACATAAATGAAAATAAAAAAATCCAAGAAAAACCCAAAAAAAATTTCAAAAAATGCTATTGCGAATAAAAATTTTACTTTACCAAAATACTATCACAATTTTCCACTCAACCTAGAATGTTGATGTAAACTACACTATTGATTCCAGCCAAAGCATTAAAGATAGAAAGTATACTAGTATATCTATAAGGTGATATTAACACCCTGGAATATAGGCCCGAGGTCCCTCACAAGTAGCAATGTGCACGCACGAAGGTGTTACCTACAAAATTTGGACCTTGAATAACTTCGTTTGCATGGTCTTGTAATTATCACTTTTGGAAGGCACTTACCAGTGTTTCTCTTTTTGATAGGTTCACAAGCAGTGATTGCACATGCCCTTGTATAGGCCAAACTATGGTGCAACTCTTTCCAATCAATTCATATTCACCATTCATTCATCATGTTAAAGGGACTTCTAAATCTAATTTTGAAGTGATGTCCCATTCTAATATGCCATCGTGAGAAGATTCAATGTAATCCCACCACCTTTTTTTTTATAGAATATCTTCTACATCATTTTCCTCAATGTTGACAAACTCTGTGAAGGAAGAGACTTGTGCAGGCACTAAAGGGAGAACTTCCCATTTATTAGCATTCTCAAAAATCATGGATTTATGTTTTAAGTAATTGGAAACATTTTAGTTGGCTTATTTTTCTATGTCCTTAAAAAATGAGTTTTTCTTTGGGTTTCCAAATATTTATGTTTTGTGGGGCCTTTGATCTTTTTACAACCCTAGTAGTTAGGATGTATTGGTTGTTTGCATTGAAATTTTGGAAAATATTTCATGGATCTCAATGCACACTTGAAAATGTATTAGTTGTGTGTTTCAAAAGTTTGGCACAAAGGAAGAGAATTCAAGTTCCACATTTTGGATTTAAAAAATATATGCCTTTGTTGTTCTCTTTATAGTTAAATATTGTCATAACTATGAAAATATTGAGCAATTTTTTTTATATACAAATGGAGATCATAGGTTGTATAAAGAAATTATGAAAAGTGTGTGTTGATCTCAAAATAAATTGAGATATCTTAGCTAAATTTGGTGGTTAATTGAGTGTGATTTGCTTGTTCAATAAGGGTTGTTTTGTAAATATTGATAGAATTTGAAGAAATGTTAGTAGTATTTGTCAAGTGCATCCAATATCAAGGAAAATATGAACTTACTACTGGTAAATGTAGCTAATTTTTATAAAGATAAGTTAGTTATGTCTCATTTTTAGTGTTATAAGTTGGAAATTTTGTTTGAAATTGATGAAGTAGGAGTAGTAAATTTGTTAATAGAGTTGTTAGTGTATGTATTGTTTTATGTTAGAAGATATTGAAGAATGGTTTGAACAAAAATTTATACAATTTGTTTAAGAATTTTATTTTTGAGGTTAAAGTGAGGCTTGAAGCATGGATAGAAAGAGAGTTTAACAATACCTCATATGAAAGATTCTTTGGTGAGCTCCCCAAATTAACATTTAATTGGTTGTCTACATGTAGTCATGTTTTTCTCTATGAGGTTTGAATGAAATTATGTATGGATTGAGAAAAGATTGTGGAGGTTTGATTTGAGAGACAATATTTGGACTGTAGTCATGGATTTATCATGGAAATAATTTTTGCAAGGCTACTTGTTAGAAGTTGCAATTGAAGAAGATAAATTTCAAGACATAAGGGAAGTATGAGATAAATTTAACATATCATCATATTTTGGATTAAGAAGTTAATAAATATGGGAATTGAAGTGTAACTAGATACATTGTATTAATTGAGGCATTATAAATAATATATTTGTGTGTTAATATATCAAATAATATGATCCAACACATGATTATTCCATATTTAGGGTTTATGTTAATCTTGTTCATTCAACCAACAATGGATGTGGTTTTTGGTTGATGGAACAAATAATCAAGATTATAATGCTATCTCTATGAAATTTGGCTCTCACCAATTATGTTGTCTTTAAAATACATTTAATAGATAGGAATCCTTGTGTGTGTGGGTCATTGCATGCTAGTATGCTGATTTCATATTTTCTTTCAAAAGTTAGTTTGGGAGGGTGTTGCAAGTTATATGTTGTAATGCCCAAAAAAATTAAACTTCAAATTTGACCACACAAGAACATTTTTTTTGTAACCAAATTCACTGTTAAGTTTGTAATCCTACTAACTACCGACTCAAGGATCCATAACCCAAGAAGAATTATGTACCCCTTCAATCATCTTCAAAAAACTGTATCATCTAAGTTCTGTATACATTTAGCTATCTGTTGCACCTAACCAAGGAGAACTATCATGACTCCTTTATGTGAATCACCAACTCTCAATAAATGATGGCTCTTGAGCCCTACCACTCTTTAGGAAATTATCAATACATGCATTGTTCTTCCTAATTTTTATTTCCATATGATCATCTCCACAAGGTAGTATAATTGAGTGTAGCTAAGAATTCTATTCTTCTTTAATTATGCATGAACTTTCACTTGCTAGATCTTCAACTTAACCCTAGTAGTTATATTACCCTTACTTTCATTTAGGTAAGGAACTAACCCAAGTTTATAATATTTTCTGTATCTTACCACACATACAAAATTAATAGTGGAATTTAATAACTTGGTTATTATACTCATCGTGAATCCATACCCTTATACAAGCTAAGAATGCAAATTCATTACCAAATGTTATACCCTTGGTTCCAATGTTAGTTATTTCATGCAAGTGCTAATGTGCATATGTATGAATATCATGTATGATCATACATAAATTAATTTACAAACTTTATCTTAGTAAACAATAAGGTTAAACACACACACACACATATGTTTTTTTTATATCCTAAATACAAGTAAATGGTTAACCTTAGAATGAAAAAGGCTATCAAAAAAGAACCTAATAGATTAATTTATAACCCAAGGTTAACATATATGTGTATCTTGCAATTTTAAGAAAACATGACATTCATATAGGATAAAAAGCCTCCAAAAACTCACTTATCACATTAAAACCAGATAAATATTGGAAATTGGATGAGAACATTCTACTTCTGTTTGTAGTATTTTTGATAATTTGATGGCAACTTTCTTTTCCCATTGGCATTGTTGTATGTTCTATATCCGAATACAAATATTTCATAACTGATAATAATTAATTTCTTTGAGGAAAATAAATCTAAAATTGTCTAAATTTATTCAATTCCATTTTCAGCACTTACTATTACTTGTTATATAAATTATTAATATTATTGTTTGTGGACATCGAAAAATGATGCTATCACCTCCTTGTTAAAGAAAGGGATTTGATTTCATAATGTTCACACTCAAGAATACCTTAAAGATCTGAACCCAATGAAGAATGTGAGAGATATAACAATAAGATATCCTATGATAGGGTTTGGGATTAGAAAGGGATGAATGAGGGGTTCACCACCAAGTGAAAACATGGAAAACATGAAATGTTTGAAAACACAATGTGATATACAAAAAGACCTATAAAGATGAATATAAATGCAAGTAAAATAGTTGAAGAAAGTGAAATAGAAAGTGTGCACCTAGAAATGTGTTGAAGACTAGAATGAAGACTAAAAATGCTAATGATCCTAAAATTTTGACCTACTAGGACTCATTTGCCATTCTAGACGAATTAGTCCCAGATCTGGAAAATTGTACCATAGTCTATTTCAGAAAAATGGGAATCCAAATCTGTAGCAACCTCTGAAAAACTAGTGTAGTGGGACTCATTTTCCACTAATGGTGAATGAGTCCACTTTGACTTTTCTGAAAACCTGAAAGGGGAATTTGAAGCTCTCAATCTGCTCTTTTTTTACCTCCAGGTGTCTAGATCTAAAACCCTAATTTTTGACACTGTGAGTGATTTTTTTTTGGATATTTTGACCTAGAAAATAGGGAGATGACCTCAATAACTTTGAAACCTATTCCTCAATCATCTCCAAGTATTCAATGTACCTAGATTTGCAATCACACAAAGAAATAAAACATAAGTGTTGATTGTTAGGGCATGGGGGTTTGCCTTAGTCAAACCCCTTTTAGGTAATTAAACCAAAATGATGAAATAAGACAATTAAGCATGAAATATGAAACAATACAATTAGAAACTTTCTATGATGATGGATCTTCAATTGCTGCAACAATGGATGAATAATCTTCCCTTGACTGCCTTAGAAAACTATCTTGATGACTTAAAATGCTAAAACCTTAGCTTGCTTGACTTGAGATGGATAATGAATGATGAATGAATAATTAATTAGGCTTTAGAATCTTTTTTATATGGGAAATCCACCTAAATTCCTGTTAATTTGATCCCAAAGCCCGACATTGAAGAAAATTAAACTTTAACCCTAATTTTTCCCACTTGAACCCCAAAAATAGTTCAAATGGGACCCATTCATCTGGACTGCAACAATGGATGAAGAATCTTCCCTTGAATGTCTTAGGAAACTATTTTTATGACTTAAAATGCTAAAAACGTAGCTTGTTTGAATTGAGATGGATAATCAATGATGAATGAATAATGAATTAGGGTTTAGAAGCCTTTTTATATATAAAATCCACCTAAATTCTTGTTAATCTGATCCTCAAGGATGACATTGAAGAAAATTAAACTTAAACCCTAATTTTTCCTACTTAAAGCCTGGAAATAACTCAAATGGGACCCATTCACCATCCTAGGTGAATGGATCCCACCTGGGTGGGAAAAATTCACCCAAAGTGGTGAATGGGTCCCACAAGGGCTCTTTTGCTAGCTAGGATGTCAAGGAGTGAAGAAATCAGTTTTATATATTGGTCTAGTCAAGTTTTTGATCAAATTATGCCTCAAGATGCAGAATATGGGGTCATAGGGGCCTATTAATGATGATATAAAGGGTGATTAGTGCTAAGGACTCAAATTTCAATGTGAAAGTGTGATTAAATACACTTTGCAACGTTAAAATGAGGTCCAAATAGCCTACAAAGGCACAAGAACCAGTGTGAATGTGTAAAATACATTACAACAATAGATTAAAACTAGGTTTAATTTATAGTCCTTCTAGATTAATGTGAAAATATAATTAAATACATTTTACAACATTGAATTGAGGGAAAGATAGGTCTGTTAGACTTAAATGTTTAATAAGAGTCTAGAAAAGTGTGAAAGTGATTTACTACACTTTACAAGACATGTATTTTATTCAGTTTACAAGGGCCCAAGACCTAATGTGGGTGTGTAGAACATCTCACAATAGTAGATCAAGGAAACATTAAGTACAAATTATCATTAATTATTCCCAAATCAAGCAAGGAAAAATGCGTACTTTTTTGATGATCACATTGTTGATGACACTAATATTGCCATCATTTAATCTACTCCATTTCAATACTTTATCATTGGTTCAATTAGCCTACATACTTAGTAGTATAGATATTATAGATTACTAATATGTATAATGTAAATATTAATACTGATGATGTTATCCACGTAACATGATTTCCCTTTATATATATATAACTCTGGATAATGGTCATGACTAGCCGTAAAAAAAAATTGAGGCTTAGATACAATGTGATCTGAAGGGCATCATCATTTATCTTCTAGCCAAAGACTCCAATGGTTACGTGAAAATATGGTCTGCTGACATTTATTACTATCAATGTATCTTTAATTTTATTTATTTATTTATTATAGCTTTTGATAAGTTTCCATTGTGCACCCTCCATCACACACTCTTGCTGGCCCATGATAGGCATCTAGCTAACTTTCAAAACACATTGCTAAGTCTAAATTTTCATGCCAGACTAAAGGGAAGATCCTCCCTACACATGGAGAATATTTCATTATTTCCCAGGTTAAATTAAAGGGGTCCTGACAAGAAGTTGCGTCCACTTTTTGGCCAAAAAGTGGAAGTGTTTTTCCTGATTTTTTAGAATTTGACACATTTGGCCAAAAATAGTCACCAATCATAAAATGTAGTACTTGGAGTCTAGTTTTCAAATATGTAATTTATTTCAATACCCAGATTGTACAAATTGAGTTTCAATAGGCATTTCTAAAAACCACTATTTAAAAGTCACTTGTTTTATACCATACCATGCATGTGTACAAAATCCACATTTTGACCTAAATTATCATATTTTTCTAAATCCTTTTGGGAAAATATTTGCAACTCACTGAAGCTTGTTCTTGATATTTTTTTGTAATTTTTTATTGAAGATTTTTTTTGTTAAATTTTTATTAGGTATATTTGTTCTTTTGAAAAATCGTCGTGTATGACACAGATAAGATGACCTAAACTTGTCTATTTTTTATATATTTTTTAAATTGAAAAGAATTGTCTTAAGTTTGTTCTCATGCAATCCATTCGTGAAAATGTTATGTTGATCAAAATTTATTAAAATATTTAAAAAAATGATATGTAAAGTTCATGGACCAATTTCATCAGAAATTAATTGAAAAATAGAAAAAATAATCCAATTGCAAAAAAAAATACATATTTGGAATCTAAATTGTCTCATCTAAAATGGGTTTTAATTTCATTAAAAAATTCTTCAAAAAAATTCGTTAGCCATATGTCCAAACTAGGTATTTTTCTTTGACATTGTGAGGACCTTCAACTTGCAAGTCAAACCAAGTTGAAGGCCTTAGTTTGGATTCCCAATGCTTTTCCCAAACCAAAATACAAGGCAGAAACCCGACTAGAAAGAAAATTCAATTTCAATTTTTTGGAAACATGGGATCTCATTTTATAAAGCGGGATCCCACTTTATAAAACAAGATCTCAGTTTCTAATATTAAATGGCATGACTGTTCAGAGGTAAACAAGATCCTACTTTATAAATGGGATCCTGTTCCTTTGTCAATGATCCCCACATTAAATATTAGAAATGGGATCCCGATTATGAAAGGGGATCTCGTTTGTTATTAAACAGGATCTCATTTTTTTTAACCATTTTATTTAAATTTACTATCAAAAATTACTGTGAAGTCTGCAACTTCACATGTATGGCCGAGAGCAATAAAATTGGGCTATTTTTCATCAACTATTGTCTTTACAGGTGGTGAACTTGCATTTTTGATTAATTTTTTCAAAGGATGCATCATGTAAAGCATTTTTGAAGTGGAATTATGTTAGTTTTGTACTTTTTTGGAGGAACAAAAGGTCTTCAACTTGCAATATGGATTGATTTTTTCAAAGGAGGCATGAAGAAAATAGTTTTTAAAGTGGAATTGTGCTAGTTTTCTACTTGTTTTGAGGAACAAAAGAGGAAGAATTTTATCCTTAGAGGTCTTCAACTTCCAATTTGGATTGAATTTTTTGAAGAATTTCACTATTTACATTCATTTGTGCTTGAGAATTTTATAATCATGGGAGATAAAGCTCATAATAAGAGGAAGAACACATTGAATCTTGAAGAAATTGAAGCAAAAAAAGAGGAGAGACAAAGACAAAAGGAAATAAGAATGAGAATTAAATCAATGAATGATGGGGGAGCATCTAATTCTATAACTATTGAAGATGAAAACATTGAGGAGACCATGCTTGTAGATGAAGCTAATTTGCACGAAGTCAATTTGGAGAAGAATATGATTATACAAGCAAGTCCTACTATGTCTTCAAATACCTCTTTCAATGCTATGGATAATGTTTCAATATGCACAAATCCATGTACATCTTCAAATCCACATGTGGGTATGTGCAGGATCATCATGGAAAAAATAGGCCCTTAAGTGGTAAAAAAATTAGAAAAATAAGAGTTAGGCAACTTGACGTAAAATTTTGAATAAGTTATATATACTATTTCAGAAATAAGTAAAAATAGAATTTGTAACAAATTTAATGTAGTTTCTAAACTACTAGGTTTGTTTAAATAAATAAAAAATCTATTTGGTGAAATTTTGAAATTTCAATGTAGTAGTACACTTAAATTTCAGGGAAAAAATAAGAAGTAGGTGTCTTTCTGACCACCCTAACCACAATAAAATGATAATATTTTTTTATAATATTTTATATGTAACTAGAGGACTCATGTCTCAATGTGATACATATTTTTTTTCTAATTTTTTTCCAAATAAATAATTAATTATGATTTTTTGATTACAAATTTTAAAAAATATAAAAACTCGTATGTCTGACCATCTTAACTTGGTCAAAACTTCATGAAATTCAATTTTTGTTTTTTAATGCTATAGTATACGAAGCATAGAATGTGACACATGTTTTGGATTCATAAAATGTGATATCATTTGAAAGTTATAGACGTTTTTCAATAAACCTATCAATTAGGATATTAGTCATAATTCAAATAGAAAATGAATAATAATTACTTATTAAATTAAAATTAAAGAATAATTTATATTTGTTGAAAGCTGAGAATTTCCTTTAAAAACCCTTTTCGTTTCATAAATTTTGGGTAAAAAAATGTCATCAGCCACATACCCATCATATTGCTACTTTTTGGCCCATCATGATCCTGCACATACCCATGTTAGTCAAATGGTAAATTTGTATTTAAAAGCTTTACAAGATGTTGGAATTAATGATGTTGACATTGATAATATGGAGAGAGATGAAACTTTTATAGAATGTGTTGAAAATGAAAATGAGAATGATCCTTTTGTTGAAAATGAAAACAAAAAACTGTTGTGTTGATGTAAATGAAAATGAAGAGGAAAATGTAAATCATTTTGAAGTTGAAAATGAAAATTAAAATTAAAATGAAGATGAAGATGAAAATATAGAATGTGATGTTGAATTTAATGAAAATACTTTTATAAAAATTTAAAGTGGTGTTTTTGAAAGTGGTGTTCTTGGAGGAAAGTAGGAACACATGCGAATAAAATATACAACAAATTATTTTATCAAAAAAAAATTGCAATTCAATGTCAACTAATGATGCAATTGATGAGAATGCAAAAAATGAGGAAAACAATGAAAAGGTTAGGATTTTTTGTTAAACTGGTCAAAAAGAAAAGATCAATCATTAAAAAATGTTATGTCTACTGTTGCTAGTGCCATTCAATCTATTGGAAAAAATAGCTGATCTAAAGATAAAAATGCAGCAAGAAGAGCGATAACAACTACTATTGTTAATAAAGAAACTTTGAATAAAAGAATGGTAAGAAATATTAGTGAATTTTTAAAAATACTCCTAAAACATTGCTAAGAGTGGTAAAAAGAAGAGAAATTATAGAAAATGATCCTATCAACCAATGTTGGAGTTCTAGTGGTCGACTCCTAAGGTCTGATATGAAATTGAATGTTGAAATTAAATCTTTGATCAAAAAATATTGGCATGATAATACTAGGGTTTCATGTAATGCTAGAGATGTTTTAAAATTAAGGGTGGGGTCCAAACTTCACGATCCTCACACAAAACATAGGTCTATTAGATACAACACAAACTAAATTTTATAGAAATTTTTGTGGTGACTTAGTGTTACCTGGTAATAAAGGTCTTTTGAAAAATGTAAACCATGGTATTTAAAAATTAATAAGCAATGAATATCTTGTTGTTATAAAACACATGCTCATTTTCATTATTTTTACGATTTTTTTTAATATATACGTTGTACCTTGCATACTAACATGATTATACAGGAATTTGGTATTAATATGCCACCTAAAGCAATAAGGGAGTTTATTTTAGGTTTGTTTTGTGAAAGATCTACTCGTAATTTTTTTTATTTAAGTTCTTGTATTTTTGGACAATGCATTCACTATGAAAATATTTCATTCTTAAGAATTTTTATGCATGAAAGTGTTGATAACAATTTTGGACAACAATTAGTAGATGTTAAAATATTTAAGAATGTTCACTATTCATTAAAAGATGGAAAAATAGGAAAGCGTTGTGATTTAGTTCTAGAAAAAGTTAGTGTGCATGCATTCATGAGTGAATTTAAGAATAAGATTGTACCCAAATATGCCATGCACTCTCAACATGCTCGATGGCTTGATGGCCAATTTCGTGCATGTAGAAACACATTTCCAATTGGTACTATAATTTCAGTGGTTGATTTTGCAAAAAAATATACTCTAGTTCTGCAAGAGGAAATTCAATCACACTATTATAATTCAGTGTAAGTAGCTATGTTTGTCCATATTATTTAAATAGACATGTAGATGATAGCACTGAGGATGATAGAATTTTTTTGAGGGAATATCATTTTTATTTGAGTGACAATTGATTACACTCGTCAAAGTTTGTTCAATACTATTTTTGTATATTTTATAGAAATTTAAGAGAAAGAGGAATCAGATGAAAGAACATGTCATATGTTCAGATAATTGTATGGGGTAGTTCAAGAATGCTCAAATGTTCTATTGGTTAAGTAGGGTTCACAAGGAACTTAGTTTCCATCATATATGGAGTTTTTTTAAGCTTGGTATGGTAAAGGAGAACATGATGGAGCTGGTGCGTGTGTCAAAAGGATTCTTGCTAGAGAACAATTAAAATTCAAGGATGCAATAAAATTTAAGTATGCATGTGGGATTGTGGATTGGTATAATACAAGATTATCTGCACTTGGTTCAAGTGAGTACTCTACGGTTCATCAATTCTTTTGGTTGGTTGAAGAAGATAACATTGTACCTAGTGTTGACTGTGAGACAATCAGTGGATCTACTAAATGGAATTCATTTAGGAGTTTGACAACAAAAAAATGGACTATTTGGACAAGAGAGCTTGCATTTTTTTCCCAGTTTTGTATCTCAGGAGATTGGGAAGCATGTTAAAAGATAGAATGGGTTGAGCAGTGGGAGCAAAGATCATTGACACCTGAACAAGCACATGATGAATATGAAAGAACTATTGAAGAAAATGATCAATTTTTTGCATCTGAAGACTATGACCATATTTTAGACCTTGTACAAGAAGATAATTTAATTCAATTTATTTCATTTTATTTCACTTTATTAGGTTATTTTGTAATACTAAATTATTTATATGGATATGCGCTAGTTATTAAATCAATTTTTGTTTGTAGGACATGTCTATGTTGTTGTTGCACCTAAGTGGAATGAAGAGAAAATAGAATATTGGTTGGCGCATTGTGTGGAGACTAATCATAAGTTAATAGCACCTCGAGAAGATGATGATGGCTATCATTATCCAATAGGTACAGTGATCCCCTTAAACAAATTTTGATAACAAGTTTTTGATCCCCTTAAGAAATTTTTTAGGACAAGTCTTTGATCCCCTTAAGAAAATTTTAAGAACTTATTTGATGATGGTTTTCATGTTTTCCAATGGGATGAGTGGTCATTGTTCGCACTTGGCTATGAAAATACATAGCAAGGAAAAATGGTCTACCTGCATTCGAATATTATGAAACACATAAAAAGATTATACATTATTCAAATTTGGTGGTGGAAAAAAATATAAAACTAGATCGGTATCATGGAAGACCTACAAATAAAGTGCTATGGAAAATTTCTATTGAAGAGCATGTGACAATCATAGATGCATTGGAAAAAAGAGAGGACACAAATGGTACAGTGGAATAAGTAAATATAGGTAAATATAGTTTTAGTTTTATATTGTCCTTTTAAATAGATTAAATAGATGTTTCAATATTGGTCAAGTGTGTTATTAGTTGAAATTGATTTAAATTCTCCTTTTATAGATCCTTAAGCCATAATCAGAAAAGGGATCTAGTCCATGCAGATTCAACCTAGACAACATGGAATACTTGGTAAAAACATGTAATTATTAGTTAAATTATATTTAAATACATGTTTCAATTACATATTGATATTTATTGTACATTAATAGTTAAAATTGATTTATTATCCTTTTTTGTATCCTTAAGCCATCATAGCATTGATCTCATATTTTGAAACAATAAGGAGAGGATACCTAGATTCAACCCACACACATGTGTGGAATGATGTTAAATGTAGGTACTTGAATTGTGTACATATAGATAGTTTTATATAAATTTAAATATGTATGTTTTGATCATTTCATTGATATTGCTTGTACCTTTTTTATATTAGATGGTGTGAAGACCTACTAAATTCTGGGCATGAGTTTGAGATGTTCTTGAGATGTCATATCCAAATTTTGTAAACATTGTTTTGAGATGACATATATGTAGATACATACCAAATTAAAAAATTTGTACAAATTACAAATACATGTACATACACAATTATGTACTTTATGTACTTCTATGTATCAAAATCGATATTCTAGATATTTTGTTTCTTAAATGTGCATGTTTCCCTACTTTGAAACATAATCACTAAATATCATGCATACATTATTGTTAAGTCAATAAATATCCTTAAGAAATTGTATTATGACCCCTTAAGACATCCTCTAAACCCTAAACCCTAAACCCTAAACCCTAAACCTTAAACCCCTCAAGACATCTCCTTAAGATATTGTATTATGACCCCTTAAGACATCCCCTTAAGACGTTGTATTACGACCCCTTAAGACATCCCCTTAAGACGTCATATTAGGACCCCTTAAGAAATCCCCTTAAGACGTCGTATTATGACCCCTTAAGAAATCCCCTTAAGAAAACCTATAATTAGTGTTGGATGTTATTATTTGTTTTGACAACTTATAAATTAGTATTGGATACCATTATTTGTTTTGAAAACTTATAAATTAGTGTTAGATGCCATTATTTTTTTTGACAACTCATAAATTAGTGTTGGATGCCATTATTTGTTTTGATAGGCTATAAATTACTATTGGATGCCATTATTTGTTTTGATAGCTTATAAATTAGTATTGGATGCCATTATTTGTTTTGACAATTTATAAATTAGTGTTGGATGCCATTATTTGTTTTGACAACTTATAAATTAGTGTTGGATGATATTATTTATAGAATTTATTAATGATTTTGTTCTCTAATCTTGTATGGTATTGTTTTTTTCCTAAAATTTTATCCTTTGTGGCATGGAAATGGATTTATTTTGTTTGTAAATGATTATTTATTGACTAATTATTGATTGACATGAATTGAATAAGTTCATTAACTAATTATCTCTACTTATTGAATGTGTATATCATGTATATCATGTATGAGATCACTAAATTTGTAAAGTACAAATATTAAAATGTCTTATTAAGTTCAACTTTAATTTCATATTTATATTTAATTTCACATTAATTTTCTATATTAATGTCTTTCCTATGAAGATAAAATGCATAACTATACATGTGTAAATTAAAATTTCAAAAAATAATAAAGTCCATAATTTATGTAAATATATTAAGTGCATGAAACCAATATATTAAGAACATGAATAAAGTCCATCAGAGTACAACCAATGAACTAAAGTCCAACTAAGTATTTGAGCCATGAAATATAAAGTTCAATAGAGTACATGAGAAACCAAAAATATAGTTCATGAAATAAACAAATATAACCCATAAAATCATGTTTCTAGGTCATGTATTGTCTCTATAACCAAGAGACCTCTTCATTCCATGTGGACTATGTGGATGAATTGAAACACTCTGTACAAGAGAAAGATGAAATCATATGTAAGACAATGAAAAATTATTTAATGACAATTTAATTTATATTTCACTATAAAATTAAATTACTATCATATCTGGGTCTGGATGCTCAAGTGCACCTGAAGCAACCTCTAAATTGTCTAAATCAATCTACATAAAAAAGACAAATAAATTTTAAATTAGATGTACAAGTCTACAATTAAAAATTATTTAATTCAATTTAATTTATAATTTATCATATTTTAATTGTACCATATTCTTAGGTTGTGCACCCCCTTCTCCAAGACCTATTTGTACATGCTCAACTACAAGATGTGTCTCATACTATAAAAGAAAAATAATTTAAAACATGTATTAGCTCATATTATATATATATATATATATATTCAATTTGAAATTTAGAATTAAAGTTATATTCAAAATATATAATTTATAATTGACTTTAAATATAATAAAAAATTTAAATTACCATTTGATATGGAGCCTGCTCTGCATGTCCTCCTCGAGGTGTAACTATGTCTAGGTTAGCGTTGAAAGTCACACTAACAAAGTCCTACAAGATCAAAATTAAAGCATGCATACTTGAATTAGGTTTATATATATATATATATATATATATATATATATATATATATATATATATATATATATTCAAGTTTTCACACTTTGTGTAGAAAATATTTTAAACAACCTAAAAATCAGAGGCCTCATGAGTAGCCGCAACATCTAATGTTTGCCCAATGCCCATTCTCATTGTCATATCAACCTAGACATACATGTAGACATTTAATGCTTATAATATTTACAAGTGTACATGCACATTTCATATATAGTGAATTCAAGCTCCATAATTGTAACTATACTAATGTAATTTAAACAATTTACAATATAAATGTGCCTACCCCTGATCTACGATGCCCGATGGTGGAGGAGTGTTCGACAACCCCTCAGGTGGAATCGATGTGGAAGCCGATTGACATGCCTAAATGAACATAAATATTTCAAACATATATGTGATTTAATTATAAATTTAAAACTAGAGTTAAAAATGATTTCATATATAATTTAAAATTTTGAAATCAAAATACCCCATAAGGGTTGTCGAGTAGGATTGGTGTCAATGTATGTACTCATGGAGTGGATGATATCCCCATCATTAGTGTCATTTGTACACCAAACATTTTGATTGTTAAAATGTATCACAAAATTTTCTTTGATATATACATTCATCAAAATTATTTTAAAATGAACGTGTAGATGTATATTTATACCTATGTTGCAATGTCCTCAGGGTGATGGTCTATTGTAAGAAACTCTACTATAAATGAACTGATGTGACCAAATGAACCACCAGAATCTCCATGTCCACCTGAACTAGGTGTGACCTAATCAAGTCCATAGAATACTTGATGGAAACTAGTACATACATGTGGGATGGTCCTCGACACTCTTGGAGTGGTACTCAGAATAGCTCCATAAAACACTCCTCCAATAGCGTCTTTATGCTCCCCACTCACTATCATAGAAGCATGCTAATCAAGGTCTCCTGCAAGGGTACAAAGGGAACCTAATGTCAAGACCACAACTCGATGATCAATAGGTGTCAAATTGGGAGGACCAAGAGCAACAACAAGGGGTTGCACATGCATGGGGCGTTGGGGATCAACCCTTGCCCCTAACTTCTATTGTGGCATGCCGCCACCAACACCCTAAAATGATTTAAAATTAAAATAATTGGTTATTTTCCCCATAACAAACTCTACATATAGTTTCCTCACAAAATAAAATGGGCACTCCCAATTAGTGTGTGGGGGACTATCAAAAACCATATACCATCGATCCTAAAAATGTGCACTCATCTGTGGATGTATGCACCACCTCATGGGTATTATAGATTTTTTGGGAGGAATGGGATGTCGAGTAATGGGGTCAAAAAAGTAGGGGGCTAGGTGGGATTTTGTTATTTTAAGGTCTAAAATTTGTTTATAAGAGAGATTGTCAGCATAAAATTGTCTAATATGATCTTTGTCTTCATAGATGCCTATCTAGATCAGAATCAATGGTCCTGATGGCATCCACAATGTTTTGCATCAAAATTTAAGAACTATATGCAATTTTAATGCATGTGTACATACTAAACAATAAACTTGAAACATTCACAAAAAGCTCATTTTATGTCTAATGCATATATATATATATATATATATATATATATATATATATATATATTACAATGTTCAAACATGAGAAATCATGATCTAGTAGATAGTCATAAAATATATACTATTATAAATTCATCATTATAAGTTCATAAATTCCACCAAATTCATAAATTCATGTCACTAAAAATATCCATCTAGAACCAAAATCATAAATTCACATCACTAAAAATATCCATCCAACCAATTTTATAAATTCATTACACAAATTATCCATCGTTCACAAAATTCATAAATTCATAACTATTTAAGATCATTGTATTAATTTAGAAACTATTGTGGCTCTGTACTACATCTCTTCATTTCTTTGTGTTTTCTTTTTCAGAATCAGAAGTTCTCCTCTCCTCTAGCCATTGTTGATGCTCATCTAAGATCCCATCCATAGTCCTAACAAGATCAACAATGGTTTGCATCCTAGATGTAATCATCCTCATAGGTGGTGCGAAACATTCTTCATTTTGAATAATGTTGATTTGATCTTGCATAGTTCTAACATTGGAATTGATTTGTGATTTCAAACGAGCACTATCAATTTCAGGTGGTGGAGGTGGTGGGTTATGAGGTGGATTACGAATATTAAATTGAGTTGATCCATGTGATCTCTAAGATATGAGTGAACCTGTATTAGAATTGTAATTTTAAAATGTAAGATACATGTTTAGGAAATACCCTAAAACCATTCAATATAAATGGCCTAATTGAATACAAATGATAAAATATGCAAGCCTCATTTATGTCTAAGGCATGTTACTTGAATGAAAATACAATTAACTATTAATATAGGACAATTTATGAATGCTATAGGGTTTATGATTTAGAGTTTAGGACTTAGGTTTTAGGGTAATAGGATACCTTAAGGGGATCTATGTGGTAAGGTTTTAGTAAAAAATGACATGGATTTTAAGTGAATAAAATTTGGTAAAGATGCCCAAGGAAATCAAATTTCATTAAGGTCCAAGGCAACTTCACCAAATTATATTCACTTGAGCCATGCCATTTTTTCCTAGGAACTTAGTAGACATAGATCCCCTTAAGCCATCATATCACCCTAAACTGTAAATCAATCAACCTAGATCATGATTTATCTCATTCATATTATAATCTTACACGATCTTATTATTGTTAAATTTTGTTTCCTTGGGCAACTTCACCAAATTTTGAGAGCTTATTTGATCCGCTTAAGAAATTTCATATTAGGACCCCTTAAGAAATCAATTTATGATTTAGGGTGATAGGATGGCTTAAGGAGATCAATGTCTAGTGAGGTCCTAGGACAAAATGACATGGATCAAGTGAATAAAATTTGGTGAAGTTTCCCAAGGTAACCAAATTTAATTAAGAGCCTAAGAAAAAATGATGGCTTTAGGGTTTACGGCTTAGAATTTAGAGTTTAGGGTTTAGGATAATAGGATAGCTTAAGGGGATCTATGTAGTAATATCCTATGAAAAAATAAAATAGCTTAAGGGAATAAAATTTGGTGGAGTTTCCTAAGGCAACCAAATTTCATTTTAAGGTCCTAGGACAAAATGAATGCTTTTGTGTTTAGGGTTTAGATTTTAGAGTTCAAAGTTTAGGGTTTACGGAACTTAGGGTGAAGTTTTGGTGTGCCTTGGAATATAATGAACTTGCAAGTTAGTGAAGAAAATTTTCTTGTGGAACAGTTGATTGAGATAGATCTTGTTTCAATTGACCAATCTAAATCATGAAATCTCATTCATATTATAATCTTGTACGATCTTATTATTGTTAAATTTGGTTGCCTTGGACAACTTCACCAAAATTTGAGAACTTCTTTGATCCCCTTAAGAAATGTCATATTAGGACCCCTTAAGACATTGATTTATGATTTAGGGTGATAGGATGGCTTAAGTGGATCTATGTCTAGTGAGGTCCTAGGAAAAAATGACATGCCTCAAGTGAATAAAATTTGGTAACATTGCTCAAGGCAACAAAATTTCATCAAGGGCCTAGGAAAAAATGATTTCTTTAGAGTTTAGGGTTTAGGGTTTAGAGTTTAGAGTTTAGGGTTTAGGGTAATAGGATGGCTTAAGGGTATCTTTGTAGTAAGGTCCTATAACAAAATGACATGGCTTAAGGGAATAAAATTTGGTGGAGTTGCCTAAGGCAAGAAAATTTCATTTTAAGGTCCTAGGACAAAATGAATGCTTTAGTGTTAAGGGCTTAGATTTTAGAGTTCAGGGTTTAAGGTTTAGCGAACTTAGGGTGAAGTTTGGGTGGACCTTGGAATAATGGACTTGCAATTTTGTGCCTAGTTTATGAATAGATTGACTATTTTTGTAATAGAAACACATAATTATGTATTATTAAGATTGATTTTGATGTATATTTTAACTGGATATATTTTTAATTGAATATAAGATTATTTTATTTAACATTTTTTTTCATTAATATTTCCCACTTAAATGAATTTTATGATATAAAATGTATAATATAAAATTAGTTAATGTTGAATCAAGTATTTTATTTTGATTGTTTGGAATTGAAAGAATTAAAAAAATAGATTCTTTTAGTGTCTAGGTAACTAGAGCAAAAAATTGAGATTTTAGACTAAACTAGAAGGCTAATTAACAAGTAATTGACTAGAATGAGGGTTAAGATTTTCAAAAGACAATAGAAAACACATCCAAACTAGAAATGGAAACAAGGCATGACTAAGACATATCAAAACATAAAATAGAAATGAATGTTGAATACTATCTAATTAAGTGACAATTGGAAATTGATTGTACACTTGGATTTACGAATTTGCTAACTAAATTTGCAAACAAACATTGATAAAATTTATGAATTGTAGCTATTATTTAACATATTGTTTTCTAATCTAATTATAATTTAACATTGAAACTAAAGTTTAACATATCATTTTCTCCATACAATGCTAATGAAATTTAAAACATTTAAGTAATGAAAATACATTTTCTTGAGCTTGAAATTAGGGTTTTCAAAATCAAAATGATTTGTTCAATTTCAATTTAGGGTTTTAGAGAAAAAATTTGTTTCAATTCAATTTAGGGTTTCAATTTCTAAGAAATTAGGGTTTTTAATGCAATTTTTTCATTTCATTTCAAACTAGGGTTTTCAAATTCATTTTTTTGTTTGATTTGAATTGTGGGTTTCAAAAGCTTGATTAGGGTTTCTAAATGCAATTTTTTTATTTCATTTCAATTTCTAGGGTTTTTAAATGCAATTTTTTTTGTTTTGTTTCAATTAGAATTTTCAAATACAATTTTTTTTATTTGATCGAACAATTTAGGTTTCAAAAGCTAAATTATGTTTCTAAAATACAATTCAAGGTTCATTTTTTCATTTTGATTGAGAAATCTTCAGGTTTCGTTACATTTTTTCATCTATTTTTACAATTCACTATTTCTACTATAATAGGAATTAAAATGCTTAAAACATCAAATAAATTAAAAAAAATGCTAAAATTAGTTATTTTATTGACAATTTCAATAAAAAATGAGAAAATGCAAAAAAATACGAGTGGATGGGTACCTAGAGACTGTTTGTGGAGGTCGTTGTTGCTCAAAACTCGGGATCCTATGGGTAGGTAAAATGCAATTTTTTTGTTATAAAAAAAATAAATACCATTAGGAAATGAGATTCTGATTTGTAAAAATGAAATCCCAATGTTTTGGGATCCCGTTTTGTACTAATCGGGATCTCGTTCCCTATCTGTTGGTTTGGGACCCTTTAAAAAAAAAGATCCCAAGTTTTAAAAAGTAGGATCCCGTTTTACATTTAGGCTTGGGATGTCGATTTTTAAAAGTCAGGATCTCATTTGTAAAAATCGGGAACCCATTTTTGCAATGTCGATTTCATTTTTTTGGCTAAGGAAAAAAGCTTCCACATTTTGTGGACTCAACTTTGTGCATTGACCCAAAGGAACTACCTCAACCTAAAAATTTTCCTAGTCACATCATCCCAAATACCTCCTTGAGTAGGCATTAGGGCTGCTCCAGGCTTCCATAGGGTGACAACTTAAAAATATATGCACAGGGTGCCATAGTGACCCCTCTTGCTCTCTGCTTCCCTTGTTCCATGTTGGAATCTAAAGGTAGTGATTAGAAGGTGGAGGCTTGGGAAAATTTTCAATTTTTTTGCTTATTTACATGTTTTTCTATGCTTCTAGATTTGTTTCATTTTGTGCTTCCCAGTTGCTGCCCAACAAAAATATGGAGTTGCATTGCATATTCTATCGAAGGATGATGTTCAATGCACTATTTTGATTATATTATGTTTTCCACTTATGTTTTATATCATTTTCTATTTATCTGACATTTTACTTAGGGATTACAAGGTTGAGCCTATATATTTAAGGGATATGTATTTATAGTTTTCTTTTTTATTAACCTATAGGTCATTACAACTATGCTGGAAAGCGTAGATTCCATGTTGAATTTAGTGGTATTATTACTATAGTTGTATGTATGTTACCATTATATTTTCTCCTACTTTCTTTTTAGTTTAGAAATATGTGTCTTACTGGTTAAGGTAATCTCCCTTGGTATAGGGTATTGGTTGACCATCGCAAGGATAAAGAAGGCTTTTAGGGTAAGGTCAAGTATGTTGAGCAATGATGGGTGGGGAACAATTATGAGAAGACCCATTGTTACCACAAGAATATTGATGGTTCCCTCCATTCCACTCTTGGCCCAAGATTCATCCCTATCGATCCTTAGTGGTTGACAGATACTGCAAGTGCTCTTTAATTGGGCTAGAGGAGTCAAAATGTTATTCATGAAGTAACCATATTACTATTTATAGTCATATAGTGACATAGTCTAAATAAATAGGATTTTTCCCTAGCCAAAAATTGTATTAGGTTGCCACTACAAGTTGCATAGGTCATTTAACATGTACTCGTAACAGATTAACTGGAGAAGATTGTTGGCAGGTGTGACCCTTGGTCCTCCTTATGGCACTAGCGCTTGGGTTTCTAACATGGTCTAACCACCTCCTGTGGTTCTTAACTAAAGCTTGTATCAGGCATTGACAGGTCGATCTTTTTGTGCAATGGAAAGTCCAAAAATTGGTATAAGAGCTAGTCACAGGTTCAAACCCCACACTTGTGATGGGGGGAATTGTTGCAAGGTGTGACCCTTGGTCTTCCTTGCAGCACTAGCACATGGGTTTGTGACATGGTCTAACCACCTGCTGTGGTTTTGAACTGAAGCTTGTATTGGGCATTGACAGGAAAATATTTTGGTGCAACAAGTCCAACAAAGATAAGGATACACTTGCCCCTAATTTCATACTAAAACTCAAAATAGATAGCCCTAATAAGTAGCATTCATTCACACATTGATTTTCCAAAATCTTTATTTGAAAATGAGAGATAAATTTCACCATTTTAAAAAAATATCATAGGCCCTCGCTCACCTGGGTATGCACATTCATTCAACATAAGTTATTTTACAAAATTTATTGTAATTTTGGAAGAATCATGTAGTTCCTACTGTCTAAAATTTCATAATCTATAGAAGTGAAACTAGAGTACTTTTAAATGAAAAACTCTAGCTTAAACTTGATACCTATTCATAGAAGAAAAGAAACACAAGCTAGAGCATGCCAGTTTTCACCCAACCATAAATGGGTCATCAAGCCCTTGTGGCTCTAACCATTACCCCCTAGCCAAGAGAGCCTATAAGGACCCTAAATAGTACATTTCATATGTGTCGATTTCACCAATTTCATCACACAAGAAATACCCTTTTAAACAAGATCTGAATAAGAAATGGATGCATAGATGTTCAAGAAAGAAATGAATGCATAGATGTTCAAAAAAGACCCACAACCAATTATACTTATCAAATTCAAATTCATAGCCACAAGGAGCCATACAATAACAGTTTATGTAAGGAAAGCTAGATGTGGAAGAAACTCTCCTAATAACAAAACCTTAGGGAAGAATGCAGATATACTTTTTATTTTTCAATTACAGTTCAATTAAGATGCACTTTGAACTAAATAGCAAAAATAGAGAATTAGACAAACACACATGAACACCAAATTTACGTGGGAAAACCCTTATAGGAGAAAAACCCACCACACCAAGAGAAGTCACTTTGTATTATAGTAACAAATAATTACATACAGAGTTCTAACTTATCTTTTTGATACCAGATTATAGTAGCTTTCACAATGATCAAAATTGTACAGGAACCTTCAAGTTACAATATTTATAGAATAGAAATCACTCTGATACAATTCAAACTATTCACATAATTGTTCTTCAAACCAACAAAACCATTGAACCCCTCTCAATCTATGATCACAGAGTATAACCATGTCACCCCTGTCTGTTGAGCTTCCTCACAGAACTGCCACAATGAACTATCTTCCAATAGTTCCCATTCGACTTCTCTGATTGGCTATTGGCTCACCACGTAGGATGGTCTTCTCTCGGTCAAAGCGATCAACCTGTATTGACATGTCGATGAGACACTAATCATGTCTCTCTAATGCCACAATACTTAACCATCGATGTCACCAAGAGTCATTTCCATCGGCAAGAGGTTATACCAAGCTCACAACTTGCATCGACTTCAATTTTCCTTTAAGAAAGACTATCACTCTCACAAGGACTTCATACCAAGATCCATCAGTCACATAGACATGAGTATTCACATCGGCAAGACAATCATCTTTTTCTGAGACATCCTATCGAGTTCTTTATGTTACTTTGAAGCCTCAAGTCATACTGAAAAATTGACAAAACATTTCACTATCGCTAGGAGGTTACATTGATGTTCAACAGTTACTCTGAAGTATTCAATAGTTAGAAATACTATCGTCCTTCGCTGAGAGTTCTTACTAAGTTCTTTATGCTATATCAAGCACCATACGGTCGACAAGACTTAACCACTCTTGCTGAGAGTTCTTACCAAGTTCTCTAAGTTACCCCGAGACCATCAGTCGCTAGGAGTCATATCAAGAATGAACTACAACATCGGTGAGACATAAGCACATCACCCAGACTTCATACTGAGACATTCATGTTTCCCCAATAAGCATCGGCAAGACAAACACATGTCGCTAGGAGTTCATAGTGAAGTCACATGCCTCACCGCAAGCTCCTAAGTGTAACTGTTCAGCAAGACATTCACACATCGGTAAGACTTCTTACCAATAGTATTCCTTTCAGCCAAGGGTCTCCCTAATATAGGAATGAATGGCCTATCAGCCAAAGATCTCCACGGGTGGTAAGAGGTCACACTAAATTCTCCTTGTCACAATGATAGGCTCCTTCGGTGAGACTGAAGCAAGGTCACAACGACCTGTACAAAACATAAGGCTACAAATTTTCTCACTGGCCAAACATAGAATATGTCACATTGTCTTGGCTCCCATATAGGTTTCAACTTGTGGGATTGAGACACATATTTCCAACAATCTCCCACTTGATGAAGATCACACAGACACCTCTAGAGCACAACAGGACTTACTGAAAATCATGGGCACTAAGGACCATTGAACTGGCACACCACCTGAACTTGTTTGTTCTCAGTGGTTTCGCCAATGCATCTGCAACATTTTCCAGAGTATCAACTTTTTCCAAACTAACCTTTCCATCCTCCACCATATCTCATACAAAGTGGTACTGTACATCTATATGTTTCGTCTTGGCATGGAAATTAGGATTCTTTGCTAGAAAAATTGCACTCTGATTGTCACAAAAAATAGTTATTTTCCCTACATCAAAATCAATGTTAGAACAAAAATGTTTTAACCAAACTACTTCTTTACAAGCATGAGTAGCTTCCATGTATTTAGCCTCTGTAGTGGAAAAATGACTACAGCCTGCCACTTACTCATCCAACTCAGTGCACCACCATTCAACATGAAAATGTATCCAGTGGTGGACCTCCTGCTATCAATTTCCCTTGCCCAATCAAAATCTACATAGCCTCAAATACTAAGATTCCTATGTGATTCAACCAGATTCCCATGGTAACACAAAGAAAAATTTGAAGTTCCCTTCAAATATCTAAAAACTCTCTTTACAGCATCCTAATGTGTCCTTCTAGGATTAGCCATAAACTAACTAAGTACTCCCATTGCTTGGGCAATGTCTGGCCTTGTATAGACCATTGCATACATAAGACTACCAACCACACTAGCATAGGGTACACTGGTCATGTCCTTCATCTCAGTAGGAGATTTTGGATAGTCTTCAACAGATGGCTTCATTCCCTGCAAGAATAGAACAACTAGTTGCTTGCAATCATTCATGCAAAATCTCTCTAGAATAATCTTGATATACTTACTCTGACTGAGCCAAAGTTTTCTACTATTCCTTTCCCTAGTTATCTTGATCCCCAGAATATATCTTTCTGCACCAAGATCTTTCATTTTCAAATTCGCAAACAACTGAGACTTAAGATTAGAAATCATTAGCTTACTATTGCCTATGAACAACATATGATCAACATATAGAGCAATAATAAGGACTTGATCACTTTCAGCTTTATAATAGACACAATCTTCTTTCTTGCATGAGTTGACCTCCTCACTTGCTAAGGTTGAGGTTCTTCTTCTTCTTCAGAACTTTCAGAACTACTTGAGCTCTACTATGTTTCAGGTACATTTTGAATTTTCAATTCCTCTTTCTTTGGTGTAGGAGGAATTATAGCTACATCCTTATTGTTTTCTGACTTTGTCTCTGACTACAGATCCAAGGTAGAAGGCTTCAGCTCATGAAAGATTACACTTTTGTTATTTACAACCTTCTCTATATCAGGATTCCAAAGCTTGTATCCTTTTATGCTAGCACTATAGCCAATAAAAATGCATTTGATAGTCTTGTTCTCCAATTTAGATCTTTTATCATACGACACATAAGCATATGCCTCACAGTCAAAAACATGAATATGTCTTAAAGAGGGATTCTTACCAGACCACACTTCCAAAGGTGTTTTCTCAATAAGAGCAGAATTTTGAGAATGATTAATCAAGTAACATGCAGTAGCAATAGCCTCAGCCCAAAACTTCTCCTCCAAGCCAGCACTACTCAACATACTTCGTGCTCTCTCCATCACTATCCTATTGAACCTTTCTGCAACTCCATTTTGATGTGGATTATAAGGTGTAGTCTTATGTCTTTTAATCCCATGGTCTTTACAATACCTCTTGAAATCATCAGAAAAAAATTCACCACCATTATCAGTCCTTAAGCATATATTTTTTCTTCCAGTCTAATTTTCTACAAGGTTCTTAAATTCCTTAAATCGACTGAACACTTCTGATTTAATTTTCAAAAAATAAACAAATGTTCTTCTCGAATAATCATCAATGAATGATACATAGTATCTTGAATTAGACAAAGAAGGAATATTCACTAGACCAAATACATCAGAATGGATATAATCTAGCAAACCAGAAGATTTATGAGGACTGGAATAAAAAGAAATAGAGTGTTATTTTCCATATATACAATGTTCACAGAATTCAAATTCAAGGTTACAATCTTCAAGCCCCTCAACCGGGTTTTTATTCTTCAAGGTTTTTAAACCTTTCTCTCCAATGTGGCCTAGCCTATGATGCCATAGCATAGTCTTCTCTACTAGAAGTTTTACTTCCACAGAGTTTACATAATTTGGGATATTTCCCTCTTTACCTCCATGAGTAGCTTTCTGTGACTTTACAGAGACAGTGTTACATTGAACAGCCTGTGCATCCAACTTGTACAAGGTACCAATTCGAGCACCTCTAGCTAGCACCATAGAGCCTCTAGTCATCTTGCAGTCATTTCCAAAGAATGTGACTTGCACTTCAATATCATTAAGCTTACTGATAGATAGTAGATTCCGAACCAGACCTGGTATGTGCATAACATCATTGATTCCCTTCACTCTTCCATCAAGGAATTGTATTCTGACTCTTCCACAACCAACAATCTCTAAAGTTGAATCACTTGCCAAGTACACCTTTCCACCATCATATTCTTCATACTTCATGAACTAGTCTCTATGAGATGTCATGTGGAAAGATGCTCCATAATCAATCAGCCAGACATCATCTGATTCCTATGTAGCCAAGGCTGCAATGAAGGCGTCTGCATCACTATGAGAAGAATCATTGTTAGAATTCTTCTTCTTCTTCTTCTTCTTCTTCTTCTCCTCTTTACAATCCTTTCAAACATGACCAGGTTGCCCACAGTTCCAACACTTCACCTTAGAATTCTTGCCAAGGAAATTTGATCTCCCTTCTGATTTTGATCTGGACTTCTTCTCCTTCTTTCCTTTCTCTTTCGATTTTCCTCTAATAGCAAGGGCCTCCTTCACCATCTCAAAATATTTCCTTCTCATCTCTTTTGATAACAAAGAACCAACATCTTCCATCTTGAAACTGGATGTTGTACTCCCAATAGCCATCACTAGATGATCCCAAGAGTCTGGAAAAGAACACAATAATAGCATACAACAATCATCTTCTTCAATTTTTACATGAACAGATGTTAATTGAGCAATCAACATATTAAATTCGTTCAAATGATCAACTACAGACCCTCCTTCCTACATTCTCAAAGAGTACAACTTCTTCCTTAGGAACAGTTTATTCACCAAAGACTTCCCCTGATAAATAGATGACAGTCTCTTCCACCAGAAAGATGCAGTCTTCTCTTCATGCACATTGAGAAGAATGGAGTCTGCCAAATAGAGCCTTATCAGCCCCTTAGACCTTCTATCTGCAAGGTCCCAATCTTCTTGCTTCATGCCTCTAGGTTTCACTCCAAACACAACAATCCAAAGATCACGATCCACTAAGAGATACTCCATCTTAAATTTCCATAACTCAAAATTGCTGCCATTGAACTTCTCTATTTCAATCTTTCTTGATGTGCTAGCCATCTCAATCTATAATTAGAAATTGAAAAACTTATATAGGACTCCCACTAAACAAAATTGAAACAAAAAACAAACGTACCCACAAGGATAACATAACTGGCCAGGCTCTGATACCACTTGTAAGGAAAGCTAGATGCGGAAGCAACTCTCCTAACATCAAAACCTTAGCCAATAATGCAGATATACTTTTAATTTTTCAAATATAGTTTAATTAAAATGCATTTTGAACTAAATAGCAGAAACAGAGAATTAGACAAACATAGATGAACACCAAATTTGTGTGGAAAAACCCTTATGGGAGAAAAATCTACCACACCAAGAGAATTCACTTTGTATTACAGTAACAAATAATTACATACAAAGTTTTGACTTATCTTTCTGATGCCAGATTACAACAGCTTTCACAATTATCAAACTTGTACAAGAACCTTCAAGTTACAATCTTTACAGAATAGAAATCACTCTGATACAACTCAAACTATTCACACAATTGTTCTTCGAACCAACTGAACCATCAAACCCCTCACAATCTGCGATCATAGAGTATAACCATGTTGCTCCTATCTGTTGAGCTTCCTCACAAAACTGCCACAATGAACTGTCTTCCAATGGTTACCATTTGGCTTCTTTGATTGGCTATTGGCTCACCATGTAGGATGTTCTTCTCTCGGTCAAAGTGATCAACCTATATTGCAATGTTAGTGAGACACTAATTGTGTCTCCCTGATGCCACAATACTTAACCATTGATGTCGCCAAGAGTCGTTTCCATCGGCAAGAGGTTCTACCGAGCTCACAAGTTGCATTGACTTCAGTTTTCCTTTCAGAAAGACTATTTCTCTCACCAGGACTTCATACCGAGGTCCATAAGTCACATAGACATGATTTTTCACATCGCCAAGAAAATCATCTTTTGCTGAAACATCTTATCGAGTTCTTTAAGTTACTCTGAAGCCTCAAGTCATACCGAATAGTCAGCAAAACGTTTCACTATCGCCAAGAGGTTACATCGATGTTCAACAGTTACTTCGAAGTATTCAATAGTCGGCAAGACTATCGTCCTTCGCTAAGAGTTCTTACCGAGGTCTTTATGTTATATCAAGCACCAAATGGTTGGTAAGACTTAACCACTCTTGTTGAGAGTTCTTACCGAGTTCTCCAAGTTACCCCGAGACCATTAATCGCTAGGAGTCATACCGAGAATGAACTACAACATCGGTGAGACATAAACACATCACCCAGACTTCATACCGAGACATTCATGTTTCCTTGATAAGCATTGGTAGGACAAACACATGTCGCCAAGAGTTCATAGCGAAGTCACATGCCACACCACAAAATCCTAAGTGTAACCGTTTGGCAAGACATTCACACATCGTTGAGACTTCTTACCGATAGTATTCCTTACGACCAAGGGTTTCCCTGATATATGAATGAATGGTTTGTTGGCCAAAGATCTCCATGGGTGGTAAGAGGTCACACTGAATGCTCCTTGTCACAGTGATAGGCTCCTTCAGTGAGACTGAAGCAAGGTCACAGCAACCTGTACAAAACATAAGGCTACAAATATGCTTGTCGGCCAGAGATAGAATATGTCACACCAACTTGGCTCCCATAGAGGTTTCAACCTATGGGATTGAGACACATATTTCCAATAGTTTTTAACAATATGAACAAATTTACCTTGTCCCATAAAAAATGTCATAACGATAAAAGAAGTTCATTTGTCAAAGTTTTGGGATTGGTCTTCTTTATTCTATTTTTCTCCTCTCCAACATCTCTGCTACTCTGAATCTCTCTTCCCATACCTCCGAAGAAAAAAATCTCCCAAGAAAAGAAAAACCCTCAAATATAAACATCTTGAAATTTTCATGCCCTAAAATGGACAATAAATTCCCTCCTAACATAGTTCATCCCTTCCACCCATAAAATTTTAAGAAAAAGAAATTATAAATCCAACTTCAAACTTGAAAATAAAACTTATTTTTAGTAAAAGGCATAAGGCCTATATATTTATATATATAATAAAATAAGTTTATACATAAGATTGCATGATTTATCATTAAAATTTACAAAAACCCAAAAATTTCCCAAAATTGTCCTTTAAAACAATATTACAGTGCACGGGAAATACAAAATTCATAAGATTTTATGATGCTATTTGTAAATATTTAGAAGAACACTTGAATATTTCATGTATCTACCTTCCATCTAACCGATAGACCCAGAGAAGATGCAAAATTAAAAAAAAATTGTTTGCTAATACTCTGGCTATTCTTCCATGTGAACAACTTGGACTTAATTTTCATCATTAACCTCTACCTTCTCCAAGGCTTCGGTATCACAGGTAGTAGGACCATCTTTTGTAAATAGAAAAAGGTGAACATGCACCCCACACACACAAGAGCTATAGCCTACAACCAAATTCTTTTATTTTTTATTCTCCCAAGCCAAGCATGAGCGAGCTATCAACCCCTTTCCTCTTTTGTTCACATTTTTTTCATTACCACAAGTAAACCTCCTCTTCTACATGACCTACATTCAAACCAGATGAGTTCCCTTGACCAGTCATCCCAACAAAATTAATGGGAGAAGGAGGAGAGTGAGAGTTGAGGAAGGAGATAGCATAATATTTTTCCTTTATAATGGCCATATCCTTGTTCACACAAACCCTTCGATAGTTCTTCATTAATGCATTCAACAACCTACTATCACTTTTTTATTGTAGCGCCAATCTGAAAAGAAACCCTTACATTAACACACAAAATTAAAACAACACATTACTCCACATTGTGGAGTGGGATGGCTAGGGTCCTCAAGGTTCTCTTGTTTCTTTTATTGACTTTCACATTTACTTGAATACTTGTTAGTTCATCATAAAATTAATAATTGAAATGAAACATTCACATGTATATCATCACTTTCATAATATTAGGATTTTCCTTACCTCAATATATTTTCCATTCTCCTCTTGGATGAGAATGACTTGGATGAGAACGACCCGATCTTATTTAAATAAGAATGTCCAATTCTTGCCACTCAATGTTAGGAATTTTACAATTTCAATTCTAGAGGTATCCTTGATGATCACATAGAAGTTAATATTGATAATGTTCAAAATAACATCTAGATGAATTCAAGGGATTTCCTCCCATAGTACTAGTCCAAGTGTTAAAATAAATTCAACCTTTTTATTGTGAACGAAGAAGCTACAACATAATTACCCAATCAACACAATAAATTAATAGTGGTAAGAAAATGGTTTTCTTTCCAAAAATTCAAATTATGTAAGTATGATCACAAATGACAAAAAATCACTAATATAGGTTAATACATGTTCATCTAGAAATAATCCTAAAATGAAGGTATAATGCTTATAACAAAAACCTACAATCCCTCCACTATCATTATACATAAACATGATACAATTCTAAACTAAGAGGTAATGAATTTCTTCCCTACACCACTAAGAGATCCTTTCTTTACTGTAGCATGAAATGAATAATGGAGTGAGAATAACAATAGTTAACTATTTATTTCTATAATTTGAATCATGTACTCATGGATTTGATTAAATTCATAAAATGGCCTACATTATATCCTTATGTCTCATGCGACACACATCACATCTTACTCTTTACACAACATACATCACCAGATTTATATCAAGATATAATTATCAATTTTGCTATGTTGATGAGGTTAACCAAAAATAATGGAAGCCACTAATGGAAATCATACCCATAATTGATGCTCATAGGGTTGGGGCATTACATTTCCCTCCCCTTAGACTAAACTAAACTTCCTCTTGGAAGTTGCTAAGGGTTGGGGAACATAACCTCCACCTAAGAATACACATATACGTATGTGGAAACAATAATTTTTCACTTACTAATTTGAGTAAAATCATATTAAAAAAGAAGAAAGAATCAAGTATAAAATATTGAATCTCCTATACCACTCACCAATAATAAGCATACATAAAATGAATAGATCCAAAAGACTTAAATGAAGGGCGGAAATGCCAACTACATAACTCTTAGATTAAAAACCATATTCTTCAAGTTTTAGGGCCACATATATAAGTAAGGTTGCATAATGTAATGCCCCACTGTGTGAACCACAATGGACAAAAAAACAACCATATTTTTGCTTTTTTTTTTGAAAGTGAAACATTGCATAAGATGAATAAGTACATTCTCAGCATGAAAAGTCATTATGCATTTGCAAATTCATCTACGTCCTTTGGGGTACATGAGCCAGACATTAAGATTCCTAAACTTTAATCAAACAAAAGTGAACAAAAGCCAATAGTATATAATGATGGCATACAACCATTAATGATCAAATGCAAAGAAAATGATACAACATTTTATAAAAATTCAATTCATAGTTCCATAATACAATAGTGGAGCATATTTCCATAGATACAACATATCAGATAATGACTACCACATAAGGTTTACAAAGGTAAAATAATACATTACGGTCATTTTAGGAGTACATTACATCAATTTAGGAGTACAATACATTACTTTGGGAGTCCATATGCATCCTGTCATGCAGAGGAAAATATACATAACATACAAGAATGTTACATAATTGAACATGGTACAATAGAACTGAGGTGGATTCCTAGATCAACAATGTCGACATGAACTTAGACTGGGGACCCAATGGGGTGCATAGCGTGTTCCACCTAACCACGTGGACCTGAAGGTACACCCCTCGTGCTAGGAGATGACAAGAAAGGACCCACAACCAAGATAGACAAGTAGAACGATCAGAAGACCAACAACAAGGTCAACCAAAACATAACATACAACAATCTCAACAACCACTTTACTAGGTGACTGCTTCTAGACGCATACAAAGGGAAAAGTAAGGGATACTATAACACCAATATTCATATACTCCAAACTAAAAGGTATGCAAATACTTGGGTTCCTAAAGAAACTCACATCATGGAACTCAAGAATGACTATGTAAAATCTACAAAAAGACAAGTGTAGAATAAAATTAACAACATCATAACGAAATCTTCAAACTTAATCAGAGCTAACATGGTCAATTCAGTACAAAATTGATCACATTTACCAATAGTAAATCAACAAATAAGGCATCTAAGGGAACCCTCAATATCCTCCTTACATGATACCCATCGACTAATTACCCAAAAAAAATTTAGTTCTAGTGAAGGACATGTTGAAAACCACATTTTACTAAGACTATCAAATCAACTATTAACTGATTATAAAGGAAAATCATTAAATATTAAAAGAAAAACTAATTCAAACTATTTAATTAAATCCCTCCAATTTCTAAACATACGTAAATCAATTCCCTATTTAATTTTCCAATTTCCTTCTCTATCAATTTACTTACTGATACTAGCATATAATATCAAACTTCCCTTTAACTCATCTCTTTACCATGGACTTCCCCTTTTAGACCATACCCACAACAACCCATAACTAACCATGATATCAATTATACTACTTTGCAAGGTGAAATCACAAGGAAAAGGATAATTTAAATCTATTTGGGTAAACAAATCTATTCAAATATCTATATACAACATATAAATTTTTCCCTATTCTTAAGATTACATTTACTAAAACTTTTCAAACATTCCTAATTAATTATATCAGAAATTAATCTAATAACTGCTCGCATGACGATTACAAAATAATCTTGAAAAATCAATATTCAACAATTAATGAAGAGCTAATTTAATTCTTTTCTTTAAACCAAATCCTCCAATTATCAAAATAGAGAAAGGCCAATTTCCTCACAAACATAAATTATATTAAGTTAATATCTTCTTTTAACCTAATTTAATTTGATCACATAATTATCTAATTCTCTTAAAAAGGTAAATTACTTAAATATTTAATTTTATATAAAAGAAATATATTTATTCATCTTAAATTACTTGTTTAATGTCAATAAGGGAATCTACCCCTCTCGCTTAATTACCCTAAAAATATTATATATTATAGAGAACTTCAAAGAAAACCATCTAACCATTATTCGATCAATTTAATTACTTATTTAGTTACCTTTTATCTATCAAGTATAAAAATTTATTAAAAATTATCTTTAAAATACTTACTACATTTAAATGTATGTGTACCCAAATTTCTAACAAGAAAGTAAAACTCTTCGATATAATTTAAAACTACACATTCCCTAATTTCATTAAACACCAACCTAAGAACATTCTAAAATAAACTCTTCCTTACTTCATATTATCAGTTAGGAAGATTATTTATCTATATAAAAGTCAATCAAAACCCTTGATAATTAACCAAAAATCAACATTTAATTCCCTCTTTTAGCTAAGTAATTAATTATAATTAATTTTAGATTCTCATTAATGAAACTAAATAATACTTATTATTTATGTGCCTTATCACTAGAATATAAGTCATATAATAAAATTCATAATCTATAGGTCCTTGAAATTTTTATTTTTATTTTTAGTAATGGAATGTAAAAATAATATCTCAATTAGTATACTTTCCAAAGGAATTTTATACACCAACTATAAAGGAGGTAGATAATTTTGATTAATCAAATACAACCATATAGTTAAAAGACTATATGAGAAAAACACAATTAATTAATTTCACTAATTGTTATATAATTGGTATTATATTGTACAATAATATACTCTCAGATAGTGGTAGTAACCATTACATTTGTAAATTTACATTGCATAAAGCAATTCACATCTTTCAAACTACAAATTGCAGCAGAAAGGTTAGTGTTAAAATTATCACAACATTCACATCCTTCATCCAAAATTAAAAGTTCAATATGTTCCAGAAAGAGAATGGAACAAGGAACAAAACCCATAAATGGTTTTGCAAGAGTTCTAAACACTTGCGAGTAGACTTTTTTGTAACTCAACCATATAGATTAACAACTATATCTTAAAACTTGATTCTTCTAGTTTACACATACTAGTTACAATACTAATGTTTGCATCACTCTCATAGAAAAGGTAGGAATAGGCTCATGACGTATCCCATGACCACTTAGTTATTATTGAATGTTAATGTAAATTTATTTCTTACAATCATATTTAATAGCAAAAAAAAAACATTGAAAGATGACAAAAACCATCTAAAATATTCCACTACGAGATTGAAGGAATTAAGGACAAACACATAACCAAAGACTTACCTAAAATCCACACCTAATATTATAGAATTAAAATATTTTCTAGAGCTCAAGTAAATGGTGAAGGTCATATCTACATCGCATTCTCCCTCTTAGTCTTTATCTTCCTTTGATCCACTATTACTCAAGACATACTCTTTCCCATTAGAGATTTATCTTAGAGTGACGAGATAGGGAAGATGATGCAAAAGATGTATATTTAGATGTATCAAAACCCTTTGAGTTTCAAATCCTTTCCCAATTCTGTTACCACTATGGGTGGATAATTGCATTTAGAACTTAAATAAAACTAACCCCCATCCTATAGAGAACACACAAAACCAATGGATTGGATAAAATATCTCTTATATTACTCATAAGCATTAAATAGACTCTCTATGAAACACACAATATGTCTATAAATAAATATATTTAGGAAAAATCATATATCTTCTTGTATAATTAGAGCAGCAACAAAGTATAAGACCAATACATACATCATGATTGAAAACCCTAAGTTATGTGATACTTATCCCTTTTAATAGCAATAATTTTAGTTTTCAATTTCATTATTATCTCTTATTTTATATGGTCACTCCAGTGATGAAAATAGAATTTTGGGTTTAAAACTAACCCAATCTGATCACCACGCATCGGGAAATTAGAGGAGAACTTGTATTTAAACCAAATTTAAACTTTTTAACTTATCCTTCACTACAAGTATAGACAAAAATAATTATATTTATATATATATATATATATAATTTTGATTTGTATTTCTCTAGCTAGACAAGTATATCAAACCTATTTACCTAGCATAAATTATGTGCCCAAAATTGCACAGATGTAGCAAACGATTATGACTAGACAAGTATATCAAACCTAGTTACCCAGCACAAATTCTATGCCCAAAATTACACAGATATAGAAAATGATTATGGGTCTTTCTTCATTCAATTGAGTGTTGAAACAAAAATAGAAACTAACTAGATAATTATGACTTTCTCAATGTCATATATACTAGATTCGTCCAACTACAATTTTTTTTTTTAGGTAAGCTAAAATTGAAAGCATTCAAGCAATGAATGTCACTATTGGAACTTCAAAATTTTCACTCCTTATGTTTCACTTATGCCCTACCTTTTGTCACTAGTCTTTCATGGTGTTTGGAAAATCCTAAGGTTGGGGTTTCATCTTTGTCTTCCTATTAAACCATAATGATTACTTTATTCCTAGGATGGGATCTATTTCAATTTTATTTTTTGAAGGCTTTTAAAACATCTTATGCCCCATTGGTTTGTCTAGGCCGAGTCCCTTTGGTTTTGGTTTTTATTTCCTCCGCGGGATTTTCTTCCATTTTCCTAAGTCTCAGTTGGCCTCGTGCTGAATTGTTTTAAAACAACTTATGTCATTGTTTACCGTCGGCCTAGTAATGCCCCCTTGTCCTATTAGTAAATGTTATATTTTATAGAAACCTAGAGTTCACGTTGCCATCGATCATTTTCCTTCAACTATCAATGGTTTACCGCCATCACACGATCGAGAATTTTAGGCTCTTTATGGATCGCAATATTGTGGGTGGGTGCCATGTTGTCCTCTCTGGGGGATGAATTTCATGTGACCATTGATCAACTATCATTTGATCGTATCCCTTTCCCACTATTTCACAATTAGAAGGTGCTCACTTTTTAATTCTCACAAATAATGAGGTGTTGCCACATGTATGGGGTGGGGCCTGAGGAAATTTTTGTGCGCTAGTGATATTTTAAATGTTTCACTGCTTTAAGAAAAACATTTAAAATAATATATTCGATAAGGAAGGGGAAATTCATTAAATGAGCGATCACCAAGCAAAGAAATTAGGGCAACGGGTCAAGTCAAAGAAGATCTATGGTGGATATTATAAGTTGAGTCCAGTCGCATCTTAGCCATTCCCCACCATCTCGTGATGACCCCCCCACAGTGCTTCGGTTGATTGCAATATCGCAGGTGACTGCCACGTGTCTCATCCGATGAAGCTGAAGGAATAAAAGGGTGAGTTACTAAAGTGTGTTGCATGTGCTACAAATGGATTGAGATGTTATGATCTTAGTGGAAAAGTTGCTCGATAGTTAATGATAAGGCCGATGACTATTTTGAAGGAACAGGATCACTGATGATTAAGATCGATGGTTGCCCACCATCGCGTGATCCGAATTTGTAGGATCCTTACTGATTGTGATATCATGGACAACCCCCGCATGGACTTCCTTCATAGTATATGGTGTGATGGACCCTTTTTTTCCACGTTGGTGATTGAGTCAGCTTATTTTGAAGACGGTCATTTGATGATTTGATTCAACTGAAGGATTGATGGCTAAAATTTAAAGTCTTCGTCAAATATGGTTGGAGTTGTTTGTGCAGTGCGCGAGTGAGTTTTAATGGCAAGAAGGATGCTTATTGGCATGATTTAATCAATAAGTCAGATGTTGTGGTTGCAGCGGTTTCCAGTTCTATTTTAATGGCAGTCTTGGCATGAGTTTCTAGTGGTCTTTATTCCTACATCAACTTTTCTAGGTGTGCCAATTTGCTAGTGACATGTGTAATCTCTGGCCCATTGCTTGTTGGCTCCTTCATTCTCTATAAGAAGGATTTCAAGGGCAGAGGTACAGGGTAGCAATTTAGACAAATTTTGTCGAGTCTAGGTGAAGTTGCAGAGCAACTTGTAAAGTCTGATGTTTTTTCAAGGAGGATTCAATTTAGGTTTTGAGTCATTTTTTTACAGGTTTTGAGTTCATGAGTGCTTAATGTTGTGTAATAGTACTAGCATTTGATTTAAAATGAAAAATTCAAGCTCATGTCTCTCCATTGTACTTGTATATTTGAACCTTCAATAAAATAACCAAGGGTTATTTTATCTATCTCACTATTGCGGTGTGTATGATTCTATTCTAGCTTTAATTCAAGGAGTTAATTAAAATTCTTGAATGGGATTATAGGCAGAAATGTATTGTATAAGGATTTGATAAGTATTATTGAGTTTGAATATATATTGATGAGATTGTAATGCAATGTCATCAAAGATTTCATATGTTATGTGTTAAATCTGTCACATACCCTTAGATGCTTATAAATTTGACTCCTACCTAATAGATATATGGCACTGGTCTAAGTTGTAATTACCTATATGATTTAGTATTTTCTTGTCTTTTCCTAGAGCTTGCTACAAATTGCAGTTCAATGACTATCTTACATTATGGTTGTGTTGTAGTTATCTCATGCTCCAGATAGTTGATATTACTGATGAACATCCAATTTATTTTAGTATTATCCTATCATGTTAAGTTATTAAGTGAGATTATCTGCTATTGTTAATGTTGTTTATGATAACGGTGCAGAGTTTGTAAACACATTAAGGGATTACCCTCCCGGGTCTTACAGAGCCCAAAGTGTAGGAGGTTTCTTAAAGTCTTTGTCAGTTGGTCCAAGTCCTTCAGCTTCCCTTGATTGGAATCGGAAACTCCATAGGTAGATTAGAAGACAAACCTGGTTATAGTGTAAAAACAAACCAACAAGATGGCAACTATACTAGGGACTTAGTTTTAATATTTCTTATCAGTGTGTTAGTTCTCCATTTTTCATAGAGTTGTCATAGTATTTCTATGATTTGAAGGTTGACCCTAAAATTATGTGTTAAGTTTATCCACTTCTTCTATAAAACACTTTTGTGTGTTGACAATACGAGGTTCCAAAGGTTTTCTTTCTCCACCATGTGCCTTTAGGTATTTGGTATTCCCAAGCTAATTGGGTGGAAACTCTGAAGTCTTTGCACCAGTGTACATTTTATTGTAAAAAGATTATTATAAGTGGAAAAAACTTGTGGAATAGTATGAAGAATTAAGAACACTAGGTCATTCATGAGGAATCACCCAAAATAGAAACTAGAGGGTGGACTTCACAAAATCAAGGACTTGATAAAGAAAAGACCAGAATCTAGTAATGTTGCTCCCACATCATAGGACCCTATACACCAAGGTACAAGTAAGCTTTTACACCCTATCCCTAAAAATATTGAAGAGGTGTTTAGAAGTTCAGTTTCTAGAAGTTCATATTTAGATAGTTGTGGATTTTTGATGCATTAATTAGTACACCGGTTCAAGAAGATGTGACATGTCAAAATAAAGGGCCTGTTAGTGTCAAATATGCTAAAAAGAGAAGTAGGAGTAGAAGTTGAAGCCATCATAGAGAATGCACCAGTGATGTGCCTCCTCTTCATGTTGAAAATGATGTAAACTCTTTATTGTCTAAACATGTACTAGAAGAGGTCAATTTAATAGACCTAAGTGATACATCAAGTTCTGATGTGACTTTTCCTAACCCTAATGATGTTTTTGGAGACATTAATTCTTTGAGGTGGGAAATCCAAAAGTAGGCTGAGCTTAAGACGAAAAGGGAAGAAGAAAGAGAAGCAAAGTTGAGAAATGTTGTGATTGAAAGGGATAGGCTGATGAGAAAATTGAAAAGCATGAAATTATTGAACCAACAAGAGCCTAAACCAAGTGTTGAGGGTCTAGTTGTACAAAAGATTGCTAATAGGGGAACAAAGCCTATGTTTAAATAAAACCCAATAGGCCACATTGATGTCCAACCCAAGCCTACTAACCTAAAACCCTCAAATCATGTTAAGTGTCAACCAAGTAGGATTTTCTTAAATAAGGGTAAGAAAAAGGTTGAGGGGATTAAAATAAATGAGAAAGTGATTCCCCATTCCACTCAATAAGATCTTCAGCCACATGTGTCATTTCAAACAGAATATGCCTTAGAAAAGGCAAAAAAGGAGAATGAAGCTCTGGCAGAAGAGTTGGAGAGAGCAAAAATGAAGAGGAAACTAAGTTTCCTAAAGATGTTAAACATGGATGAGGCTACACAAGCTTCCACCTCATCAAATCACCAATATTTTTTAAAGGACGGTCCTAAAACTAATCTAGAACCCACCATAAATAATTTTGGCTTGAAGACTCATGCAAATAGGTCTATAAATCCAAGTCAGGATGGTTCTAAAGTACAATATTTAGGGTCTAGTGTTGATCCTTAGAGGAATGAGCGATTTTTTCAACAGAGACTATACAGTTAGAAAGGTATAGGGCATTATTTTTTGATGGTATCCCTGGTTATCCAAATCCCATCCCTACTAACTTGAGAGAAAAGATGAATAAGTTTGCTGGTAATAATGTTGTAACAACAAAGGAACACTTGAAATCTTTTATGGATATGCTAAATGATTATGAGGTAGAACATGAAGATGTTGTAATGCAATTATTTGTACAATATCTGCTAGAAGATGCGAGGGATTGGTATAGAGGTCTACCTAATGCTAGTATTGGTTCATGGGATGAGTTTGAAAAGTGTTTCAAGGAGCAGTATGGTGATAAATCTAATTCTAGTTTTATGTTAAATGAATTTAATAACATCAAGAAGTCATTGAACGAGCCTGTAATAGAGTTTGATTTAATATTTCATAAATCAATGTATAAAATTCTTCAGGTTTTAAGGCTTGATGAAAATGTTTTTTTAACTACATACTTCAATTATTTTGATGCTAAAATGACATATCTCCTCATAGATAAGGACCCTCGGACTATGAGGTATGCATTTAGGGTGGCTATAAATATTGACAGTAACAGAAGAGCTTCTAGGAATTATGGTAGGAGAGAAGAACCTACACTTTAAAAAAATCCTAAGAATAAGACTGAGAAGATTCTGGCTATAAAGCTTAAGGATGATGAAAAGTGGGAAAAGTTTTATAATACTCTGAAAGACATAAAGAAAACCGTTGCTAAGCAAGATAAGGGTATAGGAAATGAAAGGAAACCTTATAATAAAAATGATAGGCCACTCAGATTGAAAAATTATCCTTATAATACAAATTGGAAAGATGGAAAACCAATCTTGCCTAGCCAAAAGCCTAAAAATGATTAGCATACACCAGACCCCTTCTAGAAAAATTTAGTGAATCTAGTAGCAGATAGACCACGGTGTGAAGTGTGTGAACATCCACGTAATCAAAATTATTATGGTGTTGCTCAGTTGCTTTTTTTTTAAGGAGGGGAAGAGGATGTTCATGATCAAACATCGAATTATGAGTAGGATGATGTAGATGTTTGTATGACCAGATCATATGTTGATGAGGTAGAATGTTCTTTTGATGATGAAGAACAAGAAGATGATATGGATAATCAAAGGCAGAGGAGTGAGATGTACCATCAATACATCTTTTCTGATGAGTAAGGTGATTTTGATCATAATGCTTGCAATATGGAACAGGCTAAAGATTCAATGTCCTTAAGGAGACCGTAAGAAGAAGAGATTGAAAGATTGACCGAAGAAATGGTTGCTCAAATGAGAAGTTCACTTCAATTGAGAAATAGAATTGTGGGTGGTGAAAAAGGTAAACCTGCCAGCTTGTTTATTAAAGAAAAAAAGGATAAAAATAGAGGTGTTAAGGTTGACAACAAAAAAGATGTAAAAGTCAAAGTGGTTCAGAATGATAAGGTTTGGACAAAAAAGAATGAAACCCCAAAGCCTCAATAAGATGTGACTTCATCACTGGCAAAGACCAAGGTGATTACAAAGGTAGTTGAACCTTTTGTAGAAGATAAGAAGCAAAAGAAGCTAGGAGGAAGTAATCAGCCAGAGATAAAATAAAATGATGAAGGTATGATGTATAACCTGCCTAAATATACATCTATGGATATGTTTCATGTTCTTTCTCAAATTAAGGTAACTGTACCTCTGTTAGAAATGATTAGAATCAATGAACACAAAGAAAATACAATAGGCTTGATCACAAATGTTGCTGGTAATAAGACTAAACAAGGAACTAGAAAAGAAGAAAAGGATAAAGAGAAAGAAAAGGAATTGGAGGGAATTGTGTCAAAAATTTGCCCTGTGTATTTAGGAAGTTCTATTAACATGTGCCTTGAAAATATAACTCCCTTTTTCTTAAGTGTGGATATGAATGGGAAAACTCTAAGGAATTGTATGATAGATTTAGGGGTGTCAAATAATGTTATGCCATTCAAAATAATGGAGGCATTGGGCTTCATAGTAGATACTGCTCAAGGTAAATGGTATGCTATGGATTCAATAGAAGTGCCAGTTATTGGAACTATCAGAACATTACCTTATAAATTGACTCATTACCTTGACAAGGATTTAGTCATGACAGTATTAGTCGCAGACATCGCACCTCATTTTGGGATGCTTTTTTCAAGGAAATGGAGTGCATGAATGGAGGGTAACATGCAATGTGATTTTTCATTTGGTACTTTCTCCATTGATGGTAAAGATGTCAAAATTGAAAGGGAATCAAAAGTACCTCATATGATTGAGCATGGCCCGATTGTAAACATGGAATGTTTTATTGACAGTGGTATAGATGAGTTATGGGTTGAGGAATTCTGTAACAATTCTGATAAGCCTACGACATTGATCGACATAGAAATAAAAAATTTGGTGGAATCTGATGGCTTGTGGATTATTTATTTTGATGGTGAAATTACAAAGGAAGGATCTAGTGTAGTTGTTTTGTTACGATCACCAAGTGGGAAGACATTCGGGTTCTCTTTCACTCTGTTATTTGAATGTACAAATAATGTGGCATAGTATGAAGCTTTGTTATTGGGGTTGAGATTGGCTGAAAATCATGGGACCATGAAGCTCAAGGCAATTGGGGATTCTTAGCTTGTCATTTCCCAAGTTAGATCCAAGTATGTATCAAAGAACAAGAGGTTGAAAAAGTATAGGAATGTTGTTTGGGATGAATTGGAAAGCTCTGATGCATTTGGAATAGGATGGATGGAGAGAGGTCAGAATAAGGTGGAATACCTATTAGCTAATATTGCAGTAAGACCAGATGATTTGTCTTATGCTAGAATTTCAAAAGTTGAGGTGCAAAGTAGACCATCTATTCCTAATAGCATAAAAAATTGGCAATTTTTTGATAATGATGATGATATATTAAGATTTTTGAATTGTGTGGGAGAGTATGAATATCAATAAATTGACTTTGGAGATTTTGTTGAAAATATTTATCGTAAGGATACTATATTTGGAAATGAGGTCATTCATTTAAAGACAAACACAATTCCCAAAGGTATAGTTGTACTAGAAAGAGTGTTTGCTAATCAAGATAAGACAAAGGCTAGTCACACTGCTTCCCATCCTGATGACTTGGAAGAGATAAATCTTGGAACAAAAGAATCCCCAAAGAAGGTGTATATTGGAAAGAAAATGTCACAAAAGGTGAGAAGGATGCTAATTGATTTATTAAGGAAGTTTAGGCATGTGTTTGCATGGTCCTATGATGATCTTAAGGCATACAGGGAAGACCTTTTCCAACATGAAATTCCTTTGCATGATGATGCCAAACCTTTTAGACAAAAGTAAAGGCCTATTAATCCCACTTTAGCCCCCAAAATGCAAGAAGAATTAATGAAACCGAGGAATGCAGGAATCATCAAGCCAATCAGACATTCATCCTGGGTGTCAAACTTGGTACCAGTAAGGAAGAAAAATGGAGACATCAGGTTATGTGTAGATTTCAGAAATTTGAATATGTCTTCATTAAAAGACAATTATCCATTGCCCAATATGGAAGCCATGTTGCAAAAGGGTGACAGGATGTTAATGTCTATGATGGATGGTTTTTCTGGTTATAACTAGCTTATGGTCAAGGAGTCTGAGCAGTTTAAGACAACTTTCACCACACCATGGGGAACATATGTTTATGTAAGAATGCCATTTGGCCTAACAAATGTAGGGGAAACCTTTCAGAAAGCCATGGATGTGGCATTCTCATATTTCATTAACTTGTTTTTGGTGGTCTACCAAGATGACTTGACAACATATTCTAAAAAGGAAGAGGATCATTGTGAGCATCTGGAGAAGATATTCATTAGAGCCTTGGAGTATGGTATTTCTTTGAATCCAAAGAAATGTGTGTTCAGAGTATTAGAAGGAAAATTATTGGGACATATTATTTCCAAGGACAGAATACAAATTGATCCAGAGAGGGTAATTGTAATTGACAAAGTTCCACAACCCCAAAATGTCAAAGGAATATATTCTTTCTTTGGAAAAATAAACTTCTTAAGAAGGTTTGTGACAAATTTTGCTGAGGTAGTTCACCTTATTTCCAAAATTCTCAAGAAAGGAGCCAAAGTTGAATGGGATAAGGATTCTGTGCAGACTTTTCAAGCCATTAAGCAAGCAATAAAGGAGGCTCTTGTGTTAAGAACCCCTTGTTTTTCTAGAACTTTATAGGTTTTCTCATTTGCTTCTTTCCACACAATTGCGGGTGTGTTACAAAAGAATGCAGAAGGTTTCGAACAACCTATAGGTTTTTTCAACAAATTTGTACAAGTTGTAGAACTTAAGTATGATATAAATGAAAAAAAGGCATATGCACTAGTAAAAGTAGTAAAGGATTTTAGGCCTTATTTGATGGGAGCTACTATAATTTCCTATGTGCCTAATACTGTTGTTAATGACATCTTCGCACAATAAGAAGTCTCAGGAAGAATGTGTAGATGGATAAATAGGATCTAGGAATTCAACATTGAGGTTCAGATTACTAAACTGGTAAGAGGACAAGGATTGGCCAAGCTCATGGCCTAGAGTAATATTGAAGCAAATCAGATAAATTTGTTGGAAGAAGAGAATAGATCACACGTGTGTGATATGGAACATTCTGAGCGGTACAAAGATGTGACATGCTATTTGCAAAGAATGAAATGTCCTGACAATTTAAGTGAAAATGAGAAAAGGACATTGAAGTTACGTGCTATCAAATATGTTATCATAGCTGGAAAGCTCTAGTGGAGAAATGGAGAAGGTGTCTTGCTAAAGTGTGTTGACAAAGATCAAGCAAAATAACTTCTGAGTGAGATGCATGGTGGAGTTTCTAGAGAGCATTATATGGCTAAAACAACTGCACATAAGATAATGAGGGCTGGATTTTGGTGGCCTACATTTTTTAAGGATGCACACCAGCTAGTGAAGACATGTGATGCTTGTCAACATTTCTTTGGTAAGTTCAAAAATTCTGGTAACTTGCCTCTAAAACCAATTATAGTACAGGCTCCTTTTCAACAGTTGGGTATTGATTTTATAGGAGAGATAGAATGTAAATCTAGTGGAGGCCATTCATGGATATTCGTGGCCACTGATTATTTCACCAAGTGGGTGGAAGCAATTCCAACAAAGAAAGCCACTAGTAGAGTAGTAATTGAATTCCTGATGAGCAACATATTGACTAGATTTGGGTGTCCAAAAAGGATTGTATTAGATAATGCAATGTGTTTTAGATCTGAGGAATACATAGAATTCTTTGAAAATCATGGCATCCAAATTTCTTATTCACTACCATACCAGCCACAGGGAAATGGACAGGTAGAATCAAGCAATAAAGTCTTGATGAAGATCATTAAAAGAATCTTGGATTAGAATAAAAGGGCTTGGGAATCTAAATTGAGATTAGCAATCTAGGCAGATAGGGTAACTGTGAAGAAGGTGATAAGTTGTGCCCCATTTAACTTGGTTTATGGGATAAATGCCAGGTTGCCCAAAAATAACTTAATGGAAATGTATAAATTTTTCCAGATGTATGATAATGAAATTGATGATGAGATGCAATTTGAGAGTGGAAGCTCTTATAGAATTAGATGAAACCAAGAGGGAGGCTCAAAAGAGAAATGAAAAGTTGTAGTTGCAAGTAAATAATTTGTATGACAAGAGGGAAACTACGAGGATTTTCAAAGATGGTGATTTTTTTTTAATGTGGAATGCCAGACTGGAAGATAAAGGGAAACATGGGAAATTTGATGCAATCTGGTTGGGTCCATTTTTGATAAATGGTAAGTGGGGTGAAGATTTGTACTTCCTCCAAGTCATGATAGGGGATATTCTTGAACTACCAGTTCATGGACAGTTCATGAAGTTATACTTCACTTGAAGTAATCTTTTCCATGAATAGTAGTTTAGGTTTGTATATCTTGTACATAGTTTGGATTGTTTTATCTAAACAATCCCTTTTTGGTCATCTCTGCATCTTGGTCTACTCCACCTAAGATTCTAAATTCTCGCTTCACTCCAGTGGAATGAACGTCCCCAACTAGAGCCATTGTTGGAACTTCAAAATTTTTGCTCCTTATGTTTCACTAATGCCCTGCCTTCTGTCACTGGTCTTTCATGGTGTTTGGAAAATCCTAAGGTTGGGGTTTTGTCTTTGTCTTCCTATTAATCCTAGATGTTTACTTTACACCTGGGATGGGATCTATTTTGATATTAATTTTTGAAGAATTTTAAAACATCTTATGCCCCATTGGTTAGTCTAGGCCGAGTCCCTTTGGTTTTGGTTTTTATTTCCTTTGCAAGATTTTCTTCCAATTTCCTAAGTTTGGGTCAACCTCATGTTGAATTGTCTTAAAAAAAATTATGTCATTGTTTACCATTGGCCTACTAATTCCCCCTTGTCCTATTAATGAATTTTATATTTTGTAGAACAATGGAGTTCATGTTATCGATCATTTTCCTTCAAGTATCAATGTTTTCCCACCATCGCACGATCAAGAATTGTAGGCTCTTTATGGATCACGATATCATGGGCGGGCACCACATGTCCTCTCTGGGGGATGAAGTTCACACGACCATTGATCAACTATCATTTTATTGTAGCCCTTTCCCACTATTTTGCAATCAGAAGGTGCTCACTCTTTAATTGTCATGAAATAACGAGGTGTTGCCATGTGTATGGGGTGGGGCCCAAGGAAATTTTTGTGCACTGGTGATATTTTAAATGTTTCATTTCTTTAAGAAAAACATTTAAAATAATATATTCGATAAGGTAGGGGAAATTCATTAAATGAGCAAACGCCAAGCGAAGAAATTAGGGCAACGGGTCAAGTCAAAGAAGATCTACGGTGGAGATTATAAGTTGAGTCCAGTTGTGTCTTAGTCATTTCCTGCCATACTGCGATGACCCCACCATAGTGCTTTGGTTGATCGCGATATCGTGGTAAATTTCCAAGTGTCTCATCCGATGAAGCTGAAGGAATAAAAGGGTGAGTTACTAAAGTGCTTGTGTGTTGCATGTGCTATAAATCGATGAAGATATTATGATCTCAGTGGAAAATCTGCTCGATAGTTAATTGTAAGGACAATGAATGTTTTGAAGGAACAAGATCATTGATAATTAATATCGATGGTTTCCCACCATCACGTGATTTGAAGTTACAGGATCGTTACTAATTGTGACATCGCAGGTGATCGCCACATGGACTTCCTTCGTAGTATATGGTGTGATGGGCCCCTTGTTTGGCACATTGGAAATTGAGTTAGCTTATTTTGAAGATGTTCATTTGATGATTTGATTCAACTAAAGGATTGATGGATAAAATTTAAAGTCTTCATCAAATATGGTTGGAGTCATTCGTGTAACGCGCGGGTGAGATTTAATGGCAGGAAGGATGCTTACTGGCATGATTCAATCAATAAGTCAGGTGTTGCGGTTGCAACAATTTCCAATTATGTTTTAATGATAGTCTTGGCGTGAGTTTCTAGTGGTCTTTATTGCTGCATCAACTTTTCTAGGTGTGTCGATTAGCTGGTGACATGTGTACTCTTTGGCTCATTGCTTGTTGGCTCCTTCATTGTCTATAAGAAGGATTTCAAGGCAAGAGGTACAGGGTAGCAAGTTAGAAAAAAAAATTGAGTCTGGGTGAAGTTGTAGAGCAACTTGTAAAGTCTGATGTTTTTTAGGAAGAATGAAATTTAGGTTTTGAGTCATTTTGTTGTAGGTTGATTTCATCAGGGCTTAATATTGTGCAACAATACTCGCATTTGATTTAAAATAAAAAATTCAAGCTCATGTCTCTCCATTGTACTTGTATATTTGAACCTTGAATAAAATAACCAAGGGTTATTTTAACCATCTCACTATTGTGGTGTGTATGACTCTATTCTAGCTTTAATTCAAGGAGTTAATTAAAATGCTTCAATGGGATTATAGGCGGATATGTACTATATAAGGATTTGTATTGAGTTTGAATACATATTGATGAGATTGTAATGCAATGTCGTCAAAGATTTCATATGTTATGTGTTAAATTTGTCACATACCCTTAGATTTTTATAAATTTGACTCCCGCCCAATAGATATATGGCACTGGTCTAAGTTGTAATTACCTATATGATTCAGTATTTTCTTGTCTTTGCGTACAACTTGCTAAAAATTGCAATTCAATGACTATCTTACATTATGGTTGTTTTGTAGTTATCTCATGCTCTAGATAGTTGATATTACTGATGAATAGCCAATTTATCTCAGTCTTATCCTATCATGTTGAGCTATTAAGTGAGATTATCTTCTATTGTTAATGTTGTTTATGATAACGGTGCAGAGGTTGTAAACACATTAAGGGATCACCCTCTCGAGTCTTGCAGAGCCCAAAGTGTAGGAGGTTTCTTAAAGTCCTTGTTAGTTGGTCCAGGTCCTTTGAGCTGCCATTGATTGGAATCGGCAACTCCATAGGTAGATTAGAGGACAAACCTGGTTAGAGTGTAGAAAGAAACCAACAGTTACCTTGAGTTGGAAAATAAAATTGATAGGGCTCTTGAATGGTCACAAATTCTAACATTTTCAAGTTTTCCTCCAACTCCAACTCCATCCACTTTCCCTCCTTCAAATGCCATGCCTGCAAGATGTGTTATCTCCCTCTTTCTTTTTTTTCATTAGATACTTCTAATAAAAAATGTAACTGACAGGTGTGAAGCTATATTTCTAGACCTTTTACCAAATTCCTCCACGTAAAAATCCCTTACAAGTTGTGGAAGCATCATTCAAGCACGTGGAGGAGCTACTTTTTTCTTTTCTAAGTTTATTTTATTACTTTTGAAACAACTTTAATCGCTCTTTTCTTTTCTTTAAATAAAATAAAGATATTTACATGCTTTTACTATGATGTATGTTATGTTAGTAATAATAATATTACTATTTATTTTATTTTAATTTACATTATTATTATTATTTTTATGTAAATAATCTCTAAATGAAATAAAGAACTTGTAATGTTCTTATTGATTATTTTATTATTATTATAATAAAAGAAAATATATATATCTATATATATATTTTTTTTCTTTTATTATAATAATAATAAAATAAAAGATCTTAATTGCATTTCCCATATCAATTCTCACTCAACGACCAAGATCATTATCCTGGTTCAATGCAAATTAGCCAACCCCCCCTTTTTTTTAAACAGGTGATTAAGGAACGGTATGATGAGATATCCTCCATGGACCATCTCTATTTATTTCACGTCTCTCGATACACTCGGTTACCCACCGATTCAAGAAATAATGTCCTTCATAAATATCATCTCAAATATCTATATATATATTATAGTGATAAGGTTTTTATTTATTTATTTATTTATTTTTACAAAATAGCTTCTCTCTTTTGTTTTTTATAATAATTAAAATAATCTTTAACTTAAACATAATACATACACATACACATATATGTATATATATATGTATATATATATATATATGTATATATATGTATATATGTATATATATATGTATGTATGTATATATATGTATATAAGTATATATGTATATATATGTATATATATATGTATGTATATATGTATATATATATGGGAGTATATATATGTATATATATATGTATGTATATATATATATGTGTATATATATGTATATATATATGTATATATATATATGTATATATATATGTATATATATATATGTATATATATATATATATATATATATATGTATATATATATGTATATATATATATATGTATATATATATGTATATATATATGTATATATATATATATATATGTAATATTATACTGATCAAAGTAATAGGTTAGAGTACAAAAATATACTGATAAACATTTATATTTATATATTCCTATATAAACGAGTGAAACACATACATTGAATGGTATTTATTTGATTATAAAGAAAATTAACTATTCAAAACAAAACATAAAAATCAATGAATCACGAAATCATGAATAAATAATTACACAAATTTGTAGAATGATTGATATAGAGGGGCACTACATCCTCCCCCCCTTAGCATCGAGTTACTCCTAGAAGTTGCACGCAAGAAAAAGCACAACAGTACAATGAACTAATAATTGTATAGACAATTATAACGGCATTAATTAGACAAATAAAATTAAATAACTCAAAAAGAATGATATCAAAATGGAAAACTAGTCGCAAATAGATGACATCGTTCAACACAAAGATGGGGTGATGGACTAGGATGGGGAAAATTTCTTGTCAAATCCATTTTCAACTTCATACCCATTGGGATTTATGAGGCTCTCCCTGTCCTAACAGCGCAGGTGGAATCGAGGCTTGGGTACTTGGAATCCTACATAGAACCAAGTATCGAAACAACATATATATATCCAAAACAAACACATCATGAGAGGAAGTCACAGTGTATTAGGGTGCTCGCTCACGAGTGGTGCTACACCATCCCTCTCACCAAGACCATAACAGTAAACACAACATCACATCATAGAAATTATATCATTTATAACACTAATTGTATCATAACCAACGTCTCATAAAAACCACTAATCAATGCATAACACTAAGTCCATAGGATAAGCATAACCAATGAGTTTATCTTCATCACCTAGATTCGAAGCTGACAACCTAAAAATCACAAACTAGGGTGGAAACATAACACATTAGAACTAGTTATTCAAACTGATTCATTACCTTGAAATGCTACACTTCCATAAAACTGCAACATACCCACACACATAGAGCACCCTTTTTTGTTAAATATCATCATTTACACACAAGGAATTCCTCTTAATTAATTATTCAACACAAAATTTCACCACATATGCAACAAAGACTATCTAATAACACCTCTTCAGAATCAACAAAACATGATGTATCACTCCCCATGCATAAAATCACAAGTTTATCAATTCATAGTTACTATTTCTATAATTTAACATACATTCTTTACATACAGACAAACTCACATCACCAAAAATCACATCAAAAGGCTACACAAGGATCCATCTGGACACTGGAACCAACATACTAATCCATGCTATCAAATCCATGAGCCAAGAGCCAATATCCATCTCATGTAACCGATACCTCACACTCAGTGGCTTGATGGTGTTAGGCCACACACAAATTGTGAGACCATCCAAGAAAGACCACAATGACCTATCTCTTGTTGTATAAGGTGGTTAGCCTCCAAGTGGTAGTCATCACACATAGGTCAGTAGTGGGTCCTAGCTATATCTCAACATCACATACCCCCATCCTCAAGGTTCTCTGTGTCTACTTCCTCATATACACTCACCAAGTCCACCTCATTCGTCCTTGGAGAGGAATCACAATACGACACATAGCCGACCTCAAAAAAAATAAGGATAAACTAGTTTAGCCACCAAGTTATAAAATAACATCAAATAAGATTCAATTTTAGTAATAAATCAAGAAATGCACATAATGTCAACACTAATTCAAATGTAACCATGAGGGCTACGAGTAGATAAAATCACAAAGTGTCCCTAAACCATTACAATCAAATATAAAAAAAATGTCAGCCTTCAAAGTTAATCTAAAATCATCAATATATTGGAAGTCCTCAATCTTCAAAATTGCACAATACAACATTGCGTGACTAGATACTAGCCACCAAACGAGGAAGGAGGGAACGTCGTCAAGCTATTATAGTATCCCTCATGTGGTGCAGAGTAAGCACGCCATCCACATGACCCAGAGTGTACTCCTCAGCTACACCCTACCTCACGTCGTCATGCTACATGGTCATACGCTAGCCGAAAAAGGCACACACTAGACGTATGCCACATGGAAGTGTGTTTGTGGCTCCATGGAAGTAGGTACACGTAGACACACCCTGTATAGTGATACCTCATGGAAAAGGCACACATAGGTACTCACCATCATAAGAGGTATACATGGCTAGGACATACCCATATGCTAGCCAACCCAAACACTGTCAAAAGCAAACAAGAGTATCCATCTACAAGTGTGTGAGGCCCCATTATGCTCATCACACAAGTAGGCTATCATAACACAATCTCGTAGTGAACCTTCACCTGTCTATGCATGTGGCATCATGTCCTCAAGCCCAGCTCACTACCATCAACAACTCGACATCATCACCAACACTGTGTTGGAAAATTAGTGGTGTGTGGGATCGTATCCATTACATCATGTCAGAACACATGTGGATACTGTGTATACAATATATATATATATATATATATATATATATATATATATATATATATATATATATATATATATATATCTGTGTGTGTGTATATCAATATGGGGATACACGAGCTTCACCTCTCATATGAACGAGGTTGACTTGCTAATGCCAGCTCAATGTCCCTATAGACGACTAGGCATAAACTAACAATCCAATGTTGTTGTACTCAAAACTGTGGGATTTAGGCTAGCACATATGGATCAAGTACCCTAATCCATCGTAAGGGAAAGTAATGATTAGGTTTCCTTGGGATCAGTTGAGCTAAAACCACTATGCATCACAATTTGCATGTTCTACACACTCCACCCAAGAAACTTGTGGCATCTACTATCCCTTCATGGATTGAGGGGCTAGAGAACCAAAAGAAAAGAATCTATGAAACTACCTTTTGGCTACACTTATGTATATATATATTTTCAACCGCACGTGGGTTGGCCCTTAATCAGGTAACAAACATACAAACACACATAATGGTATGGTTAATCCCACACCAAATGTAACATGTTCCAAAAGGATGGGTACACCGTAACACCATCCATTGACCTATGGGTTATGGGCCCACAAATCAAGTACAGGGTATTCACAACACTCAACCAATGCACATTTACTAGTTTCTCACATTTATAGGGGAAAATAATTACATAAACAATTCCATAAGTACACTAATTCCCATCAACGATGTGATCCATATCATTACATCCTTTCCACAACCCAACATGATCAACGTGATCATTTAACAACTTCACTTAACAAATTCACTAGGACAACATAATGGAATCATATGAAACCAGAGTGCTTAGTGTATGAACCTAGGCTCTGATACCATTGTGTAACGCCCTACCGTGTGAACCCCAAAGGACAACAAAACACCGCAATTTTTTTTTCTTTTGAAAATGAAACATTGCATAAGATGAATATGTACATTCTCAACATGAAAAGCCATTATATATTTGCAAAGTCATCTACGTCCTCTAGGGTACATGAGCCGGTCATTACAATTCCTAAACTTTAATAAAATGAAAGTGAATAAAAGCCAAGATTATATACTAATGACATAAAACCATTAATGATCAAATGCGAAGAAAATGATACATCATTTTATAATAATTCAATTCATAGTTCCATAATACAATAGTGGACCATATTTCCATAGATATAACATATCAAATAGTGGCTACCACGTAAGGTTTACAAAGGTAAAATAATATATTATGGCTATTTCACGAGTACATTACATCATTTCTAGTGTACATTACATTACTTCAAGAGTATATTACATTACTTCAGGATTCCATATGCATCCTGTCATGTAAAGGAAAAGATACATCACATACAAGAATGTTACATAATTGAACGTGGTACAATAGAACTGAGGTAGAGTCCTGGATCAACAACATCGACATGAACTTAGACTAGGGACCCAATGGGGCGCATAGCACATTACACTCGACCACGTGGACCCGAAGGTCCACCCCCTATGCTAGGAGATGAAAAGAAAGGACCCACAACCAAGATAGACAAGCAGAATGATCACAAGACCAACCATAAGGTCAACCAAAACATAACATACAACAATCTCAACGACCACTTTACTAGGTGACTACTTACAGAGGCATACAAAGGGAAAATAAAGGGATTCTATAACACCAATATTCATATACTCCCACTTGAAGGGTATGAAAATACTTGGGTTCCCAAAGAAAATCACATCATGGAACTCCAGAATGACTATGTAAAATCTACAAAAAGACATGTGTAGAATAAAAGTAACAATATCATAACAAAATCTTCAAACTTAATCAGAGCTGACATGGTCAATTCAATACAAAATCAATAACATTTACCAACAACAAATTAGCCAATAAGGCATCTAAGGGAACCCTCAATATCCCCCTTACATGATACCCATCGACTAATTACCCAACTAATTTTCAGTTCAAGTGAAGGACTTGTTGAAAACCACATTTTACCAAGACTATCAAATCAACTATTAATTGATTACAAAGGACAAGCATTAACTATTAAAAGAAAAACTAAATCAAACTATTTAATTAAATCCCTCCAATGTCTAAACATATGTAAATCAATTCCCTCTTTAATTATCCAATTTCCTTCTCTACCAATTTACTTACTCATACTAGCATATAATATCAAACTTCCCTTTAACTTATCTCTTTACCATTGACTTCCCCTTTTAGACCATACTCTCAACAACCCATAAGTAACTATGATATCAATTATACTACTTTGCAAGGTGAAATCACAAGGCAAAGGATAATTTAAATCTATTTGGGTAAACAAATCTATTCAAATATCTATATACAACAAAACAATTTTTCCCTATTCTTAAGATTCCATTTACTAAAACTTTCCAAACATTCCTAATTAATTATATCAACAATTAATCTAATAACTACTCGCACGACAATTACAAAATAATCCTGAAAAATCAATATTCAACAATTAATGAAGAGATAATTTAATTCTTTTCTTTAAACCAAATCCTCCAATTATTGAAATAGAGAAATGCCACTTTCCTCAAAAACATAAATTAAATTAAGTTAATATCTTTGTTAACCTAATTTAATTTGATCACATAATTATCTAATTCTCTTAAAAAGGTAAATTACTTAAATATTTAATGTTATATAAAAGAAACATATTTATTCATCTTAAATTACTTGTTTAATGTCAATAAAGGAATCTAACCCTCTTGTTGAATTACCCTATAAATATTCTCTGTTACATTGAAATTAAAAAAAAATCATCTAACAATTATTCAATCAATTTAATTACTTATTTAGTTACCTATTTATCTATCAAGTACAAACATTTATTAAAAATTATCTTTAAAATACTTACTACATTTAAACGTATGTGTACCCAAATTTCTAACAAGAAAGTAAACCTCTTCAATATAATTTTAAAATACACATTCCCTAATTTCATTAACCACTAACCTAAGAACATTTTAAAACAAACCCTTCCTTACTTCATATTATCAATTAGGAAGATTCTTTATCTATATAATATTAAATCAGAACCCTGGATAATTAAGCAAAAATCAACATTTAATTCCCTCTTTTAGCTAAGTAATTAATTATAATTAATTTTAGATTCTCATTAATGAAACTAAATAATACTTATTATTTACGTGCCTTGTCACTAGAATATAAGTCATATCATAAAATTCATAGTCTATAGGTCCTTGACATTTTTTTGTTTTTTTTAAATAATGGAATGTAAAAATAATATGTAAAATAGGATACTTTCCAAAGGAATTTTATACACCAACTCTAAAGGAGGTAGATAATTTTGATTAATCAAATACAACCATATAGTTAAATGACTATTTGAAAAAAACACAATTAATTAATTTAACTAATTGTTATATAACTGAAATTATATTGTACAATAATATACTCTCAGATAATGGTAGTAACCATTACATTTGTAAATTTACATCATGTAGAACAATTCACATCTTTCAAACTACATATTGCAGTAGAAATGTCAGTGTTAAAATTATCACAACTTTCACATCCTTCATCCAAATTTAAAATTTCAAAATGTTCCAGAAGGGAAAAGAACAAGGAACAAAACCCAGAAATGGTTTTGCAAGAGTTCTAAACACTTGCGAACAAACTTCTCTGCAACTCAGCCATCTAGATAAACAACTAAATCTTAAAACTTGATTCTTCTAGTTTACACATACTGGTTACAATACTAAAGCTTATACAAATCTTATAGCAAAGGTAGGAATAGGCTCATGATGTATCCCATGACCACTTGGTTATTATTCAATGTTAATGAAAATTTCTTTCTTACAATCATATTTAATAGCAAAAAAGAAGAACATTGAAATATGACAGCAACCATCTACAAATATTCCACTCCAAGATTGAAGGAACTAAGGGCAAACACATAACCAAAGACTTACCTAAAATGCACACCTAACATTATAGAATTAAAATATTTTCTAGAGCTCAAGTAAATGGTGAAGGTAATATCTGCATCACATTCTCCCTCTTAATCTTTATCTTCATTTGATCCACTATTACTCAAGACATACTCTTTCCCATTAGAGATTTATCTTAGAGTGACGAAACAGGGAAGATGACACAAAAGATGTATATTTAGATGTTTCAAAACCCCTCTAAGTTTTGAATCCTTTCCCAATTCTATTACCACTATTGGTGGATAATTGCATTTACAACTTAAATAAAACTAAGACCCATCCTAGAGAGAATACACACAACCATTGAATTGGGTAAAATCTCTCTTATATGACTGATAAGCATTAAATAGACTCTCTATGAAACACACAATATGTTTATAAATAAATATATTTAGGAAACATCATATATCTTCTTGTATAATTAGAGCAGCAACAAATTATAAGACCAATACATACATCATGATTCAAAACCATAAGTTATGTGATACTTATCCCTTTTAATAGCAATAATTTTAGTTTTCAATTTCATTATTATCCCTTATTTTATATGGTCACTCCAGTGATGAAAATAGAATTTTGGGTTTAAAACTAACCCAATCTTTTCACCACATAGGGAAATTACAAGAGAACTTGTATTTAAACCAAATTCAAAAAAATTAACTTATCCTTCACTACAAGTATAGACAACAATAATTATATATATAATTCTGATCTGTATTTATCTAGCTGAACAAGTATATCAAACCTATTTACCTAGCATAAATTCTATGCCCAAAGTTGCACAGATGTAGCAAATGATTATGGGTCTTTGTTCATTCAGTTGAGTGTTGAAACAAAAATAGAAACTAACTAGATAATTCTGACTTTCTCAATGTCATATATACTAGATTCTTCCAACTGCAAATTATTATTTTTTCAGGTAAGCTAAAATTGTATGTTACCTTGAGTTGGAAAAGAAAATTGATAGAGCTCTTGAATGGTCACAAATTCTAGCATTTTTTAAATTTTCCTCCAATTCCAACTCCATCCACTTTCCCTCCTTTGAATGCCATGCCTGGAAGATGTGTTCTCTCCCTTCTTTTCTTTTTTTTCATTATATACTTCTAATAAAAAATGTAACTGACAGGGGTGAATCTAGATTTCTAGACCTTTTACCAAATTCCTCCATGTAAAAATCCCTTGCAAGCTGAAGCATCATTAAAGCACGTGGAGGAGCTTTTTTTTTTTCTACGTTTATTTTATTACTTTTGAAACAACTTTAATCACTCTTTTCTTTTCTTCAAATAAAATAAAGATATTTACATGCTTTTGCTATGATGTATGGTATTTTAGTAATAATAATATTACTATTTATTTTATTTTAATTTACATTATTATTATTATTTTTGTTTAAATAATCTATAATTGAAATAAAGAACTTGTAACGTTCTTATTAATTATAATATTATTTACTAATATATATATATATATATATATATATATATATATATATATATATATATATATATATATATATATATTCTTTTATTAGAATAATAATTAAATAAAAGATCTTAATTGCATTTCGCATATGAATTCTCACTCAGCGACCAAGGTCATTATTGTGGTTCAATGCAAATTAGCCAACCCTTTTAAAAGGAAAAAAAAACAGGTGATTAAGGAATGGTATGATGAGATATTCTCCATGGACCATCTCTATTTATTTTCTCGTCTCTTGATAAACTTGGTTACCCACCGATTCAAGAAATAATGTCCTTCATAAATATCATCTCATATATATATATATATTCTCAATGAGAAACAACAATGTATAAAATAAAATTGGTTTTAAGTAAATGTTAAAATAAATAGTGTTATGCATTTTCTTATCTGTCTACTTATTTGTGTACTTATATTTTCATGCATCTACTTAAAGATCTAGATAGATAATAAAAATAATATTTATATAAAAAAAGTGAAATAGAAGTTAAAATGAATGATTCGTTTTCATTTAGCTTTTTGAAAACTTAGATTCTAATTGATATAAGCTTAATATTGTTCAAATAAATAGTTTTAGTTATACAAGTAATTTTTTATTAATATTCCCTTAAGACATGTCAAGTCTTCATAAACTTATTCCTTTTAGGATTAAAAGAAAAAAAAAACCTTCAATTTGTGAGCAAGATTTTTCCCACTTGCTAGTTGTAACTAATAATGATAAGTTAGTTTTTCAGTTATGTGCTTAGTTGAGGAATTGCAAGTTGAGAAGGTTTAATAGTGGATTCAAATCATGGCCCTCTTTTGTCACACTTACTTTATTTTGTTTCTTTATGTTTCATTCAAGTTTTAGTTTTTGCATTGCTCTAAAAGTCCCCTCAACAATCCAAAAAAAATTCCCCTTATTTGATAATTCCATTATAGAGTTAAAATTAGCATTACAATTGTTCAATACAATTCAAATGCCACAATTTTCAATAGATTTAAATCTAACTATCACATTGACGAGGGAGCAAACCCGAGACACAGAAATACACTCACAAAATAGAGAATAATATTTTATTCATAAATATTAGACTTCTTACATGCAGAGGATCTCAAATCCCCAAGCTCTGTATTACATGCAAATTACAAACTTACAGAAGATTACCCAGATCCCCTTTCACAGCATGTGAACTTCTTTCTCCAAAAAGTTACCCAAAAATCAGAAACAAGCCCCTAAATAGACCCATTTCAGGTTGGAACCAAAAACAACCTTCGAGATAAGATTTTTGACGATTTGGCGCCAAAATTACAATTTGAAATTCAAGATAAATTCACAGTTGAAAATTAGCACATTTCTAAAATATGCACCAACTTCCGGCAGCCATAACTTTTAATTCGACCGTCGGATCTTCAATGATAATACCTTTTCGGAAAGCTCTCGAAAAGACGATTTTCTGCAAAATAGGCCTTCGGTGGACTACTTTGGCGTTTTCGTAAATTTTCAGGCCCATCCGGGATCGTTTGGTGCTTCAAACTGAGCTCGGAAGGGTTTTCAGGTCAAAAAGCAGAAATTGGAACTTGAATAACTTTCAAGTCATGAATGATCTTGACTTGATTCTTTCACCAGACTGTGTATTTTTCCATCCTGAACCTTCCCATAAATTTTTGTCTTCCCACGACTTCAAATGCAAACCTGCTAAAATAGCAGTTGAGCGGCGAAAACAATTGAAAGTTGGAAACTCTTATTCGACGAAAAGGGTATCCAGAAATACAAAAACATCTACAAAAAGAAAACAACAGGAACAAAAATGGAAATCATCTTTTTGGGTGATGCAAGATTGCCCTCACACCACTGGATGCTCCTGCATCACACATTTCATCGTAAACTTACTTATAATCCACAATTTCATAGTAAACTTTGTTAATAAATTTACATAACCCATTAAGTTATACTTAATGCCTCCATAGAGTTTTCCGCATGAATATTGGGTAAAGAAAGAAATACTTCATGGAACCTTTTTCTTGCAGCATGAAATTAAAATACATTTCAGTTACACAAAAATATTGTGCATCTGAAACCGCGCCAAGTGCATACACTTAAAACCAGGTCAACAACTCTACCATTTTTTACGCAAGTTGTTTAATACTTGATGAAACTGGCGTGACAGTCTCAAAAGCCTCTACAAGAAGTTGTACCTTTCTTTGCCTGAAAGAGGAGAGATTTTTTACTCTGTTTGTGAGAGCATAATCCAGCATCCACTCTTTGGCTTCTCTCCTTTCCTCAGTCATCTGATGCCTCAAATCAACGTTGTCAGCTTCTGAATTTTGATTATCAAAAGGATAGACACGTCCCTGCCTGAATTTGAGATGATATGGCTTCATTTTGTTCTCTTCTGAAATGATTTTATATCCACGTTTGAGGCTGTCACTCTCTGATCGAATATCAAAGAGTTCTTCTCTCATATCATTGGATGGCTCAAAATCATTACCTGTTCTAGTTTCAATAGCACAACCATCCTCTCCACCAGCTAAAGTACGGACATCCTCACCTTCATCAAATTCACAGCTTATACTGAACTCAAATGGAGATTTGTCTAATGGGCCTTCAACATCTGTAGGAATGTTGAATTGAGTGGGAAAACTTGAGCTACTATCACCCTTGCATTCCACAAACAGGCTTGTGAGATTAATTTTCACAGGACTAGTTCTAGACCCCAACAAAGAGCCAAGCTTCACAAGCAACAGCCAAACAACAGCCAAGCAAACAACAGCCAAACAAACGACAGCCATCTTCACCACAGGTATGTCAAGCTTCACAAACAAAACCGCCCAAACTAACAGTTGATCAAAGCCTCTGATTCAATTTACACAAGAATGGGAATGTAAAAGGGGTAATATATATATGAATTTATACGGAAAATGGCGGACTTTGTTGGCAGAAACAACCCATAATTCATTGGCAGAAAGATTTTGTTGGCAGAAACAACCCATATTTCATTAATAGAAAGAAAGATTTTGTTGGCAAAAACAGCAAAAATCACGTAATTTTCATCAATCTGGACTGTTAGGAAATTATTCCAACGTCTAGATATTTGTAGAATAAAAAATGAAAACTTGTAGCTTATATGATAGGGACGTTTCGAATGGATGGTGTTTTTAAAAGAATATGATGTATAATGTGACGTTAGATATTTTAAAGCTTTTTATAATTTTTTTAGTCATAAATATTGATCACAATATATTGGTATTTAAGTTTGTATTAGATTGGAGAGTTTAATAGCGGTGCATTTTAATTTTACTAGTTCATATGGCAATATATTCTGATATTGGCACTAAAAAAATATATTGTTAAGTAGTTAGAGATGTGAACAATTTAACCTTTTGTTTAAATATCATTATGACTTGTAAATGGGAGACAACTAAAATGTAGACAAAACACACCTATGTACATAAAAAAATATATAAAAACATACATAGAAACATGAATACCATGATGGCATGGTGTATTGTGGGGCGCAATGCGGAAGTCACCGGAGGCAAGCAGAAGTAAATGATCTCCTTTTGACCATCCTCCGCTTTACGAATCGTCTCTTTAACTTCCACGATATCTTCCATTAAATGGTTAGTGCATTGACATGGCAACTCAATCTATGTTTATATTCGAAATTGTAAGTTGGAACAATTGATCATTTTACAACCCTCATATCATAAAAGTTTAGCTTACTTAATCTCATCATGGAAGAAAAATGTAAACCACTCGACCTTCATTCTTTCTTTGTCAAGATAGGGTCTCTAATCAGTTGACTTCAGTTGGTTCCGAAGATTGGTGCCACTTTTGCACATTTGTATGGTGTGACTTTGAATGTAATTAGTTGGGGCTTTGCCTTATTGAATCAGGTGGGTGCATTTTTGCTACTATGTCAAATGCAATTTGTCATGTGTGGAGGGAGGGCTTGCCTAGTGATTTGGCATGATGACGAATCGTCAGCTATGTCCAATGCAATGAGTTCGGTTTTGAGACCTATTGTACTACCTTTTGATTGCTTCTTTGAGTACATCTCATGAAGTAAGTAGGATCATAGAAGTATGGTTTTACCAAATCACTTTCATATTATGCAATGGAAAATCAAAATGCAGAACTAGAGACAACAGGTAGTAGAATGTATGAAATGAAAAAGGAATCCACTCTAAAAACACAGAAAAACAAGTAGACCAAAGTGAATGAGATAGATAATGTATTGACTAAAGAGATTCTTCTTGCTCTTGAGAGGTTGAGGAAGGTGTGTGTGTAGTATGTGCAATGATAAAATGGCAATGTAGAAGTGGATAAAGTCAAGAGGTTTTGATTTCATATGAATTTGTGCAAGAAAAGAAATTGAGAGATGAGGCTATAAGTGGAGTTGAACAAATGAAGTAGAATATTCTTGAACTTAAGAAATCCATGGAACAAATACAATTGGAAATAGATCATAAGAAAAAGGTAAAATCAAATCTAAGTGTAGAAAAAGAGAATCATTTGGGTGGAGATATGACAGTTATATTTGAAAAAGTAGACAAGTCTTATAAAGAACTTGTTAAAAGAAACATTTGCATTCTATAATCATAGAGACACTCAAAGTTGAGAAAAAGTTGGCTACAAAGCTACATAAAAGTATTCAGGAAATTCAAAACTCTATCCAAGAAAGGGATGTTGTTGTTCTAAGGGTTGATGGGGGAGAAGATGATCTAAAGCTTCAAGTAAAAGGTATGAATTTAAGGAAGTTAGAAGATCATGAAAAAGAACTTCAAGGGGTGTTAATAGGTAAGAGAAGTGGGGATGGGGAAAAATGTGTCAATGATCAACTTGTAGATGCAAAAGCAATAGTTGGAAGTGTTGAAACTTTAGCAAAACAACAAAAGACTACAATTAACAACTTAGAAAAGGAAGTAAAAGAAAAGGAGCTTAAGGTTGTTGAGAGACAACTGTAATCTAAAAGACATGAAGTTGACAAAGTAGAGACAATAATGGAAAGTGATGCTTATGAAGAAGGGCACATGGAGACATTAAAAAAAGAGTGTTTCCAAGAATTTGAGGCAATTCAAAGTTGAAGGTTGATATCAAGCACCTCAAGGCTCAAGTAGGAAATGTTCAATTTACCTATAATGATCATGTGAAGTATTTTGATAGATAAAAAGGTATATGTCAACATTTTTGCACAACTCATAAAATTTGAAACTACATTAATGGTAAATTTTGAATGTTCCTTTCATTATACTCATGTTGTGTAAATAGAAAAAGGTTTTAATTACATTAATACTATTTTCCTAAAATTTAGGTTGGAAAACATTGGGTGTTATGAAACCTGAAACCCACATATTATTGTAAAAATCTCTACACATAACAACCAAATGAGATGATCAAGAGTACTTTTCTTGTGTAAATTATTCCTTTTATCACGTACAGAATGATGTTTGTGTTTACATGCATGTGTATGTTTATGCAAAAAGAGATTTACTTGATGTTCTTTGTTTTTGATATATGATGATGATGGGTTACTGATGTACACTTTGTTATTATTTATGTAGTGCGCACTTGATATTGTTAATAGTGAATGAAGAAAATTTATTTAGTAATGATAAGGCTAAAATATGTTCTTGTGTAAATTATGCCTTTTATCACGTACAAAATGATGTTTGTGTTTACATGCATGTGTATGTTTATGAAAAAAGAGATTTACTTGATGTTTTTTGTTTTCGATATATGATGATGATGGGTTATTGATGTATACTTTGTTATTATTTATGTAGTGCACACTTGAGATTGTTAATAGTGAATGAATAAAATTTATTTAGTAATGATAAGGCTGAAATATGATATTGAGATAGTTTATCCTATTTAGCCTAGTAAGAGCCTATAATTTTATTTATTATTAATTGAGAACCACCATATATTTGAATGTGTTTTATGCTTGGTGAAAAAGCATCACATAAGCCAACAATAAGGGCTTCATACTCAACTATGTTTCTTGTAAATGGGAAATATAGATGCAAGGAGACATGAAGTGGCTTGCTAGAGGGTGAAATTAAGATCATTCCTACTCTAGAGCCAATTCTACATCTCAATTTATTGAAATACATATTCCATGTAATATAATTTTGTGTGGAAATAATGTGTTCATTTGGAAAAGAATCAATATTAGTAAAAGAATATGGTGAAGGGGTGTTATCTAATTAGTCAACCTTAACTTTTCCTTCTATTTCTGACGAGGGAGTGAACTCGAGACATAGAATAACACTCACAAAATAGAGAATAATACTTTATTCAAAAATATGAAACTCTTACATGCAGAGGATCTCAAATCCCCGAGCTCTGTATTACATGCAAATTACAGAGTTACAGAAAATTACCCAGATTCCCCTTTCGCAGCATGTGAACTCTTTTCCCCAAAAAGTTACTCAAAAATTAGAAACTAACCCATAAATAGACCCCTTTCAGTTTGGAACCAAAAACAACATTCGAGATAATATTTTTGGTGATTTGGCGCCAAAAGTTACAATTTAAAATTCAAAAACTAAGTCCTAATTCAAAAATTTGCAATTTTCCAAAAATCGGCCAACTTCCAGAAGCCATAACTTTTGATCTGGGACTCCGTTTTTTGAACCGTTTGCACTGCTGGAAAGGTCTCAGAGTGAAGAATGTGCTAAGAACTTGCTCCACTCACTTTGACGATTTCTAGGCCTGTACAAGACCATTTAGTGCCTCAAACTAGACTCAGAAGGTTTTTCAGGGCAAAAAGCAGAAACTCGAACTTGAATAACTTTCAAACCGTGAATGATCTTGAACTGATTCTTTTGCCAAGGTGCTTATTTTTCTATCAAGAACCTTACCATAAATTTTTGTCTTATCACGCCTTAAAATTGACACCTGCTAAAAATAGCAGTTGAGCAGAAAAAGCAGAAAAACAATTCTGAAAGTTGGAAACTCTTATTTGACGAAAAGGGTATCCAAAAATGCAAAAACATCTACAAAAAGCAAACAACGGTAACATAAATGGAAAGCATCTTTTTGGGTGATGCAATATTACCCTCACACCACTGGATGCTCCTGCATCAGACACCCAGGGTAATTTGAGAAGTGACCCCATTACGTCTCAGATGGTTGAGGAAAACCCAAATGGTCAACCTCTGCCTTAGACAACCAGGATGAGTCTTCTACATGCCTTCCTCTCCACTTCACCAAATATTCTTCATACTACCTGTTTTAGGTACTCCTTCCCACATAGCTATCCAGGATTTCTTCAATCTCCTCCTTTTATAAAGTAGGTGCTAGAATGCCACACTATTCCATTGTTGGTACTTCCTCTATGCCACCTTCATGATACTCTATCATATTTGAAATATTGAACACAGGGGAAATGTTGACTCCATCTGGCAACTCTACCTCATATGCATTCCCTGAATCGTGCCTCTTCAAAATTTTACAGGGACCGAACTTCTTCATCTTCAATTTGTTATAGGTTCCCACTAGAAACCTTTCTTTCCTCAAGTGGACCATCACTTCATCACCAATCTGGAACTCCTTATACCTCCTCTTTTGATTTTCCTTAGCCTTATACTGCATATTCATCTTGTTAATATCTTCTCTTACCTTCTCATGTATATCCTTGATGTGCTTTGCAAAGTCTTCAGCTTTGGCACTTGTCTTCTTCTCTTGGTCCATCTTCCTCAATTCTAGAGTGGTCTTAAGACTGCCTCCATACACAATCTGGAATGGTGATCTACCAATACTTTTGTTGACAGAATTGTTGTAAGAAAATTCTACCTGGGGTAAGATCAAGTCCCATCCCTTGGGTTTATCTCCTACCAAGCATCTCAGTAGGTTACCCAGACTTCTATTCACAATCTCAGTCTGCCCATCAGTTTGTGGATGGTGTGTAGAACTGAACTTCAACTTTGTTTTCAAATTTTTCCACAAGGTCCTCCAAAAGTATCCCACAAACTTGGTATCATGATCTGAGACTATACTCTTTGGCAGACCATGTAGTCTCACCACTTCTCTGAAGAACAAGTCAACAATGTGGACTGCATCATGGGTCTTCTAGCATGGGATGAAATGTGCCATCTTTGAAAACCTGTGAACTACCACAAATACCGAATCATTCCCTCTTTGTGTCATTGGCAAACCAAGAACAAAGTCCATACTTATATCCTCCCATGGCCTCTCTGGTATAGGTAAGGGCTCATACAATCCAGTATTATAGCTCACTCCTTTAGCCATCTGACATACCCTGCAACTCTACACAAACTTCTTCACATCTTGTGATAATTAAGGCCAATAATAATGCTCACTGATAATGGCAATGTTCTTATCCCAACCAAAATGTCTTGCCATTCCTCCACTGTGCTTCTCCTTTATCAAGTTCTCCCTCATGGAACTCCTTGGAATACACAATTGACTTCCCTTAAACAACATGCCATCTTGGATTATGAAATCCAACCACTTCATCCTGTCAACTATAACAGGTTCCTTGCAAGCTTTCCAAGCCTCTACAAAATCAGGATCTTTAGGGTACAATGTCTTGAGTTCATTGAACCCAACCACTTCAATCTGCATCTCTATCAATAATATTTTCCTTCTACTTAAGGCATCTGCAACCCTATTCAACTTGCCACTCCTATGCTTTAAAACAAAGGTATAACTCTGCAAAAAATCTACCCATTTCATATGCCTCTGATTTAATTTTCCCTGACTACTCAAATACTGTAATGCTTGATGATCAGTAAACAAAACAAATTCATTTGGCAATAGATAATGTCTCCATTTCTTTAATGCTTGAACTATTGCATAAAATTCCTAATCATATATAGAGTACTTTCTCTTTGCATCATTTAACTTTTCACTAAAATAGGCAATGGGCTTACCTTCTTGGCTCATCACTACTCCAATGGTAGAACCACTGGCATCAAAATCCACCTGAAACACCTTATTGAAATCTGGGAGGGCTAAAATTGGTTGCTTTGTCACCTTCTGCTTCAACAAATCAGAACTCTTTGCTGCTCCAGTGCTCCACTTGAAGTCTTTTTTATCCCCTCTCATTGTTTCAGTCAGGGGTGCACAAATACTACTGAAGTTTCTAATGAACTTTCTGTAAAAATTGGCCAAACCATGGAAAGATCTCACCTCAGTAGCAGTTCTTGGGGTAGGCCATTCTAGAATAGCCTTCACCTTCTCTGGGTCCATCTTCAGACCCTCTATTGAGACAACAAACCCCAAGTACACTAACTCCTTTTTAACAAAACTACACTTTTTCAAATTTATCAATAGTTTCTCCTCTCTCAACTTCTCAAAAAACCTAAGAATATGCATTAAATTCTCATCCAAATTCTTATTGAAAATAAAAATATCATCTAAATACACAATGTCAAAACTTCCCAGAAACTCTTTCAGTACCTCATTCATGAGTCGCATGAATGTGCTTGGTCCATTGGTTAGCCCAAAAGGCATGACTAACCACTCGTATCGGCCTTCTTTGGTCTTGAAGGAAGTCTTCCATTCATCTCCCTCACGAATCCCGATCTGGTGATTTCCACTTTTCAGATCTATCTTTGTGAAGTACTGAGCTCCACTCAAACAGTCCATCAGGTCATCCATCCTTGGCAAGGGAAATTTGTAATTGATTGTTATCTTATTTATGGCTCGGGAGTCTGTACACATCCTCCACTCCCCATCCTTCTTTGGTGCTAGTACTACAGATACCGCAAATGTGCTCAAACTCTCTCGAATCTGACCCTTTCTCAACAAATCTTGAACTTGTCTGTTCAACTCCTCATTTTTTGCAAGAGTCTTTCTATGAGCTGCCTTATTTGGCAAACTGGTTCTAGGGATCAAGTCAATCTGATGAATGATATTCCTCATTGGTGGTAAACCCTCAGGTATGTTATCAGAAATAATCTCCTGAAACTCATCCAATAGTCCAGAAACTTCTACTTGTACCTTCTCACTACCTTCCTTATTCCCTTAAGACATGTCAAGTCTTCATAAACTTATTCCTTTTAGGATTAAAAGAAAAAAAAAAAAACCTTCAATTTGTGAGCAAGATTTTTCCCACTTGCTAGTTGTAACTAATAATGATAAGTTAGTTTTTCATTTATGTGCTTAGTTGAGGAATTGCAAGTTGAGAAGGTTTAATAGTGGATTCAAATCATGGCCCTCTTTTGTCACACTTACTTTATTTTGTTTCTTTATGTTTCATTCAAGTTTTAGTTTTTGCATTGCCCTAAAAGTCCCCTCAACAATCCAAAAAAATTTCCCCTTATTTGATAATTCTATTATAGAGTTAAAATTAGCATTACAATTGTCCAATACAATTCAAATGCCACAATTTTCAATAGATTTAAATGTAACTATCACATTTCATCATAAACTTACTTATAACCCACAATTTCATAGTAAACTTTGTTAATAAATTTACATAACTCGTTAAGTTATACTTAATGCCTCCATAGAGTTTTCCGTATGAATATTGGGTAAAGAAAGAAATACTTCATGGAACCTTTTTCGTGCAGCATGAAATTAAAATACATTTCAGTTACACAAAAACATTGTGCATCTGAAACCGCGCCAAGTGCATACGCTTAAAACCAGGTCAACAACTCTACCATTTTTTACAGAGTTTATGTAATACTTGATGAAACTGGCGTGACAGTCTCAAAAGCCTCTACAAGCAGTTGTACCTTTCTTTGCCTGAAAGAGGAGATTTTTTTTACTCTGTTTGTGAGAGCATAATCCAGCATCCACTCTTTGGCTTCTCTTCTTTCTTCAGTCATCTGATGCCTCAAATCAACCTTTTCAGCTTCTGAATTTTGTCTATCAAAAGGATAGATACGTCCGTGCCTGAATTTGAGATGATATGGCTTCATTTTGTTCTCTTCTAAAATTATTTTATATCCACGTTTGAGGCTTTCACTCTCTGATCGAATATCAAAGAGTTCTTCTCTCATATCATTGGATGGCTCAAAATCATTACCTGTTCTAGTTTCAATAGCACAACCATCCTCTCCACCAGCTAAAGTACGGACATCCTCACCTTCATCAAATTTACAGCTTATACTGAACTCAAATGGAGATTTGTCTAATGGGCCTTCAACATCTGTAGGAATGTTGAATTGAGTGGGAAAACATGAGCTACTATCACCCTTGCATTCCACAAACAACAGCCAAGCAAACAACAGCCAAACAAACGACAGTCATCTTCACCACAGGTATGTCAAGCTTCACAAACAAAAGCGCCCAAACTAACAGTTGATCAAAGCCTCTGATTCAATTTACACAAGACTGAGAATGTAAAAGGGGTAATATATATATATGAATTTATACGGAAAATGGCAGACTTTGTTGGCAGAAACAACCCATAATTCATTGGCAGAAAGATTTTGTTGGCAGAAACATCCCATAATTTTTTCTTTCAAAGATTTTGTTAGCAGAAACAACCCATAATTCATTAATAGAAAGAAAGATTTTGTTGGAAAAAACAGCAAAAATCACGTAATTTTCATGAATCTGGACTGTTAGGAAATTATTCCAACGTCTAGATATTTGTATAATAAAAAATGAAAACTTGTAGCTTATATGATAGGGACGTTTCGATGGATGGTGTTTTTAAAAGAATATGATGTATAATGTGACGTTAGATATTTTAAAGCTTTTTATAAATTTTTTAGTCATAAATATTGATCACAATATACTGGTATTTAAGTTTTTATTAGATGGGAGAGTTTAATAGCGGTGAATTTTAATTTTACTAGTTCATATGGAAATATATTCTGATATTGGCACTAAAAAATATGTTGTTAAGTAGTTAGAGATGTGAACAATTTAAATCTTTTGTTTAAATATCATTATGACTTGTAAATGGGAGACAGCTAAAATGTAGACAAAACACAGCTATGTACATACAAAAATACATTAAAAAAAAATACATAGAAACATGCATACCATGATGGCATAGTGTAGTGCGGGGCCCAATACGGAAGTCACCGGAGGCAAGCAGAAGTAAATGATCTCCTTTTGACCATCCTCCACTTTATGAATCGTCTCTTTAACTTCCATGATATCTTCCATTAAATGGTTAGTGCATTCACATGGCAACTCAGTCTATGTTTATATTCGTAATTGTAAGTTGGAACAATTGATCATTTTACCACCCTCATATCATAAAAGTTTAGCTTACTTAATCTCATCATGGAAGAAAAATGTAAACCACTCGACCTTCATTCTTTCTTTGTCAAGATAGGGTCTCTAGTCATTCGACTTCAGTTGGTTCTGAAGATTGGTGTCACTTTTGCACATTTGTATGGTGTGACTTTGAATGTAATTAGTTGGGGTTTTGCCTTAATAAATCGGGTGGGTGCAATTTTGCTACTATGTCAAATGCAATTTGTCATGTGTGGAGGGGGGCCTTTCCTAGTGATTTGGCATGATGACGAATCGTCAGCTATGTCCAATGCAATGAGTTCGGTTTTGAGACCTATTGTACTACCTCTTGATTGCTTCTTTGATTACATCTCATGAAGTAAGAATGATAATAGAAGTATGGTTTTACCACATCACTTTCATATTATGCAATGGAAAATCAAAATGCAGAATTGGAGACAATAGGTAGTAGAATGTATGAAATGAAAAAGGAATCCACTCTAAAAACACATAAAAACAAGTAGACCAAAGTGAATGAGATAGATAATGTATTGACTAAAGAGATTCTTCCTGCTCTTGATAGGTTGAGGAAGGTGTGTGTGTAGTATGTGCAATGAGAAAATGGCAATGTAGAAGTGGATAAAGTCAATAGGTTTTGATTTCATATGAATTTGTGCAAGAAAAGAAATTGAGAGATGAGGCTATAAGTGGAGTTGAACAAATGAAGTAAAATATTCTTGAACTTAAGAAATCCATGGAACAAATACAATTGGAAATAGATGATAAGAAAAAGGTAAAATCAAATCTAACTGTAGAAAAAGAGAATCATTTGGGTGGAGATATGACAGTCATATTTGAAAAGGTAGACAAGTCTTATAAAGAACTTGTTTAAAGAAACATCATGAAAAGAACATCAAGGGGTGTTAATAGGTAAGAGAAGTGGGGATGGGGAAAAATGTGTCAATTATCAACTTGTAGATGAAAAAGCAATAGTTGGAAGTGTTGAAACTGTAGCAAAACAACAAAAGACTAAAATTAACAACTTAGAAAAGGAAGTAAAAGAAAAGGAGCTTAAGGTTGTTGAGAAACAACTACAATCTAAAAGACATGAAGTTGACAAAGTAGAGACAATAATGGAAGGTGATGCTTATGAAGAAGGGCACATGGAGACATTAAACAAAGAGCGTTTACAATAATTTGAGGCAATTAAAAGTTGAAGGTTGATATCAAGCACCTCGAGGCTCAAGTAGGAAATGTTCAATTTACCTATAATGATCATGTGAAGTATTTTGATAGATAAAAAGGTAAAGGTCAACATTGTTGCACAACTCATAAAAGTTTAAACTACGTTAATGGTAAATTTTGAGGGTTCCTTTCATTATACTCATGTTGTGTAAATAGAAAAAGGTTTTAATTACAATAATACTATTTTCTTAAAATTTAGGTTGGAAAACACTGGGTGTTATGAAACCTGAAACCCACATATTGTTGTAAAAACCTCTACACACAACAACCAAATGAGATGATCAAGCGTAATTTTCTTGTGTAAATTATGCCTTTTATCATGTACAAAATGATGTTTGTGTTTACATGCATATGTATGTTTATGCAAAAAGAGATTTAATTGATGTTTTTTGTTTTTGATATATGATGATGATGGGTTACTAATGTACACTTTGTTATTATTAATGTAGTGCGCACTTGAGATTGTTAATAGTGAATGAAGAAAATTTATTTAGTAATGATAAGGCTGAAATATGTTCTTGTGTAAATTATTCCTTTTATCATATACAAAATGATGTTTGTGTTTACATGCATGTGTATGTTTATGCAAAAAGAGATTTACTTGATTTTTTTTATTTTTGATATATGATGATGATGGGTTACTGATGTATACTTTGTTGTTATTTATGTAGTGCGCACTTCAAATTGTTAATAGTGAATGAAGAAAATTTATTTAGTAATGATAAGGCTAAAATATGATATTGAGATAGTTTATCCTATTTAGCCTAGTAAGAGCCTATAATTTTATTTATTATTAATTGAGAACCACCATATATTTGAATGTGTTTTATGCTTATTCAAAAAGCATCACATAAGCCAACAATAAGGGCTTCATACTCAACTATGTTGCTTGTACATGGGAAATATAGATGCAAGGAGAGAGGAAGTGGCTTGCTAGAGGGTGAAATTAAGATCATTCCTACTCTAGAGCCAATTCTACATCTCAATCCATTAAAATACATATTCCATGTAATATCATTTTGTGTGGAAATAATGTGTTCATTTGGATAATAATCAATATTAGGAAAAGAATATGGTGAAGGGGTGTTATCTAATTAGTCAACCTTAAATTTTCCTTCTATTTCTTTTTGAGAGATAAATTTAAGGTCAAAATATTAGTAACATAACCCACTTAGGGAATCTTTGTGAAAGATTAGTTGTAGAGGATAATTGTGTAAGAATAACTTAACAATGACATGATTTTTTCATCCAAGAGGTAATGTCTTCTACAAATCTTGCATTGCAAAGACAAGAGTAAGAAATTATTTATCCAAAATAGAATACCATCTTTCATAATCAAGTAGGATCCTATTAATATAATATATGCTCCTTTTATTACCATATTTCAATAGCTTGGCTTGGTTTCCATAATAATCTCATGAATGATCACAAAGCTTACTTTAGAGAATAAATGGTTCATTTTGTGAATGAATTCATGGTTCAACACCACAAGAGTTATCCTTATCGCTTGTAATGGAATAACACTATTGAAGCTACCAATAAAGTCTTAGAAAATATTGTTGAATTTTTTAATGTTAGCTGTCATGATTGGGACATGAGCACATCTCATAATTAGTTCTTTAGGTGTATAGAACCACTAAAAAAAATTGACAAAGTATTTTTCCTTTCAACTTGTCTCTACCATAAAGGTCTATTGAACACACTGTAGTGTTGAGAGGGGGGTGAATTAGCACATATTAAAACTTAACCATTCCCATTTGTAGATTAAACATCACATCTAATTAACTGAAAGAAGAGAAGAAATGAAAACATGCATCACAAAAGAACACTAGGATTTTTACGTGGAAGATTCAATGAGGGAAAAACCATGGTGAGAGTTAACTCACAATATATGAAACTCATTGTCACGCCCCGCCGTGCGAACCCCAAAGGAACTAATAACAACGGAACAATTTTTTTTTTTTAAAGAATATAATAACATACTTAAGTATTATAACATAACAATGTATTATGAGGCACAACTAGTTCCAATGGGGTACACGAAGTGACATAACTACACTAACCAATAACAACGATAATAAGATAACAATAATTAATCTATTACATAAATCTATTCATTCCCATTACATCATTTAAAATATCCATCAACTATATCCATATTAATAACATATGCACATATGACAATACATGGAATTATAAAGATATATAGTATTACACATTTCGATAGATACAACTCAACATAATCAACTATAACACAAGATCCTGAATAAATACATGGCTTGAATAATTATTACATCCCAATGATAGAAGAATACAATTGACTAAAAATACAACCTCAATAATACATAAGGACATTGGATCATCAACATCCGCCAAAACCTGCAAATAAAAGATACATCTGCAACAGAAGAGGGAACCCAATGGGGTGTGAAGCACGTTCCACCCAACCACCCCCATGCTGAGAGTAGACAAGGAAGGGTCCCTGACCAAGCATGCCTAACAATAACAAAGACTAACTCCAAATAGACAACTTAACATCAAAGATCACTTAGAAACTCAACAACGACAAATCCAAAGGCACAACAACACCACTTCAGAACACAACAAGTCATAATCACAAGCATCAACGAAACTCAAGACATAATATCAAAGACTACTTCCAACAATAACCAAAGACAAATCAATAAATCCCTTAATCACAACAAACACAATATCACTTAACATCTACAATCACAAAGTCAATTAACAACTATAACACATTATCACTTAACACGAGGTTACAATGCTTCCAGAGAACAAAGATCATGAACATCGCACAATAACTAATTAACTGTCGACATAGGAAGAGTGTCATGCATAAATTGCCATGAGTTACCCTGGCTCAACCTTCCTAGGCTACCGGACCCCCATCCTGGGTTACCCTGGCTTGCCTCTACCGGTCGCCGGACCCTCACGCAAAACTATGTGTCCCATCTCATCTCGAGCCTTATCATTCACTTGCTTCATGAGAGAGACATCCTTTATCTTTATTAGTGTGAAAGCCCCCCCATTAATTTATTTAGATTATCACTTAATTAAAGTCTAGGTAGGTTACCCTGCGCCCCTTTGTGTGCCGGACCCCCACAAAGAGCCACTCTCCTATCGACAACACAACAAAGTACAATACCACAATAGTAACTAGACAACATAACCTCTCCAATCCAAGGAGAAAATAAAACAAGGAACTCACTCCGAACACTGGAGGAACCAATTATGGAAACACACTCCTTCAAAAGGAGGTACAAATCTCATTACCCACTCCTATTTCCTAGGAGGCACAAATCCCCGTTCGTGGAAACCAGGTACAACATCATAGTACAATACATCAAGGAGATTCACAAAATGAACCTCTACACATAACATCCCACTGTAGAGAACTTCTCTGGAAGACTTACATAGACCCTTAACCCCATTTGCCCGACATCGAGAGTAAAGAAAACATAACATAATAGAAAAGCATTCCATCTCTGGAAGCCTTTAACAATAACTTAAAAATCTTACGAAAGGTAAGGTAAACCTAGGGTTTTTTTCCCATACGACACAATAAAACAATAAAGAGAACACCACAACAGACTTAACGAATAACCTCAAGAAAACAATTTCTTAAAAAAAAACAACTCCATAAAGAAATATTTCCCAAAACTCAATAAATTTATCAAACAATTAAATCAACAACTTAAAAATATTCGATTCAAATACAAAACATATCATTTATTTCAAATTCACACAATTTCACTTAACATTGCATCTTTTAATTTTAACTAATCGATTAAATTATAATCACAAGCTTATATTCAATTTCCTCAATTAAACTCTAATATTGTAGTGTAAAATTATCATATCAAATCATAATCCGCACACACATATATATAAAAATCCTACTTATTCTCTAACCATAACATTATAAATAACTAACTAATGTATATACATATATACAAAAATACAATATAAATATACAAACATACATTTAAAATTTATTAAAATATATTATTAAAATTTATAAAATAACTTTCTAAAACATACAAAATAAATATAAATATATATATATAATAAACTAAATTTGATTATATAAAATTGCATTATAAACCGAATTCAATTATAAAAAAAAATATATTCAAATATATAAATTTACATTAAAACTAAATTCGAATGAAACAAAATTTGAAATAAACAAATTTTAAAGTTTGAATTTGTTTTTAAAAACAAACACAGCAGTCCCTGAGGTACTGCGCACCTCCCAAGGGAGGTACTGCGTACCTCCCAAGGGAGGCCGCAGCCCCCACTGGGCTGCGTACAGCAGCCTACGGCTGCTGTGCGCAGCCTAGTGGCGGCTGCCACTGCTGCGCCCGGTACAGGGGGGGTCGGGGGATGGTACGGCGAAAGCCGTCCGCCCCTTCCCCAATACCAAAATTTATAATTTTATTTAATTTATAAAATTTATAACTTTTGAATAAAATATTTAATATTATTTCTTGATACGAAGTTCGGAATGACTTCGAAAAAAAAGTGCATTTAAAATCCTAATTAGTACCATGCTCAAACTTCGAAATTCGAAAGTCATAAAATTTATTTATTTCTTTATTTATTTATTTATTTTTATACACATTAAAATTTTTATCATGAATATTTCGAACTTCAAGATAATGAATACAAATATTTTATATTTATTTATTTATTTATTTCTTTAAATGTATCTCTTAATCAATTAAATATATCTCTTATTCAACAAGGCACATAGTACGCAGTACACAGTACATAGGGAAATGTACGTAGGGAAAAGAAGGTAGATTTTATAAAGTATATCTTTATTTATTTATCTGATACACACCTATATATAGGTATATAAAAATACATATATTTATGCAAAATTTACAAAAATAAGAATGTTCATAACAATTAAATTTTCCTATCAGATACAAAACAAATTAGGAAAATAAATTCAAGCCATAAAATAATGATTTTCTTCCCAGCTTTCAGAAACAAATTTTATTGAATAAATTTTGAAGGGTTTTACCACAGTTTTCTACGGATGATTTGATTTTCTTTTTCATTTATTTTATTTTATTTTATATCAGACAATCTAAAACTGGTTATACAAGTTTAACCCAAAAAAAAAAAAAAAACAAATGATTTTCTTTTCAAGACAGTGGTTTCAAAACTAGATTTTATTGAATGTTCAAAGGGTTTTACTATAGTTTCCAACGAACAATCTTCAAAAGTCTATAGCAACTAATTTACAACTACAGAACCCTCTTTCACAAACACAGAATAATTAATTTTCAAACGAAAGGCACTTCAACGAAAGTTTGATTTCCAAAACAATAAACTAAAGGAAGTAATAATTTATAAGAACCTGAAATCCCTTGTCTGATGAAGAATCCTTTCTGTAGCCTCCTCACGATCTCCTCCTGCAGCTCTCTTTTCTCGATCCTCTGCCTTCAACGTTCTTCTGAACAATCTTTCTTTTCCATCCCACAATAATTTTACACAATAATTTTTACCGAGCAAATCCTCAAAACTCAAATCTATTTTTCTTTTCTAGATCCAAAATAACAGAGTAAAACTTGTGTGTGAATAATTCCCTCATAAAAATAATAAATCACTAATTAAAAACAATAAATCTTTTTCCGCTTTCTTTTCCAAAAAGCCCCCTTTCTTATTGGTCATTTTCCAGCTTTTAAAAGCATAACTTATCCTCAATTTTAATTAAAATAATTTATTTAATTCAGATATTATCTTCACATGAATTTCTAATTAAATATTAATAAAAAATAATAATATCTAATTATTCTCAACAATATTAATTTTAATTATAATTATTTGCATTTTTAATTAATTAAATCACTTTTAATTTATAATATATTTAATTTTAACATTTTTCTAACTCTCAATTAAATCAAATAACAAGGCAACATTAATTAATTATTTTATGAAATATGATTAATTAATTAAACACTAACCAAGAATTAAATAAATACTCAACGGTCAAACTACATAAAGACAAAGACAAAACTTCAGTCATAACACAACGACTCACAACAGACAACGGACTTGGGATGGGGACACTTCCAAACCTACTCCCTTCTTCAACATTTTACCCATTGGGTTAATTTATTGCTCGCCCTGTCCTGCCGAAGCAGGTGGAATCGAGACTTATTCATGCAATCCTGCATCCAAATAAACGTCAAGTAGCACATGTATATATATAATCAACATCCTATCATGAGAAGGAATTGTAGTGTAGCAGGGTACTCATGGACGAGTGATGCTACACTGTCCTCTCACCTAGTCTATTCTAACAATTACAATACCAATAACGAACTAACATTTCTAACCAAATTGCTCATAAGATAACATGATACCTAACTACTGCATCATAACTAATTATTAAACAATTGCATTATAAAATACTACTGAATTAAATAACATCACCATAGAATCATCACATTGGCATATAAACAATAATGAACAACTATTTGAATAAACAATAATCCAATCAACACACAGAGTAACATAAATCCTACTAATAATGCCACACGCAACAATTAACTAAACCCCGCATCCACACACACCAAACAACAATACAGACCATCACCGTCACAAAGCATCAATCAAAACCACATAAATGTCAAATCCAACAACACAAAAGAAACCAATAGTAGCAATAGCATCAGAAATATGGGGGTATTACACTCATTGCTTAGAAAATTACAATGTTGTTTAAGGATCACTACCTAAGAACTCGCACACTAAGGCACACCACCTTAGGGAAATATGCAAGGACCTACGTAGACTCACTCTCTCAAGGTAGGGTACATAAAAATTATAATGAGAAATATAAACATGAAATTCTATGAAGGAAGCATCCAACATATGCTAATGTTGTAGTACCTTTTTCACAAAACTATTTATCATACAAACTTTCACACACTTCATCTTCAACATTTTGCACAATCTCAATTTTCCATGCACTAACCACATTTCAAATTATTTTTATCTTCTATAAATATTATCCACAACAAATCAAAACCTCAATTTGGTTGGCTCCAGGATGACCTTTAGGTTAAACATATCAAACTAATGAAAGCAAAGCATCCTAGACAAACTCTAACACTTCAACACATATGATATTGCATTGTTGTGCACCAAAAAAAATGAGAATTGCAAGGATGATCCCATATACCTCTTTGAATGTATCCTCAATTCCACACAGTCACATCTATCTCACCGGAGGAATGTAAAGCATTCCATTAGGACTTTATCAACACTTTTCTCTACCATAGCACATACCAGAACATTATCACTTATAAATTTCACTGTGCAAGGTGTAATGAATTGAATTCTTGAATAAAACACCTGCACATCTTTACCATCTTATCTTCTAAACCAAAATACAAAAACAATCTTTACAGAAGGATGCAGACCAAAATACCATGACTCTACCTTAAACTATTCACTATGAATTCCTTAGCAAAACTTTTGTAGCATATCTCCATGTTTGGTACAACAAACACAAATAATATCATTGTAATCATATTTAAAAAACATCATACCATGTGTACCTACCTTTGCATCACACTTGGACTTCAAGCGGATCATCATTCATCCATATATTGCACTGCCATGACTATATAAACAAATGTCTATGCACTTCCACTATCTCTGAAGTATACAAACTTCAGCATACACATTTGGCATCAAAGAAAACACATCTTGAGTTGAAATCAATGACAACACATATTTCCAACAATTGAACTCACTTTTTCATTGATGGCTACACTCATTTATCTACAAGTCTTCTCTCCCCCCTTGACATCAAGTGAAAAGGGCATAACATCTACTTTTATCAACCCAAAATTGTATAAAATCCCCCTTACTATATGATTTATACAAAATATAATCCCCCTGAGATGGAGATGCCCGAAATATACATGCTATGTACAAAAATATTTTAAAAAAACTCAAAAAGATAATATAATCCTCTACAAAACTTATACAATGACGAAATTGTCTTATATATACCTTTGCAACTTTCTTAGAAGGAAGAATATTCTTGTAAATTTCCTTAAGTTGCACCAAGGTTGCAAACTATTTTTATTTTAGTGAGGTGAGAATATTATTTTGACATTCAATTGTGTGAACAAATCAACAGCCTCCTCCACATTACTTGGAGCCTTCATTTAATGTTCAACCTTTTTTGCATCAACAAGCAACCTGGATAATTAATCAAGTTTCAAGTTGAATGCTTCCCTTAACTGACCAAACTACTCAATATTTTATCTCTTTGGTCTAGAAGTGGAGACAACTACACATGAATATTTTATACTTGAGCTCTTATTGAACCATCCTAATCCTTTGAGAAATCATATGTCTTGGCCAATTGAGTAACCTATAACTCAATGGATTCAATCTAACCTTTGATGTTCTTGGTCCAACTTGGCCATTTTAAACAAAATTGATAAAGTGTAGCGACTTAATAAACACAATCCTTAAGCATCTTTATATTTTCTTTCAATTTGTTGTGTGCATTGGCACACTAGTCAAATGCATTAGCCATTCTTTTGTCTTTCATCTTTCTTATGGCTTCTTGCTCTATGTTTTGCACCATTGGAGAGGAATGATATATAAAGGAATCCATTAAAAGTTATAAATTTTGATCTGGAAGTAAGGAAGCATCAATTTTTACCTCTAATAAACCTTCGTCAATAATATTTATTGCATAATCAATTAATTCAATTTTATTCATGTGTCCCTATAGAATATCCTTCCTTGCAGAAGCATGCAAAATGTCCCCGACTCGTAACTTGTGAAGGAGCTTAGAATGTTTGATAAGTCAAATTGACCCTCATTAGTGGGAATCTATAGAAGTTGGGGTGTTACCACTTGTTGAAACTACATCTGCATTCCTAGTAGGTCCTTGAATGAATGTGAAAAAGAAGAACTCTAACCTATGTCTATAGAAGCATATTTCTTTTCAACTATCTTTTCCTTTGCATCCTCTTTCTTTTTCTCATCATTCCTTGAATTCTGTAAAGGATGAATACTATACCCTTTTCCAAAATTAGAGTTCCCTGAAGAAGGGACACTCACTTCATGTTGATCTCTTGCACCTTTTGCACTAGTATTTTCCAAAGGATTAGTCTCCTTATTTTGCTTCTCTTTTTTATCTTTTACATCACCACTATTATGTTTCCCTAAAAAACTGATAGATCTTGTAGGATAATGTCATTTGGAGGAATTTGATCATCAAAAATTTCCCCAGCCTTCTTCATTTCTTGAAGGATCTTGGTTGTCTTTTCTTTTACCTCTTTCTCTTCTTCTTTTTCTATCTTCATGTTGGAGATTTCTTGCATTTCATGCACACCAGAGACACCTCCTTGTAGTTCAAAAGGTCCTTGTACTTCTTCCTAACCAGATACTTTTTTCTCATTTCTATTTTCCATATTAGGCACTTGTGGATCAACATCAACTTCAAAGTACAATACATTAATGATTTTCTTAGTGGCATCTTCAGTATCATTCTGGATCTTCTTTTTGACATCTTCATCCATGCTCATAAAAAAATCTAAATTATTTTTTTTACTACGGAGCTCCTTTGCTTGTCTCTAGAAAATATTTTGTTTTCCTTCATGAGAGACAAACACCCATAATTTTTCAATTTCTTGTTGTTTCATTTCTTCATCAACCTTGATAGCTTATCTTTTTTGTCTCTAATCCTTGGCAAGGCTATCCATAGCTGTATCAACAATGTCACTAAAGAAAATATCTTGTATGAAAATATATTCAATGATATCCTTCTCAATTGTCTTCTTGTCTTCTAAAGGGACATCTAGATATAGCTCCAAAATACTCTCTAGCAAGCTATACTCAATAGTTTTATTTAATATGGCCCCAAAATCAAGAGGTTCATGTTTAACTAGATGGGTTTTCTCAACATCCTCTTTTGTAATATTCTTTCCTTTCTTCTTTTGCAAGGAGATATCCTATTCTCAACCTCTTCAGAATCATCTAATTCTTCCTTGTTTGGATTCTCTTTCTTTTCCTTTCATTTATTCCTAGCTTTACTGTTCTTTTTTCTAAATAGATTATAAATGTAGCTTTTCTTTTATTACCCATTTGTTGAGTGGAATTAGAAAGCTACAAAGCAGGTGCAATAGTAGCATAGGATCTACTTGATCTCCTTAGGCCTTGAATAACTTATGAAAGGACAAATATGGCTTTGAACAGCTTCGTAGAGATAACATATATGTATTTGAGGAAGTACTCAATATCTGGTGAAGCTCATCTTTATCTTTTATCATTGAATATTATGGAGCATGAGTATCTCCTTAAGCACCCTTTCTACTTTCTTTTCATTGGATTCCTCTCTCTCCTTTAGGTAAATATCATCCATGTTTTCTCTATATGTGGGCCAAATATTTTTAATTTGGGATCCTTAGGTTTTGATAGAAAATATCTATGAAACCTTGTACGAATTTATATTCAACCTCATAAGACAACTTATGAATCCTGAGGATCTAGGTTCCACTTCTTCCATGAAACATTGATCCTTGTTCACCATAAAAGTCACCTCATTCTCATAATTTTTGAAAAGGCTAGATGGCATCCTATATCTGCTTTGCATCTAGGTATGTGATGGGCCAAAAAGTGGCAATATGATGGGTATGTGCAGGGTATGTGGCTGATGACTTTTTTTTTACCCAAAATTGATGAAATGAAAAGGGTTCTTAAATAATATTATCATATTTCCACCAATATAAATTATGCTTTACTTTGAATTTAACAAATAATTATTATTTATTTTCTATTCTAATTACGACTAAAGTCTTGATTGATAGGCTGATTGAAAAACATGTATAACATTCAAAAGGTATCACATTTTTTGAATCCAAAACATTCATCACATTCTATGCTTCACATACTATAGGATTAAAGAAATAAAAATTTAATTTCATGAATTTTTTACCAAGTTAAGGTTGTCAGACATACGAGTTTTTTATATTTATAAAAATTTGTAATAAAAACTTCATAATTAATTATTTACTTGGAAAAAAATTACAAAAAAATATGCATCACATCCGCACATGAGTCCTCTACTTGCATCTAAAATATTATAAAAAATATTATCATTTTATTGTGGTTAAGGTGGTCAGCAGACACCACTTCTTATTTTTTCCCTGAAATTTAAGTACTACTACATTGAAATTTCAAATTTTCACCAAATAGATTTTAAAAAACAAAAAAAAAAACTTAGTAGTTTAGAAACTAAATTTGATTTTCTACAGATTATATTCTTACATACTTTTGAAATAATATAGATAACTTATTCAAATTTTTATATCAAGTTGCCTAACTCTGATTTTTTTGAATTTTTTGTCACTTAAGGGCCTATTTTTTCCATGATGATCTTGCACATACCCATCTCATTTTTGGATGTTCTTGAAAAATATCTAATAGAAAGTAGTGTATGCTTGCTCATTTTAAAAAAAAATTATATGTTGTTTAATCTATGTTACTACTAGAGTGAATTTGTCCTAGATCTTACCCTTAAAATTAGGTAACTCATTCAAAAAGAAGAAGGTAAGATATATAACAAAGAACCAAACTTGAAATTATATTTGGTTTATTTTGTTCTGCTTAGGTTCTTCATTAGCTGCTCTCTTAACAACTCACATAGATCAAAGTCGATACATTGTTTTACCATTTTATGTTTGGTCTGAATTAGAGTGGTGGTGGAAGTCCCTTCTTTATTTGTAAGGTAAATATTATACTCAATTCCCATTGATGCATACTAGACATCGGTATCAGTAATAAAATTTACTATTAGGGTTCTCTTACCAAATTTAGCACTAGTGAGCTCCATAACTATTTCATTCTTTATAGAATTTAGCACAGGGACTAGTCTGAAAGCAAAAGGACCAGTAACTACCCTAATTGCATCCTTTATGATCATATAAGGTTTGTCTAGCCAAATGAAATTCCCATGAAAGTGGCTCAAGATAGTTCTTGTACCCATTCCTTGCTTCCATAGAAATCTAGAAAATATTTCAAAATATCTAACCCACTTGCAACAATATTTTAATACTTTGGATAGTACACCCCATTCTCGTTTAGCAGCTTATTCTAGACCACTTGAAAGGAAGAGGTGTGACCAATCTCATTCAACTGGGAATGGATGTAAATTCTTATATCTTCACAGTACACAACACCCACTGGAACTTTTGAAAATGAACCATCTTTGTCCACCTCCATTGCTTTGAATGGAAGTTTTTGTATTATGGCCTTGGATTTTAAACAACATCAATGATAATAGGTGTAGCAATGATATCACTTTGAAAATACTAGGGTTTTCCAAGCAAATTAGATAAATACATGTGAATGCTATCATTAGGGCTTTCTCGCAACTTACTAGAAACCTTCTTCTCTTCCTTAGCATTTGCATACACTTGATATCTTTCAAATGTGATCAAGTGATCCTAAAACCACATAAAAGTATTTTCAATACCCCTAACCTTCTGCCATAAATAGATTCATACTTGGTTAGGTAAATCCTCTTCTCTCTATGTCATCACAGGGATTAAATGAAGCTCAGTATAGCTCTGCAAACCATTCACTTACTCCAAACCCTTTATTAAAAGAATCATTCTTTCTTAGTAGTTTTGCACACTAGAGGAATTGAACCAACTCATATTCTATGCTGAAATCTTCAACAACTTGTCCTTTTCAAGGGGCTAAAGGGTTTCAAAAAATAAAAGCTCCCCATAAGATAATGCTCTATCTTAGTTTGTCTTAGGATTTTGTGCAAAATGCACAAGAACATTATCATCCTAAAGATAATTCTTATCCATTCCTTACTTCCATAAAAATATAAAAAATCTTTCTAAATATCTAACCCACTTGTAGTAATATTTTCATACCCGGGCTCGTACACCCCATTCTCGTTTAGTAGCTTATTATAGACCACTTCAAAGGAAGATGTGTGACCAATCTCATTCAGTTGGGCATGGATGTAAATTCTTATATCTTCACAGTATACAACACCCACTGGAACTTTTGAAAATGTGTCATCTTTGTCCATCTCCATTTCCTTGAAAGGAAAATTCTTGTATTTGGGCCTTGTCTTTTCAACAACATCAATGACAATAGGTTTATCAATTATATCACTTTCAAAATACTAGGTTTTTACAGGAAAATCAGAGAAAAACCTATGAATGCTATCATTAGGGTTTGCTTGCAACTTACTAGAAACCTTCTTCTCTTCCTTAGCACTTACATACACTTGATATCTTTTGAATGAGATCAAATGATCCAAAAACCACATAAAAGGGTTTTCAAAAACCCTAACCTTCCACCATAAATGAATTCATACTTGGTTAGGTAAATCCTCTGCCATACTTATCTGTCATCACAAGGATAAAATGAAGTTCAATATACCTTTGCAAACCATTCGGTTACTCTAGAACCTTTATCAAAAGAATCATTGTTTCTCAGTAGTTCTGCACACTAAAGGAATTGAACCAACTCATCTTCTATGTTGAAATCTTCAACAACTTGTCCTTTTCAAGGGGCTAAATAGTTTCAAAAATGAAAAACTCCCAGTAAGATCTATCATTTCTACTAGATCTACAATCAGCAGTCTTATGCCCAAATTCCTTTGGGGAAAACTTGCTTCAGCTATCTCTTTTTCAGCGATCTATACCATTTCCAATCAACGACCTTCCTTTGTATGGTTGGTGCTCCCTTTGCAAGCTTTAATAGCTACAACTTTCTCCAACAATCTACAACTTTATTTTTCCTTCATCAGTCCACATAGATCTCTTCTTTGATGTGGCGGGATTACTCCTTAAATCGGTGACTAGCTTCTTCTTAGAACAATGAAAACTTTGAGACTTGCAATCAACAGAATCAGACGATTTGAACCTACTTTGATAAAATTTTCACCAAAATTGGATCTTAAACCTCCCTCTAATACCAATTTTTAGAAGGACATGCACAGAACAGAGACAATCAGACATAGGAGAACTCAGTAAAACTTGAGCGTTACTAAAACTCAAGCTCATGCATCAGATTTATAGATAAAGATGCATTAAACTCATTACAAATTGGAGTATGGTGGTTAGTTATGAAATTTACTATGCATAGTTCAAACAAAGCCAATGTGAATAAAATGCTTGGTTAGTTTGGTCGGCTATGGTGTAACTTGGTCAGCTGGAGAAGGCAGAAGTGTCCTACTGATATGTCCCAAAAAAACATTCGACATCTTGGTTGGTATGTGTCGTCAGTGTTGGTGGATAATTAATTTACCTACCAGCAAAAAAAACAAGTACCATGTTGATTGGGAAGGCTAAAAATAGAGAAAATGCACTCTTTATAAAGAAATATATACATGTTGTTTGGCATTTGTAATTATAACAACACAAATAAGTGATTAATTCAGTTGCAATAAATCTTCATTTATAGAATTCACTTCATAAGGTCTATTTACATTCATTCTTGAAATAAAAGTAAGAATTTTCCATGATAGAAAGAGTGTTGAATGGAGAAATACATTGTGCCTAACCATAAAACAAACTGTGTATTTAGTTGGGGATTTGCAAAGAAATTCAAATTTGTTTACATGGGAAAATACATTACGGTTTACTGCTAAACAAGGGCAGCAACAAGAGAGATTGCAAGACCATTTGCACAAGAAGGACATGTTGTTTGTCCCTGACCATACTTTATGTGGTTCAACAATGATGTTGAGGTCCTCAATATCAAACCATTTCCATTGCTCTGTAGATTGTAATTCTACTTTACAGATTGTGAGAGCCAAATGACATTTTGTATTCATCCTCCTCCTCTTGCAGAAGAAGGTTCAACTCAGTTCGCTGGGTTCTTTATGTAAGATCTCCCTTTTAACTTTGTCTTTGTGTTCGGATATAAGAAGGAAGCTATAACTACTCTTCATAAAAGGGTTCATGCAAAAGGAATCTCTCGTTGCCGTTACAAAGGCCTTCCATTTGTTGTTACTTTCTTACATGGATTTGTAACGAATATCAATCGCCTTATTTAGCAGAAATGTGAATATCAATCCATACACTATCATCGACGAAACTTTGAAATGGTTCACATGCAAAGTAGTGGAATCATTTTCCATTACTCACACCTTCTCACTACCTTCTAGCAAATATCAAATATCTAACAATGACTTGCATGTCAACTTTTGCATTAAGAGTTTTTTAAACGGGGGTTCTTTCGTCCATTGTGACTATTGTCTATGCTATTATTCTTTCATTATAATACTGTTTTTCTTTAATTTATTAAATATAGAATATAATATTCTATTGTTCCACTACCTTGCATGTGAACTGTTTCAAAGCATTATTGAAATCTCTATTTGAAACACCACTTCTCTTCAATCATATTTTTTCCTTTCTTTAAACATTTTTTTTGTTCTATCCTAAGTTTGGTGAATGTATGACATCTAATCATGTTAGATCTCTCTCTGCAAATATTTCATGCATTTAATAATGTTTTTTCTAGAGATGATTTTGATATGCTAGATGAAGTTCTTATGATTTCTAGCAAATATCTTGTTATAAAAAAATTACTTCTTCAAAAACTTCCTCCTTTATTCTTAGTTCAAAATTTTCTTCTTCATCTACTTGTACTTATCTTCTTCCTTCAAAAATTATTCTCATAATGATTCTAACAACCTTATTAATATGATTTTTTTTTGTAGTGTTCCAAATACACCTACAAAACTAAAGATCTATATTTATGGAGTAGAAGAAACTAAACCAAAAATCATAATAAACATTTGTGATGTCCCTAATACACCATGACCTCTAGGTATGTGCACATTGCTAAATATATCACTTCTAACATGCCTATGACAATTTATTATACTTTAGCGGAACACACGTATAATAATAGAAGAAACAAACATAAACAAAATGTTATCATTCCTACATCTCTTCCTTATCCTACACCTATTCTTCTATATGCTCCTAAGCCTATTTCTAATTCCCCAAGAGACTAAAATCTAATTGATCAAATTCATGAACTACTTACATTAAGATCTCCCTTTAGGATCTTCTTCAACCTTCTCTTGTTTATCATGGCATGCTTCATAAGGCTCTACAAAAAATCCTCATTCCATCTTCTGCTAGATTGAATGACATGAATGCTTTAGTGGAATGTATTTTCTCTAATACTCTGGAAATTATATTCCATTAGCATGAACTTCCTCCTCTTGAAGTAGAAAGTTAGCGCACTCCATTTATGATACTTGTTGTTAATATTGTAAGTATTAGACACACTCTCATTGATCTTGGATTTTGTCTCAATGTTTGTGGTGTTGAATTGTTACCGTGTATTCACACATATCCTTCTACTCTTGTTGCTACATATATTTCTATTTATGGGTTTGATAATATTGGTCAAGAAGCTCTACATATGGTAATATTACCTATGTAGCTATGATTTGTTACCTTACCTACCCTAGTATATTTCATTCCAAGTAATTTATCATATAATCTTCTTCTAGGTTGACTGTGGATACATTCTATGGGTGAAATATCATCTACCTTACATCAATATATCAAATTAATTAATAATAATAAACTATTTACAATACAAGCTATCCCTAATGCCTTAAAATATTTTCAAAAGGTTGATGTTGGTTATTTGATAAATCTTTCTCTTGATCGAAGTGAGAATTTAATTCCTTCACCATTTCCAAAGCATGTTACACCATTATTAACCCCTATCCTTGATGATAGTTCTAACTTGGTTTCTTCACATGTTTCTAATGCATGTCCTAGTGATGAATGGGGTTTATTAAAATTTACACCATCCTTTGTTGGAGAATATAAAGTCAACCCAACTCACTTTGACATTCCACAAATATCATTAACATCTCATGTAGAAGATCTAATCCATATAATTTTGGAGATGATAAAAATGATACATGTGATTATACTTCTCATATTGACTATGCCACTAATGGTGATATTCCTTCTTTTGAGGAGCTAAAATCACATTATGGGTTAGGATTCAATGTTCTTTCTAAAAAATGCTATAATGGTAATGGTTATTGTTGTAAGAAGTAGGGTATCAAGATCCTCTTAGAGCCAAACTCATATAACTCTAATACAAGTATTGGCTATTGTCCTTCTCGATCTAAACTAAAACCTTTGTTAAATGTAATTATGATTTCTATAGATTCTCCTTCACTTCCTCTTTAAATTCATCTTTACCTCATCTAGATGTCTTTTCTACAGAAGAAGCTCTAGAAAATTTTGTAGGGGTATATTCTAATTTACCTTCCTATCATCATGATCATATATTTACTTATTGATTGAATCCTCAAGAATATTTTGGTAAGTCCATCATGGATTTAGATAAATCAACTTCCCTTTCTAATACTTATAAGGATTTTAAAATCCTTGATCCTTTGGACTGTAGTACCCTTATTTTGGAAGATGTATCTTAAGGTTTCCTTAATGGTTAGGATTGAGATAGAAAAGATTAATAAAAATGTCTTTATTTGTCTTATTGACTATTCACCTTAGACATTGAAAATTATTTTTGTTTCCAAAACCAATGATTGTGTTCGTGTACACATCAATTTTTTTTATTTAAACAAAGAATCTCTTAATTAAGATTTTGTATTCCTAATATTGATATGATTGTAAAATCGATAGCAGGTTGAACGTATTAATCTCTTTTATTGGTGGATTCTCAAGATACAGTTAGATCCTCATTAACCAAAAAGATCAATTTGAGGAAAATTTCACTTCCCCTTAGAGTACCTTCTATTATGTAATCATTTCATTTGTATTAAAGAATGCTAGCATAAATTACTAATGGGACATGATTGTTTCTTCATGAATTCATCCATCAAATCATTGAGGATTATTTTGATGATATGTTAGCTAAGTCCATGACTCACCAAGATCATGCTAATAGTCTCTATCTTATCTTTGAAAAAATACAAATCTACAAAATGAGACTAAATCCCCGTAAGGGCACGTGCATGGATCTGTGACACAATTTTGACTCTTAAGATGCCACTTTTTTTTTCTTTTTTCTTTTTTTTTTTGAAATCAGCAAAATCTGATTTGCACAAGAAAATGAAGATAGTTATGCTCAAAATTTCAAGATGTAGCAACAAAAAAAGTTGAAGTGCTCCAAATCTATTTTCTAAGCTACTATTTTTTAAAAAAATTAATGAAGATTAAGCGTCTCAAAAAAGGGGGGCCCCAAAATAGGTCCTTTTTTTATCAAAAAAAATAGCATAGCACCTGAGGGCTCCCCCTTTTTTTATTAATTTTTTTTAGAATTTCAAAAATCCAAAAGGTGAGAAATTAGCTAACACCATGTAGTTTATCCTCCTTTCGAATAATTTTTTTAATGAATATATAATATTTTATCAATTTTCAAAGTGGACACATCCTGAAAAGCTGAAATTTGAGTGTGCTCCCCCTTAGATTTTTTGAAAACTAATCGAAAATTGATTTTTTTTTCATCATGTGTAGAATGGAGTCTAGTTTCAAAAAATGCAATTTCTATCACGTTTCAATGAATGAGTAAAAATCTATCATAAAACTAGCACATGTTGGATTTTTACCAAAAACAAAGGCATTTACAATAGAAGTCATGGATCAAAACCTTAACTAAATCAAAATGAAAAAATAATTATATATTTAGATAGTTAAGAGAGAGGCTAATTCTATCATAGTTTTTTTTATAAGCTTGCATTGAAAGATGTGTAAATGAGACGGGGAGCATGAATGAAAATATGAGGAAAATTTGAAAATCTTGTCGATTAACATGCATGAAAGGGTTGTCCAAACCTTTGGGTCAAATTCCCAATGCAAAATCCAACCAATTGGGTTTGTACTTCCCAATGCAACCTATTTGGTGAGTGCCAGCCAAATTTGGAGAGTGCCAAATTTGGCGCTCGCCAAATGTAATTCATGACTTTTGGAATGCATTTTTCTAAACTCTTTGATTTCCTCTTTCTCTGCCATGGAAACTATTTACATGAAATAAACATTTAAGTATAAGTTGACATTTACATATCGACATTTACTTTCTTATACTTTAAGTTATATTTCATGTATATAGGCAGGATGTTTGAGAGTGGTTTTGGATCTGTAGGAGTTATAATGCAAATTCTAGTTTTTCAAAGATTTTAAAAACTTTCAGACTTAGTCAAATTTTAGTAATCAGCATGTCAAATTTTAGTAATCAGGAGGTCAAATTTTAGTAATCAGGAGGTCAATTTTCATCTTTCTCTCTCTATCTCACTCATTTTCATCTCTTATTCTCTAGAACTATCTCTCTCTCTCTCTCTCTCTCTCTCTCTCTCTCTCTCTCACTATCTCCATCCCTTTATCTCAAGAACTATGTCTCTACATGTTGATCTCTCTCTCCTTCCCTCTCTAATATCTATCTCCCTCCCTCCCTCCTTCCCTCTCTACATTTCTCTATCTCACTTCCCTCTCCTTTTATCTCTATATAATTCTCTCTACTCTATGTATCACCTCTCTCTATACCTACCTATCCCTCTCTCCCTCTCTCTCCCCTCTTTCTCTCTCATTCTTTGCTCCCCTCTCTCTCTCCTTCCCTCTCT
>VDFB02271358.1:269072986-269143781 GCA_007258455.2 Sequoia sempervirens
CCTAAAACCTCAACCCCCCTCTATCTCTCTCAGCCCTACACCCTCCTCTCTCAACCCTCAACCCTCTACCCTCTACCCTCTACCCTAAATTATCTACCCTATACCATCTAACCTAAACCCTCTACCCTCCATGGTGCAGGAGCATCTAGGAAGCATCAAGTAGCACTAGGAAAATTTGTGAGCCTAGGATGAAATTTTGTGGTTTTAATGCTTTATGGTCATGTTGACCATTTAGTTTTGAGTTAGATTTGTTAGAACATGTTAGAAGGAAGGTTGATCAGTAGCTCATGGTAGAATGGACGAGTTTAGCAACCTATTTCCACTAGGATTCACTAGCAATTGGAAATAAAGCCCAAAATGTTGCATTTGTGCAATTTTAGCCTTATGTGGTGGTTATGTCCAACCCAAGGGATTGGTAACTACCTTAGAGAGGAGTTATAAGGAGTTGCTCGAGCTCAGAGCAAGGTTGGTTAGTTTTTGATTTGTAAAAGTTTCATGGAGTGCAATTAAGACTAGGATATTGAAGAACATCTTCTATTTTATGGTTTTGGATTTATGCATTGGTGGTTTGATCAGATGCTAAGAGTAGATTAGGTAGTGTAATTCATTTTCAAGAATTTCTTAGTTCAGTAGTTAGCTTGTTGCATCGGTTCAAGCATTTATTTTTGTTAGGTTAGTTCATTTCTTGCAATTTTTTTATTCTGACTATCAGACTGGTAGAAATGGAGCTGTAGATCATGTTTCCCCTGTACCTAGTGTATGGGTTCTTGGAAATAGAGGCTAGACTCCATGTTTGTACATAAGGTAGAGGTAGGAGTCCTTAGGAGTCAGAAATCCATGGCAAAAGACTGCTCCTAGGCGAGCTTGGTAGTGCCCGGCTAGGACAGTCAAGGAGTGCAGAGCACTAAGGTTGTAGGGGTGCCAATCTCCTGGTTAACCATAGTGTGGAGAGGATGTGGATTTCCTTGCAGAGGCTTGGCAACAAGAAGGAGGCTTAATGTAGACCGAGAAGTGGCAAACAAACTGACTGATCTCAAGGAAGTCATAAATTGGCTTAAAACAAGCCTAAAAGTGCTAAGTTCTTGGCTAGGGTAGTGTACGGACAATATAGGCATCAAACCCCGAAAATATTCAAGGTGTGGCCATAGGGAACATAAACCCCAAGAAAAGATCCTAGGTCATTTGGAGGTTTTTGGAGTGGTTTCCACTTTTCTCGGGTTAGGAGACCTAATTGGGGCTCAAGGGCTAGTAGCCTCTTTAACACTAGAAGAGGGTTTGGTGAGAGCGATGGAGAATTAGAGATTGGTGGATGATCAAGAACCCTAGAGGAATGATCTTGAATCCATGGGAGACATCACACACCCCTGCATCGAATTAGTGAAGGTTGGAGATTTAGCTAGCCTTTAGGAAGATTAAGGGCTAAGGAGAGAATGGCAGAGAGAGAACCAAGATAGGATTGGTTAGGGAAATGGAGATGATAGTAGGGTTGGCAAGGAGAACCAAGGGTGCCTAACAAGCATTAGGGCCTATAGGTTAAGGTGGTGGAGAGTGACACCAAAGGGGTTCGCCAAGGTGAGACCCAGAGCATGGAATAGTGAGTGTTCCATCCAACCCTACCCTATCAGGTTGGTATCAGAGAAAGAAAAATATTTGTGAAGAATCTTGTATTTCAGACCTTGAGTCTAGTGGTTCTACCATCATGGTGATAAATATAGAACTGGACAAGATGGTTGAAGGACAGGAGGAAGACAATAGGTTATTAAGGGAAAGAATAGACCGACTTGAGCAAGCACTGAATGATGTGCAGGTTGAAGGAAGGGTACCAAAGAAAGAAGAGGTTACATAGGAAGACAAGATCCTTGAACCTGATCCTATCTTGAAAGAAGAGCTTTATCATTAAAAACACCTACTTATCTTAGTGAATTATATTATGAGTCTAAATAATATTGTTACTTTCAACACTCATTAAATTATTTCACTCATCAAACTTCATACCTCCATTATTTATCAAAATACTCCTATTAATAGTAGAAATTTTTAGTTTTTCTCCTCTCCACATTGATTATTGGATATGAATATTTATTTGAATTGCATGCAAAACCATAAAAAAATTAATTTATTTTTCTTCAAAATATATAGTTCAATTCAGTATAGTCTTTTATAAGGTATAAAATGACATCAATAAATTTGTGGGGGAGTACTACATCATTAAAGAAAATAAAGGAAAAAGTATTGCTAGCTATGTCTAGTTGCAAACTGATAGAGAAGGGTTGGGTGAGACAATCATTGTCCCATGCCCTGGGCCTCACCTTGACAAATCCTTTGGAGACCTTCTTTCCCTATAGATCCTAAAACCTAGTAGGCACCCCTGGTTCTCCTAGCCAACCCTTCTATCCTTTGTATACACCTAACCAAGCCAAACTTGGTGCTTTCTCCTCCATTGTCTCCCTAGCCCTTAATCTTCCTAAAGGCTTGCTTACTCTCCAAACCTCAATAGCTTGTTGTAGGGGGCATGTGGTATCTTCTAAGGCTTCAAAACCATCCCATTGTTTCCCTTGATCAAACACAAAGCTTCATTTCTTCATCGCTACCACAAAACCCTATCCTAGGGTTTAGGAAGGGCTACTAGCCCTTGAGCCCCTATTAGGCCTCTTAACCCAAGAGAAAAGGCTAAAAATCCTTCCTGCTTGATGAACACCACAAACCTCCAAAAAGGACCCTGGCTCAATTTCCTAGCTCTCCAAGGTTTTTTGGGTTTTGGGCCTTCACAGGCTGTACATAGGGGTAACCTTGATTTTGAGAGATTTAGGGTTGTTTAAGCCACTTCTTGTGCACATAGTGAATAGTCCACTTCTTTCGGCCACCAAATGGACTAGTGAAGACCCCTGATTCTTTCCAAGCCTTTGTAAGACCTCCTTCAACTTCCACACACCCTAAGTTTTTAGAAGGTGAACACCCCTGCAACGTTAGTGACTGTTTTGCACTGTCTTTCCTAACCAGGCATAGCTAGCTCACCTAGGAATAGACCTTTTGCATACTTCTTGGACTTCTACAGACCCCTACTCCTAATATATGTATAGTCATGGAGTTTAGGTTCATTCCCAACAAGCCCATACTCAAAGTATAGTGGAAATGCAAGCTAAAACCCCATTGTTCTACAATTTACCAGTCAAAACTGCAAATGAAGGAAGAACACAGTATTTACAAGAACCCTTGAAAATGAATAACTAATTAGCTAATGTTCCAAACAATGCTTCAAAGAAAATCACACTACATGATAAACCTTCCAAGATCCTTGATCAATTCATTATTTTGTTGAATCAGAAATAAGAACAAGAAACAAAAATTACACACTAAAATTGTCCCTATTCTCTTGATCACAAGCTAATTACAACTTCAACATTCATTCCAACCTCACTTCCAACTCGAGGTTCACCTTTTACAGGCTTCCAAGGTAGTTAAAAATCCTAGGTCGACCTTCTAATGAGCAAACAACAAGAGTTGAAAAACTCACTGTGTTTTCCAACTTTTCCCAAATGTTGCCAACCTAGACCAAATGAGGAACTACTCTCAACTATCCTTTTCACTTCTCATTACACTGATCACAATAGATAAAGTTTTATTCAAAATCCATAAATGCTAAGAAAATGGTCCACATGACCTTCACAAAAACATACCCAAACAAAAATCAACCTAGACTCTTTCCTAGGGGTGTTTCCTAGGTGCTCCTACACCATTCTCCCCCCCTCTCAGCTCAAACACTAAGGCAAGGAAGGAGAGACCAGGGACAAGTCAATACCAAACTCTTGAACTGATCCTCTTGTACCCATGTAGCTTCTGAGTCATGCTTGTTCTTCCACCTGATAAGGTGCTCCATGTACACCTTATTTCTTGTAGACTTGTGTACTCTTGACTCCAAGATATTCTCTACTTGAGGCTTATCTTGACTAGGGAAGGATATGTTGCTGATGTCCCTAAAGATCTCCTTATTGTCCTGATCTAAATCCTTGTCTTTTCCCTTATACTTGATCAAATTAGCTACATTGAACACTGGTGAGAGTCCTAGATCAGTAGGTAACTCCACCTTGTATGCATTTTGCCCATACTTGGCCAATATCTTACATGGACCCACTCTTTTCATCTGTAACTTGGTTGATATTCCCTTTTGCAACCTTGATTTGTTAAGGTGGACCATGACATAGTTCCCTACTTGAAATTGCACATCTTTCCTTGACATATCTGCCTTCTCCTTCAATTTTTGTGTAGCTTTAGTGACTGTCCTCTTGACTTGCTCCTAAATCTCCTTCATGGTTTGATGGAAATCTTCTACATGTCCACTTCTTTGTTCCAAAGTTCCAAGATCTCTGAGCTCACATATTCGTCTTGGGTGCATCCCATACACAACCTCAAACAGACTCTTCCCTATGGTCCTGTTTACACTATCATTATAAGCATACTCATCTTGGGAGATAACCATATCCCATGTCTGTCCATATTCTTTAGTTAAGCACCTTAGAAGATTACCTAGCACCATGTTAACCACCTTTGTTTGACCATCGGTCTGAGGATGGTAAGTTGATCCTAATGACAGATTTGTACCCAATCTACTCCATAGAGTCCTCCAAAAATGGCTCATGAACTTCGCATCCCTATTTGAAACAATGCTCAAAGGTAGTCCATGGATCCTTAATACCTCCTTGAAGAAAAGATGAGCTATGTAACCAACATCATGAGTAGTTTTTCAAGGGATAAAATGACTCATCTTGCTAAATATGTCCACTACTACATAAACATTGTCAAAACCAGTCTTGGTCTTAGGAAGGCCTACCACAAAATCCATGCTCACACACTCCCATGGCCTATTAGGAATGGGTAGGGGTTAATATAAACCAGCATTACTAGCTCCTCCCTTCACTTTCATACACACAACACATTGTTCCACATATTTTCTAACATCTCTTGCCAACTTAGGCCAGTAATAGAACCTTTGCACTAGTTCTAAGGTATTATTGATGCCAAAATGTCCACTAAGACTGCCATTATGCTTTTCCTGAATCAGATTCTCCCTCATTGACCCTCTTGGAACACATAACTGATTTCCCTTGAACAATAACCCACTTTGCAAAGTATACCTTGAGTATTGGCTATGGAAATGGTTCTCAAAGTTAGATCATACCTTATAGACCTCTGAAATGTCTTCATCCTCTCCATATATATCCTTGAAACTCTCTATGCCAATGCTCTTGATTTATATCTCTTGGAATGTCAACAATCTCCTGCTTAGTGCATCAGCTACTTTGTTTAGTTGTCCCTTCTTGTGCTTGATGGTGAAGGTAAAATCTTGGATGTATTCCATCCATTTCAAATGCCTATTGCTCAAATTCTCTTGAGTATTGATAAAACTAAGTGCCTCATTGTCAGTAAAGACTACAAACTCCTTGGGTAGAAGATAATGCCTCCATTTCCTAAGTGACTGAACCAAAGCATAAAGTTCTAAGTCATAGGTTGAATACTTATTCTTAGCTTCATTGAGCTTCTCACTAAAGAAGGCTATAGGCCTACCCTCTTGACTTAGCACTCCTCCTACTGCCACTCCACTTGCATCACATTCAATAGTGAACAATTTGTGAAAACTAGGTAATAAGAGAATTGGTTGAGTTTCCACTTCTTGTTTTAGTTTCTCAAACCCTTTCTCGGCCTCTTGAGTCCACACAAACTTAGTTTTAATACCACCCTTGATTGTATCTAGGATTGGTGCACCTATACCACTAAAATTCCTTATGAATTTCCTATAAAATTGAGCTAATCCATGCAAACTTCTTACCTCTATCCCTGTGGTTGGTGTAGGCCAGTTTAGGATGGCTTCCACCTTGCTTGGATCCATCTTCAATGATAATTTTGACACTACAAAGCCCAAATAGAAAAGATCTTGCTTAAAGAACTCACACTTCTCTAAATTGATTGCCAACTTCTCCTCTTGCAACCTTCTAAGAACCAACTCCACATGTTTTAAATGCTCTTCTGTTGTCTTGCTATATATGAGGATGTCATCAAGGTATACCACCACAAATATCCCTATAAAATCCTTGAGCACTTTATTCATGAGCCTCATGAATGTGCTAGGGGCATTAGAGAGGCCAAATGGCATAACTCTCCACTCATATAACCCATCATTTGTCTTAAAATTTTTCTTCCACTCATCACCATCCTTAATTCTGATCTGATGGTATTCACTTTTGAGATCCAACTTGGTGAAGAATTGAGCTCCTCCTAGACAATCCATCAAGTCTTCAATCCTAGGGATAGGGAATCTATATCTAATTGTGATTCTATTTATTGCTCTAGAATCAGTACATAGCCTCCATTTACCTCCTTTCTTGGTTTCTAAAACCACTGGTACTACACATGGGCTGATGCTCTTTTGAATCAATCCTTGATCCAACAACTTTGCACTTGTCTAGCCACCTCTAGATTTTGATCTGGTGTAAGTTTGTATGCTACTTTGTTAGGCAATGAGGCTCTAGGTATGAAGTCAATTTGATGACTTATGGCTCTCTTTGGTGGTAAATTTTCAAATTTCCCATCACTAACTATGCTCTTGTACTTATCAAGTAACTTTTGGACTGTTTCAGGTAAGACTGTCTTTTCAGCCTTGTCCTCTTCTTTAGGTTGTAACACAACCACATATACTTCACCCCCTTGATGTAGGTTGTTAAGGAACTCCTTACCACTGCTCAACATGATGTTTGGCTTCTTTGATTTTCCTTCTCCTTCTTCTGACAGTGACTGCAACTTAAAAGTTTTTCCATCCTTCTTGAATGAGATGGTGTTCTCTTTCCCATCATACATGACACTCCTGTCATACTACCATGGTCTGCCTAGTAGTAGATGGCATGCATCCATGGGTAAAACATCACAAACTAACTTGTCCTTGTACCCTCCAATAGAAAACTCCACCATTACTTGTTCATTCACGAAAACACTTTTCCCTTTGTTGAGCCATGTTACCTTGTAGGGGTTATTGTGGGGTACTTTCTCTAATTTCAGTTTCATTACTGCCTCCTCTAAGATTATATTATTTCTTGAACCTGAATCTACTATGACCTTGCATACTTTACCAAGTATCTTGCACCTTACTCTAAATAGAGCTCTCCTCTATTTAGGTTCTTCCTTAACTGGTTGTCTAATCAAGACTCTATTGAACATTAGATTCTCTCCTACCTCAGATTCAATATGACTGACCTCAAATTCCTTAGGACTCATGTTTTCCTCTTGTGCATAAGCCACTCTCTTCTCATTGCTAGATGAGGATGCTTTCTCTAGGCACCTATAAGCAGGATGACCTATTTGATTACAATGATAACACTTCATGTTTGCAAAATAAGAATTGATCCTGCCTGCTCCTCTTTCTTTGTTTGAACCTCCTTGAGGTCCTCTACCCCTATTGTATCCTCCTCTTGAAGATGTTTCACCTCCATGCTCTGTGAGTTTAGACTCTCCTTGGTTTCTTTGGTCATTGACTCTACCTTGGTAGCCACCATGCTATCCTCTTTGATCTCTTTGATCTCTGCCTTTGCCTCTGCACTTAGAAGCTTGGTCTTACTTCCTCTTGTTCCTTTCCTCAATCTTTATGGAAAATTAATAGCATTGGTGTACTGTCTTGGGACTTAGAAGAGCCATCTCCTCCTGAATGTTCCATTTCAAGCCATTAAGATACCTAGCCACTTTGAGACTTTCATCCTCTGTCACATTAGACCTCATACAAAGTTTTTGAAACTCTTCAGTGTAAGTGCTCACATCTTGGTCTTTCTACCTTAGACTTTGTCTCTTCTTGTGTAACTGAATCCCATAGTCATCTGGCATGTATGCTTCTTTTACTTTGGAAACCATTCCTTTCCAAGTTGAAATAGGTTGCTTACCTTCTTTTTCCCTCTCTGTATGAATGAATTTCCACCATGACAAGGAAGATCCTCTCAATCTTGACTTAGCCACCTTTACCTTTTTTGCTTCAGTGACTCCATCACATTCAAAATGGTTTTCCATACCTTCTATCCAGTCCATGACTAGATCAACTTCCATTTTTCCACTAAAAAGTGGTATTCCCTCAAGTGATTTTCTACTCAAAGCTTTTAATGCCTTCAAGAAAGGCTCCTCCTTCAAAATAGGGTCAACTTCAGGGGTCTTTTCTTCCTCTGCAACCTCTTCTTTCTTTGGTATCCTTCCTTCAAATTGTGCATCATTCAATGCTTGCTCAAGTTGGTCTATCCTCTCCTTCAATAGCCTATTTTCTTCCTCCTTCCCTTCAACCATCATGGCCAGATGTGTGTTTGTCACCATGATGAAAGAATCACTGGATTCAACCTCTGACATATATTTAATGCTATCCCAAATCTTTAACTCGCTCTGATACCAATCTGATAGAGAAGGGTTGGGTGAGACAATCATTGTCCCATGCCCTAGGCCTCACCTTGACAAAAACTTTGGAAACCTTCTTGACTTATAGGTCCTAAAACTTATTAGGCACCCCTAGTTCTCTTGGCCAACCCTTCTATCCTCTGCATACACCTAACCAAGCCAAACTTGGTGTTTTCTCCTCCATTGTCTCCCTAGCCCTTAATCTTCCTAAAGGCCTACTTACTCTCCAAACCTCACTAACTTGTTGTAGGGGGCATGTGGTATCTTCTAAGGCTTCAAAACCATCCCACGATGGCCCTTGATCAAACACAAAGCTTCATTTCTTCATCGCTACCACCAAACCCTATCCTAGGGTTTAGGAAGGGCTACTAGCCCTTGAGCCCCTATTAGGCCTCTTAACCTGAGTGAAAAGGCTAAAACTCCTTCCTGCTTGATGAACACCACAAACTTCCAAAAAGGACCCTGGCTCAATTTCCTAGCTCTCCAAGGTTTTTGGGGTTTTGGGCCTTCACAGGCTGTACATAGGGGTAACCCTGATTCTGAGAGATTTAGGGTTGTTTAAGCCACTTCTTGTGCACACAGTGAACAATCTGCTTCTTTTAGCCACCAAATGGACTAGTGAAGACCCATGATTCTTGCCAAGCCTTTGTAAGACCTCCTTCAACTTCCACACACCCTGAGTTTCCAGAATGTGAACACCCCTGCAACGTTAGTGACTGTTTTGCACTGTCTTTCCTAACTAGGCATAGCCAGCTCGCCTAGGAATAGACCTTTTGCATACTTCTTGGACTTCTACAGACCCCTACTCCTAATATATGTACAATCATGGAGTTTAGCTTCATTCCCAACAAGCCCGTACTCAAAGTATAGTGGCAATTCAAGCTAAAACCCCATTGTTCTCCAATTTACCAGTCAAAACTGCAAATGAAGGAAAAACACATTATTTACAAGAACCCTTGAAAATGAATAAATAGTTAGCTATTGTTCCAAAAAATTCTTCAAAGAAAATCACACTACATGGTAAACCTTCCAAGATCCTTGATCAATTCATTATTTTTCTAAATCAAAAACAAGAACAAGAAACAGAAATTGCACACTAAAATTGTCCCTGTTCTCTTGATGACAAGCTTATTACAACTTCAACATTCATTCCAACCTCACTTCCAACTCAAGGTTCACATTTGAAAGGCTTCCAAGGTAGTTAACAATTCTAGGTTGGCCTTCTAATGAGCAAACAACAAGAGTTGAAAAACTTGTTGTGTTTTCCAACTTTTCCAAAACGTTGCCAATGTAGACCAAATGAGGAACTACTCTCAACTATCCTTTTCACTTCTCATTACAATGATCACAATAGATCAAGTTTTATTCAAAATCCATAAATGCAAAGCAAATGGTCCACATGACCTTCACAAAAACATACCCAAACAAAAATCAACTTAGACTGTTTCCTAGGGGTGGTTCCTAGGTGCTCGTGCACCACAACCATTCCCTATTTCTATATTACTCAAGGTATATACTTCTATGGATATCATGAAAGGACTTATAAACTTTAGTATACAATTAAAATCATTATTTTGTGATTGATCAGCTCTCTAAATTTCCTTTCTTATGATCCTTAGCCCATTGCTATTCTATCTCTAGGACAACCCAAACCTTTATTAATTAATTTTTTCACCTCCACAGGCTCGGTACTTCTATTTCCAATTGTCATGAAAAAAATTTAACTATTCACTTTTTGAAAGAGCTTCTATGATGCCATGGTATGAAAATGAAAAATTAATTTTGTATATCACCCCCAAACCAATTAGGAAACTAATATTGGTGATAAATTATTGGAGACCAATTTATATTTCTTTGTCTATGATCAAGAACATCATTAGAAAAAAAATAGCATTGAATGAATGGGGGTGGAATACACTTCACCTCCCAACTCATATAACTCCATATGAAGCCACATATGGCCAATTATCATAATCTCTCTAGCATACATATCAAGAAGCTTAAAGGTACATGTCATAAACTCCACCCTTCTCAATCAAGACACCATTATTCACATCCTCAATGGCTTACTTGCACCTATCATAGAACTACATGGAGCCACAATTTGATTAATATAATTTATTAGCTCAATTTGATTTTATTTTTTTTATCAGTAATAATTTTATTTTATTTAAATTAATAAAAAATCATTACATTGATATAAGTATTAAGCCTTCAACCCCCAAACCCTATACACCAGCATTTACAAAAAACTGAACTCGACCACCATCATCTACACCTATAAAAATAGCAACAGGGCTTCTAGATTTTTCATGACATATTCATGAAGCCCATCTATATCCCATTGCCAATTGCCAACATCTAGGTTTTATCTAACAAGGTGCTACAAAAATAGTGTTTATGCACAAACATACAAAGTTCATAGATATAAACTTCTACCTGACCAAGGGTTTAACACCATGAAAATCCAGTTTGAGCCACAAACCTCTTCAAAGATCCCCCCTTCAGACCCAGTCTTCTATTGCCCTCCATTAGAAAAAAAGGAACAATTTCACAATAGTTGCAAAACTTAGAGACCTACCAACAAGCCCTCCCACCATCACGTCCTCTAAACACCGCCCATTCTTTCAATCTCACACCGACGACCACCCCTCCTTGTCAAATGTTTCCTCCTAGGTATTTGTTGTGGAATGTTTGGTGTCTCTTGCCTTGCCCCAATTTCCTGACGATGGATCACCAATTTTAAATTCTCGCAAGCCATCAGTATTTCCAGCTTATAGGTGTCTCTATCAGTTCTCCTTTTCCACCTCATGAAATAGATCAAACCGTCTTCTGTCACCTCATCCATATCTTCTATTCCTTTTGAAACATCAAAACCCACACCCAACACAACCCACTCAAGAAATGATTCCATCCCCACGAGCAAATCCACCTCAAAAAGCGAGGACATAACCCATTTGATTACTTCAATTTCCTCATTCAACTCCAGTCCCCAAGCAAAGATCATCAAAGCTATGCCTAAGCTCAATTTGTTTATTGTTGACATGATCTTCCATTGAATACAACCATAAAATTAGTTATCTTTATATATAAAGACACATTACAAATTTTCCCCCAAGTTTTGTGAAACCTATAATGTCTTACAAAAAGTTGTTTTAATTTATTACAAGTTGAACCTTCTTTCCTTGTCTTATCTCCATTTTTCTTCCATCTCTTACATTTTAAAAAAGCTATTGGTCAATACATTAAGGAACAATATACTTTAGTTATGTTGGATATTGATGGATTTACTATTTTCTTATGAAATTTGTTTACATTCTTGGTTAGATGCATAACTCATCTTTGTCTACATAAAAGAGATATTTTGGTTTTGTTATTAATAGTCAATTATAGTAAATTTTTAGTGACAAATTCACAAGGTAATGTTAAGCATAAGATGTGGTTTTTGTGTAGTCCTTAAGTGAATATAAATTCTCTTTAATTGTATTATTGTTGACTTACAAGATCACCCTCATCACCCTTACAAAGGTAAAATTACACAAGACCCGCCCACTTTTTCTAATTATTTCTTAATTACCTGCAAGTCTTATTATGAGTTTTATCTCATTAACTTAGATTGTTATAAATTCTCAATTCTAGGACTTAGCTTTATCCTATCAAATTGTGGAATGCATTTTTAGGTCGCCTACATGGAGATTGAGTAGTCATCAAATAATTTTGACACTATCCCTATACAAACTAGGGTCTTGCACAAGTTCCTAGTCAACACCAAACATCTACAAAAACTCAAACACATGCATCAAAAACAAGTATAAATAAAACAAAAACATAATACATGAATTAAAGTGTACTAGAAAGAGCAAACACTAAGCATGTCCCCATCAAAGAATAGAAACAATTAGAATAGATTTATAATACTAACAATATTGATTTCACTTTCAAATGTTATACCCAAATCATCAATTCTAATTTTGATTTATAAAATTGTAAAAAAAAAAGAAAAACATTTTCTTTTAATATTTATATTTATTAATTTGAACTCAATGGTTTACCCCTAAGAGTTGGCCTAAGTCATTGGCCTAGATTCACGAAGTTAGACTAGGGTTAATTTAATGCCCTAGAGTCAGAGAGTATTTGAGCCATACTGTTCTAGGTTCAAAAGTATCAAGAAAGAAAGTACATTAATATACCAAAGACCCACTATATTAATAGAGGGTAAAATAATTTGATAAAATTCAATCTAATCAAGTACAACTATGTGGTCTCGATTCAAGTGACTAAGGGAAGCTCTCATTATCTTGCATAATTTTTCCCGTTTTTGCAACCAATTTCAAAACAACTTGAGAAAATCTCCGCAATGAGCGCTATGTTCTAACAACAATTCACATTTGACCGTATTTATTAATAGGCTACAAATTTTAGACCATATAGAATACGGTCAAATATGCATCTGGGTCACAGGATGGACTAAATGCAGAGTCAACACTTTTATTCTCATACGACATGACATTAGTGGAAGAAGTCAAACAACCAGCTTTAGTTCGGAAAACAAGACTTTGCTCATCGCTGGTCAAGTTTACATCACAACACACACGCAGTTTGTTATTAATCAGCACCTCCGCAAGTACATCTTCACTGCATTTTCTCAATTTGTGAGCAGGAACATTATCATCATGGTGCTCCTCAAGCAACATAAATTTATGTTTCTTCTAATCTCTTTTGTTCTTGTCCTCCTGAGCTCGATGCATGCAGGTAAATTAAATATCAGTTCACTCAGTAATAGATACTTACAATTTCATATGTAGACAATTAAATGTGGAAGCCATTGTTTATTGTATGATCCCTTGATTCTAAGCATGGTACGCTTCTTGTGTAGATTGTGAGCAAATAGGAGTCAACTATGGGATGGACGAAGACAATTTACCAAGCGCAGGCGATGTGGTTTCTTTATTGGAGAATAACAATATCGGGAAAATGAGAATTTTCAAAGCAAATTACAATGCACTGCAGGCGTTTTCAAATTCTGGAATCGACGTAATTGTAGGAGTCGACAACAATGAGTTGCAGGCCGTTGCTTCCAGCCAAGATTCTACTAATGGGTGGGTTAATGACAACATTAAGCCCTTCTATCCTTCCACTAATATCAAATACATTGCTATAGGAAATAAGGTTCTGGCAACCTCAGCCAATGCTCAGTACATTTCATATCTTGTTCCTGCATTTAAAAATATTCAAACAACACTTGAAAATGTTGGTCTATAGAACAGCATCAAGGTCTCCACAGCCCATGCCACGACCATCATTGGTACGGCCTTCCCTCCGTCAAAGGGAATGTTCAGTGACACAGTGAAAGAGAACATGAGCTCTATTCTCCAATTCCTCCAAGACCATGCTTCTCCTTTCATGGCCAACGTCTACCCCTATTTCAGTTATGAAAGCAATAGGGATTCCATCAATTTAGATTACGCGCTATTTAAGCCCACATCTCCAGTGGCAGATGGAGATTTTTCCTACACAAACTTGTTTGATGCCATGGTTGATACTCTTCTCTCTGCCATGGGGTCCTTGGGGCATCCAGACCTGCCAATTGTGATTACTGAAAGCGGATGGCCTTCTACAGGGAAAGATGTGCCTACCATTGAGAATGCCCAAACATACAACAATAATCTCACCCAACATGTATTGTCCAACACAAGGACGCCAAAGAGACTTGGAAGTAGCATCGAGACTTATATCTTCGCTCTTTTCAACGAGAACTTGAAGGGAGGCGATGAGATGGAGAAACACTTTGGCCTTTTCTACCCTGATAAGCAGCCTGTCTACCCTGTAAAATTCTCCCTTAACTAGTTGTGTACAAAATTCTCCCTTAACTAGTTGTGTACGTCAAAGTGACGTTACTACGAGATTGCAGTGAAGTCCTTTCAATAGACAATAAATTGAACAAAAAAATTCATAGGTTATGTTGAACAAGATTCATGGATATAGTGTGCAAAAATAAATCTCTTTTTGGAGCTTCACACTTACACTTGTCCTTTTGAGTAGATATATAGTACAGGGCTGTCACTGAGCTCGCATACATTTGGCCATTTCTCTGTTTTCTTTTGGTCAAATTATTTTACCATGTATAAATGCCATGACATAATTTTTCAAAACTCAACGTGGGCAATGCATCCAAAGCAATATGTTTGAAACTACTACCTATAGTTGTAAGAAAATAAATACAATTTAATAAATTAATGAATTAAAAAAAATAGAATTAATGATTTTGGATTGAATATGATAATAAAATAAATATTAAAAAATTTAAGCAATATATAATGGGCGCACTTAGTTTTGGGTTTGATATTGATTTGATTCTATTAAATATTTTTAATTCATTTGTTTTTGTGATAAAGAAATAAGATTTGTAAAAATTTATATGTTAAATAATGAGAATAATATTTGATAATGTATTTTATTTGTGTGATTATGGAATCAGACAACATGAAAATAAGATTATTTGATTACATACACATTTGGTTTGTTTGCACTAATCAATACTTTAACTATGTAGACGAACTTTGCTAAATTTTAGGTCTATAATGTTGGGATTAAGATGTCTCAACCTTTGCATATCCTAGTATTAATGTTGTTAATTAATTAATTATTTTGATCCTATGTATTTATTTCATGTCATTCTTGTGATGTCACTTTGTGGGACCTACTTCGATGAGGTGGCAACTTACATGGCAAGTGATGAGGATGACATTCATCCTATTTCAGTGGAAATAGGTATCCCAGTTTGTGGATCCCACTATAAGCTATTTTAGAGGAATTTGTGATAAGTTATAAGAGTTGAACTATGATAGTTGCTATGATAGATTATGGTAGAACTAGGACAGCTTGTATGACAGTGTAAGAGTCATGACTAGTGAAATTGTGGCAGGTGTCAGTCTTGCATGTGTTAGGTGCAATGCATGTTGAGAGGACTAAAATTTGGCATAGAAATTTATGATAGTTGCCTTGCATGTGTGAGATTGACTGCAATTTACATAAGCAGGTGAAGATAGTCGCTTTTCATGTTAACCTTTCTATTTGCATGCATGAAGTGAAGAGGATGTTGACACATGACAATTTTGGAGATCTATGTTTGAGATTTAAAAATATGGGCATTTACTAGAGGAGTTGTATGGGGAAATTTTTTCATTGTAGGGTTATGCTATCAAATTTCCTTGAGAAGAGCAAGATGTAATCTCTATGTTAAGGCTATGAGCCTGCAAGTGTATTGTAAACATATTTTTGTAGATTAATACATTGGTTTGATGCTTCGAAGTGTGGGGCTTTTACCCAAAATGGTTTTCCCATGTATATTGTGTTTTCTTCTCATCTATCTATCTTTCTTCTATTCTTCTTATTTCTCATTCTCAAAATGATAATTTACATGCCATTATGCTGCTAAAATTTTCTTAGATCTAAAACTACATCAACTTTCATCTAAGGATTAATTTATGGGAAATTAAACTATGTCTATTTCCACTTTAAGGTATAGTAGTGTGTGCTTGTATTAGGTTTCTGAAATCTAACTTCTTTAACAAAACATAAGATACCTAAGGTGCATACTAGTTCTTGGAAGGCTTTCCAATTTCATCACTCCCTTTCGTTTGATATCATAGCAAGATCCATGATTTGCATGTGCATGTATGTGAGTTCAATGTATTTTCATGTGGGTTCCATGTACTCTTATGATCTCTCATGTTCTTGCATGTTAAATTGGAAGTGTTGGTACATGGTGTTTAAGGTTTTGGGTATTTATTCTATTATGATTTATTAGCCTAATAAGCTTGAGGGAATCTATTTTGAAGGAATTGGCTGAATATTAATCCTTGCTTGAGTGGAATTTGTGTGGTTGATCTTTTTTGAGGTGACAACAAGCATTGTGAAAGATGGAGTATTTTGGATTTGATCAAATTGAAATGATGTTGATCTCAAACTCCTAGTTAGTCAGTGGAATAACCCTAATACATAAGGTGTGGTTACACTCCATGGTTGTGTGCAGTAGAGTATTTATATTGGGTGTCTAAGATGGCCCCCTTGGTGATATGGTGATACTTGTGTTGTTGTGACAATGTTGTGTTGTGCTTGTACTGAGTGCTTGTTTTAGCTCCTAGTATTAGAAGGCACTATTTTGTAATCCCTTAATGCATGTAGGCTATCGAGTTAATCATTACATGATCTATAAGCTTTTGGGCTAGCCAACCTCCTCTATTGACATGTATATGGTGGTCGAGTTGGCCTTTGAATGGGCTTGGAGTTCCTAGACCTCAACTTCATTTGGTTGTTTGTACTTGGATGGCTCATATTCATGTTCTTTCGATATGAGGGTTTACAACGTTTTCCATTCAAAGTCTAGGGTTATGCATATTTATGATATTTCATTTTTTGGCTTAACTATTATGGTTGTTTTTAGATTTATTGGTCTTCTAAATGATAAGTGGATATGGATTTGCATGTGCATTATGAAATAAAGTGGGATTGTTGGTTTTTATGGTTAATCAAAACATGTGATTTTATAGGTCTACAAATGAATTAATTTTTAGATTATGTTTCCAATAGGTTATCTAGATGTAAGATAGTTACAGGTTTGCATGTATTATTCTTGCATGTTTTGAGAAGGTTTTATAGTTTTCATATTTTCTACAAATTTGTGGGTTCTTGTAGATATTGAGTATTCACATGTTAAGATGAAATATGTGTGAGATTATTTACTGGATGTGTAACTGGATTTAGATTTACACAACTCGATGGTTTTTTATAGGTTTCACATGTTAACAAAAATATATGGATTTTAGATTTGTGAAAATTATTATTTTCAAACTCTTAGAGTTTTTTGGATGAAAGGAATTATAGATTTACAAGAATGCTTGATTAGTTCCTTGACAATGGTATTCAATCATGATTTTTTTTGGAAAATTGAGTCTAATGTTTGAGTCTTGAAATCTACATGTTATCTTCTTTGATATGTCAAATTTTCATGTTACCAATGTGATGATTGGTTTTCTTTTTCAATGTTATCTATGGGTCACAAAATTGTAAGGGTTGATCACCCATTTAGTTGTAGTGGGAGGATTTGAATGTGGACTATCTATATCCATGAGATTTATTCAAAGTTGACAAATATTTCATTAGTTGACCTTTTCTATTATCATTTGTACATTGGTATGTGTTGCATTGGGATGAGAGGATGTTGTTGAGTACCTAAATAATCAGTTATGGGGACACATAGCATGTTCTATCATGATGTCATGGATAGCTTCCAGATACACTATTTTGTGTGAGTTATTGTGATAGTGATGGTATGTTTCTTTGTCTTGGAGATGGATAAGTCATGATGCTTGGAGAGATCAGTATCATTGTTAACTAGGAGCTTTAACAATGACTATGGTTTCATTACTTGGTGAACGATGCTCTTCTTTAGTGTTACAGATGTTAATAGAAGGAGCTCTTAGATATTATTGTTGCAGAAGGGTTCATTTGCATTTTCATAGACACTATTTGGAGATGATTATCTTTATAAGATTGAAAATGTGTGAAACCTTAGAGCCATGGAGAATTCTTGGAGTCTTTGGTTGAGGTTTCATGACTTGTATTTTGACATGTGATCCTTTTCTTATATGATGGTTATGTTATTATGTCATAATGTACACTTTATTGCACATTAGATTTTTGGCATGATATAGGTACATGATATGTTCATTGGATCGTATGATCTTCTTTGAGGAGATGTGAGATCCTGATGTCATGTTTTGCATTCCTAATTCCATGGTTGGAGCTTTGATAGTGATCTAGTTAGTTCTCTTAGTATTGACTACCTTTTTCATGTGCTTGATAGCTTCATGTGAGTGTAGCATTGCATTTGGATTTTAGTATGGATTGATAAGTTGCAAATTCTCATGGATACTTGGAGACATAGGTGAGCCAGTTATTGTGTTACAATAAAAATTTTGAGGAGCCTTTCACTTGGATATGGATAGTTCATGATGAACTTGAGAGGAGGTTGTTCTTGGATAAAGTCTACGACACTTGGTATATCTTGGAGGAGCAATCTCATTCCCTAGACTCTTGGTGTACTCGACAAATAATCATCTAAAAGGTATATTCCATTTTTTTTTCAGATGTATTAATCTTTATGCTTTGTCTTCTCATATAGTTGGATCTTTAGCTATGCTTTCTTGTTTTGGAGGGTTCATTTGAGGAGTGTTTGGCATGTGTTTATCTCCTTTTCTTGTTTGATTCATTAGAATTTTTTGGAGATGTTATTAGGTTGTTTTCCTAATACAATATTTTTTTTGAGTTTGATCTTCCTTGTTTAGAGATTCTTATATCCATTTTGGTGACATGGTATATATATATATATACCATGTTTGATCTAATGAGATTGATCATTTGTGTGTTGTTGAGACTTTCTTGTGGTTGTGAAGGAGATCTTACCATAGCTTGACAGTTTGAGGTATTGGTAGAAGGACATGATTGGGATATGATTTATAATTTTTCTCTTTGTTCTATAGCTTCAGCTTGTAGGTTCATATTCACATAGCTCTGTGTGGTTAACTTGGAAGAGTTATGGTGACATGTTATCAAAGACTATGTACAACAAATTGTGTTGCTAGTGTGGACCATTGTGATTCTTCAAGATTTTTTATTACTTGATTTATTTATCCACACTTTTGTATAAGTTTTTATTAGTAAACTTGATATGACATGGTCTATATTATATTTAACATTACCATGTAGTGGTAATTCCTAGATGTTTCTATCTTCATCGACTATTTTACAATAGGAAGCTTATGATTACAGATGACAGGTTGGATATGTTGTTGGTATGAGTTTTTTGATGTTAAGGATACCATTGAGACATGGTGGATTGAATGGTTTAGCATTTTTTATGGCTACTACTTTTATTCTTATGGGTTTATTAGTTAGATGAGGGAAACCTATTTTGATTTTTTTCTAGCTTATGGTTTATCTAGTTCTCTGGAGGATTCTTTAACTTCAAAATTATGGTTAGGATATGGGCTTGTATTTGTTTTAGATTTTGTTTAGGTCATGATCATAGTTGAGTTGTGGTAGTATCCTATAGCCTTTGTTATCACTTGGATTTGATGCTTGTGTTCTTTGGATTGGTGGATTTATACTTTCGCTTGTTCATTTTCTTCCATAGGTGGCATGTTGGAGGACAATAAGGAACCTAGTAAACTAATCAATTCGAAACAATATCTACAACTCTAAAATTCTACTTTTTAAATTGCATTGGGACTTATACACTAGGTTGGGTTATTTATTCCAGCTACAGGAATCTAGGAAATATCTAGAATCTTCTGTTGGTAAATCAAGATCTAAAGAAAAATGGTAAAAAGACGTACACTGAAACTCATACATCTAGAAGGGCGATTTAGTCCAAGTATTAGGATTTGAATGAAACTTCTAAAGCCTCTAGTGATCTTTTGTAGCTTTCATGTTGTCTGATCTCCAAGTTTGAAAGTCTGAATTATGGCATGTAGGTGAGTTTCTGTGAAGATGACAACTTCTTGATAACTTTGAAAACTTTTTCTTTAAAGGATCTTCAAGCTCCAATTCACCTAAATCTACAATCACACATGAAGAGGAAAAATATTTTTGTGTTAGGGAATAGGGGTTTGCCTTGGTCAAACCTCGTTTTGGTAATTAAATCTTGAAATGATATGAAATAACATGAAGGAATGATGAATAAACAAATGTAGTTTTACAACTCACCAAACACTTGAAAAAAAGGCTCCAATCTTGTTTGAAATGGCTCTAATGGATGTGCATCTTAATTCTTGATTGAATGCTTGCATGAATCATGAAATCCCACATCACAAATGTTAGCTCAGAAACACACATGATGCATGAAGACTTTCACATGTAATGCTTGAATCTTGAATGTAGCTCCAAAATGTTTGATTATCATCTTTTGAATTCCCTTGAATACTCTTGAATACTTGAATTGCTAGATCACACTTTCTCATAAAAATTACTAGCTTGTTGGGAGAAATTATGAAAAACAATTTTGTATATATACTTGTTTATGCCAAATTTCTTGAAATGAACACACTACAAGATGGCATCAGATCTAGGATAATAAAATACCACCAAGAATTTGATTTAAAATAGGTATTAGTTAGAGAAGGACTCATATGCATGGTTGGGCATATGAGTTCCAATGTCTTAAGAACATGGGACACAAACTCCAAGAAGTGTTAAGTTCAATTGAATATTTAAAATTAGGCCTTGAGACCTAGGTGGGACACATATGCCCAAGGTGACGAGTGAGTCACAAATCACTAGATCTTGAACACATAACCTCAAATAGTAAATTATGATTTTCCATTTATTAAGTGTCAAGATTGTCCTCATAAAAATGCATTTAATTAGGCACGTGGAAGTAAAATAGGACCAAATAAGGCATAAAGAAGCCCAATTTTAGCAACGAGGGAACAAAAAAGTATGAAAATGTAAAGGGATACATTTTCCTATACCAAATTTAGTCTCCACTTTAGTGAGAGGAGGATCTTGCTCCAAACTCACACTAAAGTAGACAAACTCACATCAAGAGCGGTGCAAGTGTACCAATGCTAGTGAGATAAGATGAAAACAATCAAGAGGGATGATCAAGCCCCTAGGATCAAGATCATATGGAAAACCAACATAGGCAAAAAAGAAAACACATGTGAATGATGTATGAAGCAACAACAAGGTACAAGCATACTCTACCAAAGACATAGAAAAGAAAGAAAAGGAAAAAGAAGGGTGGATTAAGCCTTGATAGTCTATCCAACATGATGTGGACCAGGTCTAAGTTGTTTTTACAAATAACGTTTACAAGTATAACACAATGTACACTATGAAAACCAAACACACACTCACAAGGGTTGGTTAAGCCTCATGTTGTACACTAGGGTAGCCCCTAGTGACACACATACACATGTGGTCGATATGTCCTCACACATATAAGCAAGTGGGTATGGGAAAGTCATGCCTAAGTTGGACTCCCATACATACCAACCATAGCAAAGCTATATTGAGTCTTGATAAGTTTGATAAGGCACCACAAAACATGAATAACACGATACATGAGGCAAAACAAAATTATGCTCACACTCATGAATAAATAGGATGGCTCCATAGGAATGCAAATTTTGTTATGGAAGGTGGCCATATAACAGTTATTGTAAATAAAAAATTAGTTTAAGGAACATTCAAAGGGGTTTTTCTTAGTTCATGTAAGGTCTTAACTTAGGGAACATCATGCCTAATATCTCCAAGAGAGGACCAATTGAAGAATAGAAGATTCACAACTTAGGGGATGTAGTGTGTCACATCAGGCCACTAAGAGGAATATAATATGCTAAGAGAGATCACACTCTTGAAGGACATTACACCCAATGCCACCACAAAGATAAAGATGCATAACATGAATTTAGAAGACCACACAATGAAACACCAATTGCAATTGAAAGGAAAAAAGAATAATGCCAATGTATTCCCCCACTTTAAAGAAATTACTAAACACCATGTTGTGAGAAATTAATTTAAAGTATAAAATGATAAATTGTAACAATAAAGAGTACATGAGAGGTTATTTGGAAATTCCACACATATGTTTCCAAATGAGGCTACATCATGAAAAGGGAAGGAGTTGTCCCCAAAATGAATTCCCAAAATCACATAAGGGATTCATGGATTCAGGGTTAGTATGTGTTTGCTACAATGTTGTTAAAGAGCTAGAATACATCATGATTCCACAAATACTCATGGAACGGGAAGAATGACGCAAAGAGAGCAAAAAAGAAGAAAAAAAATTGGGTCAAGATGGAAGGGACCTAAATTTCTCAATGCCTTGTGTCATCTCCAAAAGGAAAACACAAGACAAAGAAAAGATAAAGGTTTTACGACATATAGAAGAATGTAGATACAAATAGAGCAATGTCATGAAGAAGGATACATCAAACATAACGGTACAGGGAGATCACACTATTCACATTCAATCAAACACATAACATGAAAAAGAAACAAAGATAAGACTAGTAAGGCACATGCCAATCAACATATAGCACCCATCATCTGCATGAAAATCTTATTCATTGTATGTAGAAGGTTGAAAAATAGCCAAATGGACAACATCAAGTGCAGTACTAGGACAAGGCTATCGAATTCTTTCCCCCATTGTGTGCAGGACAAGAATAAGTCAAGGTAGGTGATGAGAAAGAGGCTCTCCTTGCATTTTGAAATGATTTGTGATGAGTGTAAAGCACATAATAGTGAGAATATTATAATGCTACAACTATTACATGGCAAGGAGCAAAGGGGTATGCTATGTGATCACTCAGTAACAATCATCATCATCAAAGAAAAAATCATTCAATATCAATTTTAATGTATGAAAACCATCGGTAAGATGCCTGAGAGTTCTTTTATGTGTGCAATAATTTATGTTTTTCTTAGGTAGGTTTCTCTTACTATGAGGGGTAATTTTAATCAAACCTTTCTTAAGCAGGTGTTCCATCTTGCATTCAATTTTTATTTGAGTATATATAAGACTATAATTGTTTTGAGTTTTAAAGGATTTTGTTGCTTGCTAGATTCACCAATTTGTTGAGGAGAATGACCTAATATGATCCTATCATCCTTATCATTTTTATGAGGCATTGATTGTTCTTTAGGAAGAAGGACACTTATGTTGAGAGGAGCATCTTGGTACCCTACTCCTTTGGTATATTCAGTTGGTTTTTTCTCTAAGAGTTGATGAATATCATGCTCACTTGTTATTCTGCATCCTTTCTTGCTTAATATCATTAATAATTTTCCATGTCTCTTCTAGGTTGAAAGGGGTGTTGGTTACTTTGTTAACATAGGATTGATGCACTTGACTAGAAGAACTAGGATCACTTATTGTAGGGAGGTTAGGCTTAATTGGTGTCTCAAATTTAGGATGTAAAAGACCAAACATTTCAAGTTGTCTTGGCTATTTCATGGAAGGATAAAAGGATGAATTATTCTTAAGGTTGTTAAGGAAATTTTTTATGAAGTTTTTCATGCTCTCATTATCTTCTCCAATGATGTCAACTTCACGAGGAGGACATGCATGAGGAGTTGATTGAGCATGAGTGAGTTCAATTTCATTAGGATAATTTCCAAAAACACAACTTGACACATCCATTAATGATTTCAAGGACATCCAAAACTTACCAAAGCATATATCCATGATGAAATCCAATGCAATGAAGAATAAAATGTGTAAATGTAATTTTTAGATTTTAACAAGGTAATTTTCTAATTACACTATGCAACAATTTGAAAATAAAATGTTGTAAATATAATTTTTTAATTAAGCAATGCACTAAATGAACCCAATTAAACTAGGTCTAACGAAAGGATTGAAACAAAAAATTAGCAAAATAAAACAAAGATCTGATAACATAAAACAAAGGAATAGAAATGAAGTTTTTATTACAGTAAAATTTAGATGTAGACCTGATATGGGGCTAAATCACCCTGATGGGTGAATGAGTCCCAGTTAGGGTTTTTGGAAGGTTTATATATTGAAAAATAGACAACACAAAATTCTCAAAAATTTGGAAAATCAACCTATACAGTGACTAAATTTCCAAGGTAATCGAATGAGTCCTAGACTAGGGTTTTTAAACCAAATTTAGAAAATTCTAAGTTGATGTTAAGGTTTCTAAATTGTATGCTCAAATTATTGTTTGCAAGTATAGTTTTCCAATGAAATTGAATGATGCAAGATGCAAAAATGCAACCTATATGCACTTTTCCTCTAATGAAAATTTATTGCAATATAGATCTAGGACTACAATGTTCTCCAAATCATAAATTCAAGTGTCTAAAGGTCGAGTTCACCAAAATGAATCGAAGGGAAATAGGGTGTCCACCTTTTCGAAGATGGACAACTTTGGGACCTATTTCACTCTTAGTTCATTAGGAAACCAAGATCCCTCAACCAAGTGACTCAATTGAGGGAAGGACACAAGGGGGTTTCCTTAGGTGTGATTAAATTGGGGTTCATGATTAAAATGAAAATTTAAAGAAGAAATGCAAAGTCTAATGCACTAAACCCTAGAAACTTGAAATCATTAAATATAATGAAAAAATAGAAATTATTAGAAAAATAAGGAACCTAGTAAACTAATCGATTCCAAAGAATATCTACAACTCTAAAATTCTACTTTTTAAATTGCACTAGGACTTATACACTAGGTTGGTTTATTTATTCTAGGTACATGAATCTAGGAAATATCTACAATCTTCTGTGGGTAAATCAAGATCTAAAGAAAAATGGTAAAAAGATGTATACTAAAACTCATACATCTAGAAGTGTGATTTAGTCCAAGTATTAGAATTTGACTAAAACTTCTAAAGCCTCTAGTGATCTTTTGCAGCGTTCATGTTGTCTGATCTCTAAGTCTGAAAGTCTATGTTATGGCATGTAGGTGAGTTTCCATGAAGATGACAACTTCTTGATAACTTTGACAACTTTTTCTTTTAAGGATCTTCAAGCTCCAATTCACCTAAATCTACAATCACACATGAAGAGGATTTTTTTTTGTGTGTTAGGGAATAGGGGTTTGCCTTGGTCAAACCTCGTTTTGGTAATTAAATCTTGAAATGATATGAAATAACATGAAGGAATGATGAATAAAAAAATGTAGTTTTACAACTCACCAAACACTTCAAACAAAGGCTCCAATCTTGTTTGAAATGGCTCTAATGGATGTGGATCTTGATTCTTGATTGAATGCTTGCATGAATCATGAAATCCTACATAACGAATGTTAGCTCAGAAACACACATGATGAATGAAGACTTTCACATGTAATGCTTGAACCTTGAATGTAGCTCCAAAATGTTTGATAATCATCTTTTGAATTCCCTTGAATACTCTTGAATACTTGAATTGCTAGATCACACTTTCTCATGAAAATTACTAGCTGGTTAGGAGAAGTTATGTGAAACAATTTAGTATATATACTTGTTTATGCCAAATTTCTTGAAATGAACACACTACAAGATGGCATCAGATCTAGGATAATAAAACACCACCAAGAATTTGATTTAAAATAGGTCTTAGTTAAAGCATGACTCATATGCAAGGTTGGGCATATGAGTCCCAATGTCTTAAGAACATGGGACACAAACTACAAGAAGTGTTAAGTTCAATTGAATATTTAAAATTAGGCCTTGAGACCTACGTGGGACCCATATGCCGAAGGTGACGTGTGAGTCCCAAATCACTAGATCTTTAACACATAACATCAAATAGTAAATTATGATTTTCCATTTATTAAGTGTCAAGATTGTCCTCATAAAAATGCATTTAATTAGGCATGTGGAAGTAAAATAGGACCAAATAAGGCATAAAGAAGCACAATTTTAGCAAGGAGGGAACAAAAAAGTACGAAAATGTAAAGGGATACATTTTTCTATACCACATTTAGCCCCCACTTTAGTGAGAGGAGGACCTTGCTCCAAACTCACACTAAAGTAGACAAACTCACATCAAGAGGGGTCCAAGTGTACCAATGCTAGTGAGATAAGATGAAAACAATCAAGAGGATGATCAATCCCCTAGGATCAAGATCATATGGAAAGCCAACATAGGAAAAAAAGAAAACACATGTGAATGATGTATGAAGCAACAATAAGGTACAAGCATACACTACCAAAGACATAAAAAAGAAAGAAAAGGAAAAAGAAGGGTGGATTATGCCTTCATAGTGTATCCAACACGATGTGGACTAGGTCTAAGTTGTTTTTCAAAAAATCATTTACAAGTATAACACAATGTACACTATGAAAACCAAGCACACACTCACAAGGGCTGGTTAAACCTCATGTTGTCCACTAGGGTAGCCCCTAGTGACACAAATACACATGTGGTTGATATTTCCTCACACACATAAGCAAATGGCTATCAGAAAGTCATGCCTAAGTTTGACTCCCATACATACCAATCATACCGAAGCTATATTCAGTCGTGATAACTTTGATAAGGTGCCTCAAAACATGAATAACATGATACATGAGGCAAAACAAAAATTATGCTCACACTCATGAACAAATAGGATGGCTCCATAGGAATGCAAAGTTTGTTATGGAAAGTGGCCATATAACAGTTATTGTAAATACAAAATTAGTTTAAGGAACATTCAAAGGGGTTTTTCTTATTTCATGTAATGTCTTAACTTAGGGAACATCATGCCTAATATCTCCAAGAGAGGACCAATTGAAGAATAGAAGATTCACAACTTAGGGGATGTAGTGTGTCACATCAAACCACTAAGAGGAATATTATATGCTACGAGAGATCACACTCTTGAAGGACATTACACCCAATGCCACCACAAATACAAAGACGCATCACATGAAGTAAGAAGACCACACAATTAAACATCAATTATAATTGAAATGCAAAAGGAATAATGCCAATGTATGCCCCCACTTTAAAGAAATTAGTAAACACCATGTTGTGAGCAATTACTTTAAAGTAGAAAATGATAAATTGTAACATGATCTATAAGCTTTAGGGCTAGCCAACCTCCTCTATAGACATGTACATGGTGGTCGAGTTGGTCTTTGAATGAACTTGGAGTTCCTAGACCTCAGCTTCTTTTGGTTGTTTGTACTTGGATGGCTCATATTCATGTTCTTTCGATATGAGGGTTTAGTATGTTTTCCATTCAAAGTATAGGGTTATGCATATTTATGATATTTCATTTTTTGGCTTAGCTATTATGGTTGTTTTTAGATTTATTGGTCTTCTAAATGATAAGTGGATATGGATTTGCATGTGCGTTATGAAATAAAGTGGGTTTGCTGGATTTATATGGTTAATCAGAACATGTGATTTTATAGATCTACAAATGAATTAATTTTTAGATTATGTTTCCAATAGGTTATCTAGATGTAAGATAGTTACAGGTTTTCATGTATTCTTCTTGCATGTTTTGAGAATGTTTTATAGTTTTCCTATTTTCTACAAATTTGTGGGTTCTTGTAGATATTGAGTATTCACATGTTAAGATGAAATATGTGTGATATTATTTTTTGGATGTGTAAGTGGATTTATATTTACACAACTTGATGGTTTTTTATAGGTTTCACATGTTAACAAAAATATATGGATTTTAGATTTGTGAAAATTATTATTTTCAAACTCTTATAGTTTTTTGGATGAAAGAAATTATAGATTTACAAGAATGCTTGATTAGTTCCTTGACAATGTTATTCAATAATGAATTTGTTTGGAAAATTGAGTCTAATGTTTGAGTCTTGAAATCTGCATGTTATCTTCTTTGATATCTCAAATTTGCATGTTACCAATGTGATGATGGGTTTTCTTGTTCAATGTTATCTATGGGTCACAAAATTGTATGGGTTGATCACCCATTTAGCTATAGTGGGAGGATTTGAATGTGGACTATCTATATCCATGAGATTTATTCAAAGATGACAAATATTTCATTATTTGACCTTTTCTATTATCATTTGTGCATTGGTATGTGTTGCATTGGGATGAGAGGATGTTGTTGAGTACCTAAATAGTCAGTTATGGGGACACATAGCATGTTCTATCATGATGTCATGGATAGCTTCCAGATACACTATTTTGTGTGAGTTGTGATAGTGATGGTATGTTTCCTTGTCTTGGAGATGGATAAGTCATGATGCTTGGAGAGATCAGTATCATTGTTAACTGGGAGCTCTAACAATGAATATGGATTCATTACATGGTGAACGATGCTCTTCTTTAGTGTTGAAAATGTTAATAGAAGGAGCTCTTAGATATTATTGTTGCAGAAGTGTTCGTTTGCATTTGCATAGACACTATTTGGAGATGATTATCTTTATAAGATTGAAAATGTGTGACACCTTAGAGCCATGGAGAATTCTTGGAGTCTTTGGTTGAGGTTTCATGACTTGTATTTTGACATGTGATCCTTGTTTGATATGATGGCTATGTTATTATGTCATGATGTACACTTTATTGCACATTAGAGTTTTGGCATGATATAGGTACATGATATGTTCATTGGATCGTATGATCTTCTTTGAGGAGATGTGAGATCCTGATGTCATGTTTTGGATTCCTAATTCCATGGTTGGAGCTTTGATAGTGGTCTAGTTACTTCTCTTAGTATTGACTACCTTTTTCATGTGCTTGATAGCTTCATGTGAGTGTAGCATTGCATTTGGATTTTAGCATGGATTGATAAGTTGTGAATTCTCATGGATAGCTGGAGACATAGGTGAGGTAGTTCTTGTGTTACAACAAAAAATTTGAGAAGCCTTTCACGTGGATATGGATATTTCATGATGAACTTGAGAGGAGGTTGTTCTTGGATAAAGTCTACGACACTTGGTATATCTTGGAGGAGCAATCTCATTCTCTAGACTCTTGGTCTACTCGACAAATAATCATGTAAAGGGTATATTCCAATTTGTTTTTAGATGTATTAATCTTTATACTTTGTCTTCTCATATATTTGGATCTTTAGCTATGCTTTCTAGTTTTGGAGGGTTCATTTGAGGAATGTTTGGAATGTGTTTATCTCCTTTTCTTGTTTGATTCATTAGAATTTTTTGGAGATGTTATTAGGTTGTTTTCCTAATACAATATTTTTTTTGAGTTTGATCTTCCTTGTTTAGAGATTCTTATATCCATTTTGGTGACATGGTATTTATATATATATATATATATATATATATATATATATATATATATATATATATATATATATATATATATATATATATATATATATATATATATATATATATATATATATATATATATATATATATATATATACCATGTTTGATCTAATGAGATTTAACATTTTTGTGTTGTTGAGACTTTCTTGTGGTTGTGAAGGATATCTTACCATAGCTTGAAACTTTGAGGTATTGGTAGAAGGACATGATTGGGATATGATTATAATTTTTCTCTTTCTTCTATAGCTTCAGCTTGTAGGTTCATATTCACATAGCTCTTTGTGGTTAACTTGGGAGAGTTATGGTGACATGTTATCAGAGACTATGTACAACAATTTGTGTTGCTAGTGTGGACCATTGTGATTCTTCAAGATTTTTTATTACTTGATTTATTTATCCACACTTTTGTATAAGTTTTTATTAGTAGACTTGATATGACATGGTCTATATTATATTTAACATTACCATGTAGTGGTAATTCCTAGATGTTTCTATCTTCATCGACTATTTTACAATAGGAAGCTTATGATTACAAATGATGGGTTGGATATGTTGTTGGTATGAGTTTTTTGATGTTAAGGATACCATTGAGGCATGGTGGATTCAATGGTTTAGCAATTTTTTGTGGCTGCTACTTTTAGTCTTATAGGTTTATTAGTTAGATGAGGGAAACGGTCTATTTTGATTTTTTTCTAGCTTATGGTTTATCTTGTTCTCTAGAGGAATTTTTAACTTCAAAATTATGGTTAGGATATGGGCTTGTATTTGTTTGAGATTTTGTTTAGCTCATGATCATAGTTGAGTTGTGGTAGTATCCTATAGCCTTTGTTATCACTTGGATTTGATGCTTGTGTTCTTTGGATTGGTGGATTTGTACTTCGGCTTGTTCATTTTCTTCCATAGGTGGCATGTTGGAGGACAATAGGATTTATTGCTTGATATGGTGGACATCTTGGATGTTACTATAAGTATCTTATTATTACAAGAGAGAATGAAGCACTGAATATTCCTTTGGTTTCATGTTGTTTCAAGTTATATATAAATTCATAATGGTATTGAACCGAAGGGAAATAGGGGGTCCACCTTTTAGGAGATGGATAACTTTGGGACCTATTTCACTCTTAGTTCTTTAGGAAACCAAGATCCCTCAACTACATGACTCAATTGAGGGAAGGACATAAGGGGGTTTCTTTAGGTGTGATTAAATTGGGGTTCATGATTAAAATGAAGATTTAAACAAGAAATGCAAAGTCTAATGCACTAAACCCTACAAACTTGAAATCATTAAATATAATGAAAAAATAGAAATTATTAGAAAAATAAGGAACCTAGTAAACTAATCGATTCCAAACATTATCTACAACTCTAAAATTCTACTTTTTAAATTGCACTGGGACTTATACACTAGTTTGGTTTATTTATTCTAGCTATAGGAATCTAGGAAATATCTAGAATCTTTTGTTGGTAAATCAAGATCTAAAGAAAAATGGTAAAAAGACGTATACTGAAACTCATACATCTAGAAGGGCGATTTAGTCCAAGTATTAGGATTTGACTGAAACTTCTAAAGCCTCTAGTGATCTTTTGCAGCTTTCATGTTGTCATATCTCCAAGTCTGAAAGTCTAAATTATAGCATGTAGGTGAGTTTCCGTGAAGATGACAACTTCTTGATAACTTTGACAAATTTTTATTTAAAGGATCTTCAAGCTCCAATTCACCTAAATCTACAATCACACATGAAGAGGAAAAATGTTGTTGTGTTAGGGAATAGGGTTTTGCCTTGGTCAAACCTCGTTTTGGTAATTAAATCTTGAAATGATATGAAATAACATGAAGGAATGATGAATAAACAAATGTAGTTTTACAACTCACCAAACACTTGAAACAAAGGCTCCAATCTTGTTTGAAATGGCTCTAATGGATGTGGATCTTGATTCTTGATTGAATGCTTGCATGAATCATGAAATCCCACATCACAAATGTTAGCTCAGAAACACACATGATGCATGAAGACTTTCACATGTAATTCTTGAATCTTGAATGTAGCTCCAAAATGTTTGATAATAAGCTTTTGAATTCCCTTGAATACTCTTGAATACTTGAATGGCTAGATCACACTTTCTCATGAAAATTACTAGCTGGTTAGGAGAAGTTATGTGAAACAATTTTTGTATATATACTTTTTTATGCCAAATTTCTTGAAATGAACACACTACAAGATGGCATCAGATCTAGGATAATAAAATACCACCAAGAATTTGATTTAAAATAGGTCTTAGTTAAAGCATGACTCATATGCAAGGAGGGCACAAAAAAGTATGAAAATGTAAAGGGATACATTTTCCTATACCACATTTAGCCCCCACTTTAGTGAGAGGAGGACCTTGCTCCAAACTCACACTAAAGTAGACAAAATCACATCAAGAGGGGTCCAAGTGTACCAATGCTAGTGAGATAAGATGAAAACGATCAAGAGGATGATCAAGCCCCTAGGATCAAGATCATATGGAAAGCCAACATAGGCAAAAAAGAAAACACATGTGAATGATGTATGAAGCAACAATAAGGTACAAGCGTACACTACCAAAGACATAAAAAAGAAAGAAAAGGAAAAAGAAGGGTGGATTAAGGCTTGATAGTCTATCCAACACGATGTGGACCAGATCTAAGTTGTTTTTCAAAAAATCATTTACAAGTATAACACAATGTACACTATGAAAACCAAACACACACTCACAAGGGCTGGTTAAACCTTATGTTGTCCACTAAGGTAGCCCGTAGTGACACAGATACACATGTGGTTGATATTTCCTCTCACACATAAGCAAATTTCTATGGGAAAGTCATGCCTAAGTTTGACTCCCATGCATACCAATCATACCAAAGCTATATTGAGTCCTGATAAGTTTGATAAGGCACCACAAAACATGAATAACATGATACATGAGGCAAAAAAAAAATTATGCTCACTCTCCTGAACAAATAGGATGCCTCCATAGGAATGAAAAGTTTGTTATGGAAGGTGGCCATATAACATTTATTGTAAATACAAAATTAGTTTAAGGAACATTCAAAGGGATTTTTCTTATTTCATGTAAGGTCTTAACTTAGGGAACATCATGCCTAATATCTCCAAGAGAGGACCAATTGAAAAATAGAATATTCAGAACTTAGGGGATGTAGTGTGTCACATCAAACCACTAAGAGGAATATAATATGCTAAGAGAGATCACACTCTTGAAGGACATTACACCCAATGCCACCACAAAGATAAAGACGCATCACATGAAGTAAGAAGACCACACAATGAAACATCAATTGTAATTGAAATGCAAAAAGATTAATGCCAATGTATGCCCCCACTTTAAAGAAATTACTAAACACCATGTTGTGAGCAATTACTTTAAAGTAGAAAATGATAAATTGTAACAATAAAGAGTACATGAGAGGTTATTTGGAAATTCCACACATATGTTTCCAAATGAAGAGCTACATCATGAAAAGGGAAGGAGTTGTCCCCAAAATGAATTCCCAAAATCACATAAGGGGTTCATGGATTTAGGGTTAGTATGTCTTTGCTACAATGTTGTTAAAAAGTTAGAAAACATCATGATTCCACAGATACTCATGGAACAGGAAGAATGACACAAAGAGAGCGAAAAAAAAAAAAAAAATTTGGGTCAAGATGGAAGGGACCTAAATTTCTCAATGCCTTGTGTCATCCCCAAAAGGAAAACACAAGAAAAAGAAAAGATAAAGGTTTTACGACATATAGAAGAATGTAGATACAAATAGAGCAATTTCATAATGAAGGATACATCAAACATAACAGTACAGGGAGATCACACTATTCACATTCAATCACACACATAACATGAAAAAGAAACAAAGATAAGACTAGTAAGGCACATGACAGTCAACATATAGCACCTGTCATCCGCATGCAAATCTTATTCATTGTATGTAGAAGGTTGAAAAATAGCCAAATGGACAACATCAAGTGCAGTACTAGGACAAGGCTATCGAATTCTTTCCCCCATTGTGTGCAAGACAAGAATAAGTCAAGGTAGGTGATGAGAAAGAGGCTTTCCTTGCATTTTGAAATGATTTGTGATGATTGTAAAGCACATAGTAGTGAGAATATTATAATCCTACAACTATTACATGTCAAGGAGTGAAGGGGTATGCTATGTGATCACTTGGTAACAATCATCATCATCAAAGTAAAAATCATTCAATATCAATTTTAATGTATCAAAACCATCGATAAGATGCCCGAGAGTTCTTTTATATGTGCAATAATTCATGTTTTTCTTAGGTAGGTTTTTTTTACTATGAGGGGTAATTTTAATCAAACCTTTCTTAGGAGGTGTTCCATCTTGCATTCAATTTTTATTTGAGTATATATAAGACTGGAATTGTTTTGAGTTTTAAAGGATTTTGTTGCTTGCTAGATTCACCAATTTTTTGAGGAGAATGACCTAATATGATCCTATCATCCTTATCATTTTTATGAGGCATTGATTGTTCTTTAGGAAGAAGGACACTTATGTTGAGAGGAGCATCTTGGTACCCTACTCCTTTGGTATATTCAGTTGGTTTTTTCTCTAAGAGTTGATGAATATCATGCTCACTTGTTATTCTGCATCCTTGCTTGCTTAATATCATTAATAATTTTCCATGTCTCTTCTAGGTTGAAAGGGGTGTTGGTTACTTTGTTAACATAGGGTTGATGCACTTGACTAGAGGAACTAGGATCACTTATTGTAGGGAGGTTAGGCTTAATTGGTGTCTCAACTTTATGATGTAAAAGACCAAACATTTCAAGTTGTCTTGGCTATTTCATGGAAGGATAAAAGGATGAATTAGTCTTAAGGTTGTTAAGGAAATTTTTTATGAAGTTTTTCATGCTCTCATTATCTTCTCCAATGATGTCAACTTCACGAGGAGGACATGCATGAGGAGTTGATTGAGCATGAGTGAGTTCAATTTCATTAGGATAATTTCCAAAAACACATCTTGACACATCCATTAATGATTTCAAGGACATCCAAAACTTACCAAAGCATATATCCATGATGAAATCCAATGCAATGAAGAATAAAATGTGTAAATGTAATTTTTAGATTTTAACAAGCTAATTTTCTAATTAAACTATGCAACAATTTGAAAATAAAATGTTGTAAATGTAATTTTGTAATTAAGCAATGCACTAAATGAACCCAATTAAACTAGGTCTAATGAAAGGATTGAAACAAAAAATTAGCAAAATAAAACAAAGATCTGATAACATAAAACAAAGGAATAGAAATGAAGTTTTTATTACAGTAAAATTTAGATGTAGACCTGATATGGGGCTAAATCACCCTGATGGGTGAATGAGTCCCAGTTAGGGTTTTTGGAAGGTTGATATATTGAAAAACAAACAACACATAATTCTCAAAAATTTGGAAAATCAACCTATACGGGGACTAAATATCCAAGGTAATCGAATGAGTCCTAGACTAGGGTTTTTAAACCAAATTTAGAAAATTCTAAGTTGATGTTAAAGTTTCTAAATTGTATGCTCAAATTATTGTTTGCAAGTATAGTTTTCCAATGAAATTGAATGATGCAAGATGCAAAAATGCAACCTATATGCACTTTTCCTCTAATGAAAATTTATTGCAATATAGATCTAGAACTACAATGTTCTCCAAATCATAAATTCAAGTGTCTAAAGGTCGAGTTCACCAAAATGAATCAAAGGGAAATAGGGTGTCCACCTTTTCGAAGATGGACAACTTTGGGACCTATTTCACTCTTAGTTCATTAGGAAACCAAGATCCCTCAACCAAGTGACTCAATTGAGGGAAGTACACAAAGGGGTTTCCTTAGGTGTGATTAAATGGGGTTTAACCATTAAATTGAAGCTTCAAATGAGAATTGAAAATTCTAATGCATTAAACCTTAGAAACTTGAAAGCATTAATCCAATGAACAAATAGAAATTAGATAGAAATAAACTTGGTAAAATGATGGATCCCAAACAAGATCTACAACTCTAAAATTCTGCTTTTTAAAGTGCATTGAGACTCATACGCCAGGCTAGGTGATTTACTGGACTGCTACAGGAATTTTGGAAGAATCTAGAATCTCTTACTAGTAAATTAGGATCTACAAAAACCTAGTAAAAAGAGGTATACTGGGACTCATACACCTAGAGGGGAAATTTAGTCCCAATATTATGATTTCATTGAAACTTCTATAGCCTCTAGTGATCTTCTATAGCTTTCGTCTTGTCTGATCTCCAAGTCCAAAAGTCTGAATTTTGGCTTGTAGATGAGTTTTCATGAAGATGAAAAATTCTTTACAACTTTGACAACTTTTGCAACTTTATCTTCAAAGGATCTTCAAGCTCCAATTCACATAATTTTGCAATCATGCATGAAGAGGGAAAAAATTTGTTGTGTGAGGGAATAGGGGTTTTCCTTGGTCAAAACCTATTTTTGTAATTAAACCTTGAAATGAAATGAAATAACATGAGGAATGATGAATGAACAAATGTAATTTTGCAACTCACCAAACCCCTGAAATAAAGGCCCCAATCTTGTGTGAAATGGCTCCAATGGATGTGGATCTTCATTCTTGATTGAATTCTTAAAGATCTATCTTGAATGCTTGCTTGAATCATGAAACCCTACATCAGAAATGTTAGCTCAAAAACACACTTGATGCATAAAGACTTTGACATGATGCTTGAATATTGAATGTATCTCAAAAATGCTTGATAATCAGCTCTTGAATACTCTTGAATACTTGGATTGATAGATCACACTTGCTCATGAAAATCGCTAGCTTGTTAGGAGAAATTATGTGAAATAAGCTTGTATTTATACTTGTTTTATGAAAAATTTCTTGAAATTATTGCACTACAAGCCAACGTCAGATCTTGGATAACAAAATCCTACAAAGAATTTGATTTAAATTAGGTTCTATTTAAAGTGGGACTCATACGCTAGGTTGGGCTTATGAGTCCTAGTGTCTTAAACATGGGACACAAACTCCAAGAAGTGTTAAGTTCAATGCAAGGTTTAATATCAGGTCCTGAGACCTAGGTGTGACCCATACACCCAAGGTGTCGTATGAGTCCCACATCACTAGATCTGGAACACATAACCTCAAATATTAAATTATGATTTTCCATGTATTAAGTGTCAAGATTATCCTTAGAAAAATGCATTTAATTAGGCTCGTGGATGCAAAATAGGACCAAATAAGGCATTAAAAATCCCAATTTTCGTACGAAGGGCCCAAACAAGTGTGAAAATGTAAAGGGATACATTTTCCTACACAAGTATTTCAAAAATGGTTATTAATATGTTTACCATAATGTTATATTGTAATAATGTTTCAAAACTGGTTATAAATATTTGTATGATAATGTTGTTTAAAGGTATATAGAAATATCATTATGTTGTTACACAAAGGGTTATAATTTTCTATTAATTCAGGGTATCATATACTCGACTATTAAGGGTTTCATGCACCTAACTTTTGGCTAACACTATGTATCTATAAACTAAGGATGGTAGATGGAATGATACGTATGTATGCAATTATTTCTTAATAAAATCATGATACATATGAACAATAAACTTATGCTAAATAAAACATAAATGTAATTCATTTTAATGTAGTGAACGAGGCTATATGAAACATCAATTTATATATCTCTACAATATATCTATCATATAATCAATTGTCAAGGGTTAATCTTTTGGCCAACTATTTGAAAAAGATACAGTAAGGACGATACAGGGAATGAATATCAAAATATGCATATAAAATAGTGAAACAACTTTGAAATAGACATATTGTGGAAGTCGAAGCAAGTGGTTCTAGAAGGTTGAAGAAGCTCTCTTGAATTACTCTTGAATAAGTGTCTCCAATAGAAACTCACAAAATTTGAAATATGGAATAGGTAGCTTGCAACACATAATTCTAGTCTTTTAATGGGTAATTGAGTTGAATAAATTTGAAAAGATAGGTGCAAGTGGAGAATTTTAAATTCTATGAGGGAATTTGAGGTTGCATTGAAAGAATTAATGGCAGAAGTGATATAAAATAGGTTGAGAATGGTACGTAGAAAATATAGTTGGTGATTTTAAAGGTGATTTTAGAAAATTTGAAATTATTGTTTATTTTAATATTTTTTTCTAGGATTAAGTTAATATTATGTGTAATTGTGAAATATGGTCAATATAATTACTTGTTATTTTGTAAAATTGTATGGCATAGTCAGCTTGAGAATTCATTTTCAATTTTTATAGGAAAATTTCGAAAAAGACTGATGTAGATGGACATGGTGGAACAATTAGTTTGTTAGAGACGAATAATAGAACATTTATAATGTAATATGTTAAAATATATTTCCAAGTTGGTTAGTTGACAATGGGTTCTATACATGTCAACTTAGTTTTAATGTATTAAAGCATATATTGTGAAAATAAATATATCTATTAACATTCACCTAATTTTCAGAAGGTGGCAAATTAGCATATATTGTGGAAATAAATATATCTAGTTTCATTCACCTAATTTGGGAAGGTGGCAAATATAGATACTATATTATTGATAAGACATTTTGTATTTAACATGTACTTGTCCTATCATATTAATAAAGCTATTTGAAAAAAATATTGGATATTTTAATGTTAAGTGGGGCCCAAGATGTCAGCTCCTATCCCAATAATAGGAGTCTGCTCCAAGATCGGCCCACATTCCTTAGTTCATTTATCAGTTTATAATATTCACAATTAACATTAACTCCTTCCCTTTTTCTGTTTTCAGTCGGCGAAAATATAGGTGTATGCTATGGGATGCTTTCAGACAGTTTGCCTTCTAACGCTGATGTGGTGAATCTGCTAACGTCGAACAAGAATGGGAAGGTGAGAATATATAAAGCAGATCGGAGCGCGCTGCAGGCACTTCAGAATTCTGGAATTGAAGTGATTGTGGGAGTTGAGAACACTGAGCTTGAGAATATTGCAGGCGACCAGGCTGCAGCAAACGGATGGGTTAACGACAACATCGTTCCATTTTCTTCTTCTGTCAACATCAAATACATTGCTGTAGGAAACGAGGTTTACGCAAATAATCAATACGTTACGTATCTCCTGCCAGCGATGAACAACATTCAGACGGCAGTGCGTAACGCCAATCTGCAGAACATCAAGGTCTCCACACCACACGCGGCGTCCGTGCTGTCCACATCATATCCTCCCTCACAAGGAACCTTTGGTGAGGATATGAGCGGTATACTGAAGTTTCTGTCAGACAACGGCTCCCCTTTCATGGCCCACGTCTATCCATACTTCAGCTACAAAGACAACCAAGGCTCAATTTCTGCAGACTATGCGCTGTTCAGATCGACAAGTACTGTGGTGACTGATGGCAATCTAATGTACAACAACTTGTTCGACGCTATGGTCGACGCTTTTATATCTGCTATGGAAAAGCAGGGACAATCCAATATCCCAATTGTGATAACTGAAAGTGGGTGGCCTTCTGCTGGCACTGCTGTGGCTACCGTGGACAATGCCCAGACATACAACAATAACCTCATCAAGCATGTTTTGTCCGGCGCCGGAACACCAAAGAGGCCTCAAACGACGATTGAGACGTATATTTTTGCACTGTTCAATGAGAATCAAAAGACTGGGGATGAGGAGGAGCGCCATTTTGGTCTGTTTGAAACTGATCTAAGTCCTGTATATCCAGTAGTCTTCTCAGCTTGATGGGGAACCATGATACAAATAAAGTATAGGTCTAAGAACAAGAATAAGGTGGTAGTTGCAGTCCTATTAGCTCTTGTGTTTGAGCTACACTAAAATAGGATTTGTCCTCTAGGCTATCCTCATGACCCTAAACCGAGTTCTCTTTTGTTGATATATTTAATTCATGTTATGTTACTAGCGAATTTCTTACTTGCTTAAGGTACGTTCTTTGAAGTAAGAGTACTAATCCAGCACTATCAAAATGTAGAGGAAATAAATTAAACCTTATTAAATCTTCTAAAAAGTCAATTATTGACTAACTAAACAATAGAGCAATTAAACATATAAATAAAATATAAGTATAAAAAATGATTACAAATCATATTATTGTTTTCTTATAATATTATGTTTTTAGAAATGATTGATTTATTAAGTGGATGGCGCTCCCTCTCTGAAATGAACCGAGCTGACTTGGGCAATCAACAACGTTCAATACCGACAAAGGATGCAAGACGATTAGAACGATTAGATTTGTTCATCACCAAAATGAAAATATCATGCCGGCCAACTAATTTGACAGTCGTAGAAATGAAAGTTTCGCGTAAATATCTAATGTATTAATGTGTCGAATCTTCTTTGGAACGCCATATTCCTACCAAAGTAATGGATCCTTTTCAGCCTGCTCAACTGCCAGAACTAGGAGAACATTGAATTTCTAGACCTTTAATTTCATAATTCGCTAAGTTGTGATCGTGCAAGTAAAATACCCAGCTCAATTTGGGGATGGATTATTCAGAAAGTGTGTAAAACCATCATGTTGTAATAGTGTGTGCTTTAGGAATGGGGAATCTAATGCCACTCCTGGAGACATCGAAGCGCCTAGCCTCCTTCCACGCCATGCCCGTCATGCTTATCACACTCATTTGTAATCTATTCCTACGCCAACTCCCCTGCGCACAAAACTACCTCCAATACCACTCTCTCCCCATCCATTTCATCAAGCTCCCAGAGGTGCAAATGTACCCATAAAAGATTCTACCATAAGTTGTTCTTTGAAAACTTTAACATCCAAGTTAAAAAAGTTTAGAAAAGTTTGTATCTGCACCTCAAACAAAAAAGCATATTACCACTGAAGCATACAACTGCCTACTCTGTCAACCAAACACTGTTTTAAGGCGGTAAATGAAAGACCCAATTTGTTTAGCTTTTGATTTCTTTCTTGGTTTTTCCTCATCCGAACCTTCCGATGAAGTGAATTAAGATGGCACTCAGTGAGGAGATGAAAATTATTCAATTATCCTGAAAACCCAAATCATCTTATAAAAATACATGCTTAGTAGGTAGTAGATAGTAATAAATATACATACTTGGTAAGAAGTGGGTAATGTGGGAACATAATTTGTGCTAGCATATCCACGATCTCTCCTGTGTGTAGGCTTCTTTCTACACACAAATATCGACCATAGAAACATGATCTAAAAAACTTTGAGAAAATGTTCTTAGCAGACACAATGCCAAATTCTATAAACATTTTCTAGTGCCCTCTCAAATCACACCATCTCTAAAGCATAAACTTCATGTGCAGGGTCTGAACATCTTTCAAAGCATAATTAGAACATATTTTCTTCCCAACATTGTAACTACCTTGGCAGAAGCATGTGTGAAATGTGAAGCATAGAAAAAGCAACTGAATCGTTTGACAAAATGCTTCAAAAAGAATGTGGTCTCATAGTATGCCATGATTGTTGGATATACACAAAATGGATTTATTGTAAAGGCTTTAAAAACTTTCCAGCAAACAACTAGTAGGCGTAAAACCTTACTTATACCAAAAGGCTTTAATAGAATGGGTAGGTGTGTCCATCAAGGCATATCAAATAGAGGAAGTATGTCATATGTTGTAACTACAAATGCTCTCATAGACATGCATACAAATATGGAGGCATAGAAAAAGCACGTGGCCTACCTTTTTTTTATCAAAATTCCTTGAAGAAACGTGATCTTATGGGATGCCATTACTGTGGTGTAAGTTTTCACATCTGCAATTTGAAAAGAATTATCAGCTACCTACAAATGCTATGTTGCTTCTAAATAAGCATTATAGGAAAGACACAAGCGACTTAGTAGAACAAAAATATCATAAAAATATCATAAGAACCTAAATAGTTTATCGATGAGAAAAAATGCTACCATTAAAATGGACCTAGCTAACAGTGTCTATTGCACACTGTGGAAGTATGTAATCAATATATTGTAGAGCGGTATATGTGCTCTTGCCACATCTCTTACATCCATGTAAACCTGAGTTGCAACTAGATTATTCCACAATGAGCATAAAAGGTTGTTTTTAGTTTTAAATTGCATGAAAATCTTGTGTGTTCCATCTGTTGAAACACTGAAATAACATCCATCAAAAATATAATCCAGTTTGCTCTCTCCAAATTTCGATTGTGTATGAATACTGTCAGGAATTATATAATATATAATTAATATATAACTATAGATAAATAATAAATATTATAGTAAATATTCATATACTTCCTATAAACTATATATTTAATATAGTCTACATAGATATTTATATATATTAATTTATTATAGTATATAATTATAATTGTTACACATATATAAATTATATATAAATATATTAATATATATAATGAACAATATATTATTAATAATATAATATAAGTGGTGTGGATACTATAATTACATTAGTATATAGTCTAATTAGAAATAATTAGAAAAAAATATCAATATTGATATCATTGTATTCTTATAATAATAATAATATACTATAACTACTATAATATAACTATTAGGAAAAACATACCATATTCTTATAATATTGTTATACTATTTAGAGATATATATTATATATCTCTTTAGGTATTTATATATTAATTAATAATAATATAACATTAATAACATACTTAATAATAATAAATATAGTAATTATCTCATTATATCTCTCCCATAATAAATATAGTATACCTAAGTATATATATATAGAGATATTATAGTATATTAAATTTTACTATAGTATAGGTAATAAATAAATCTATACTAAATGGATATCTTTGCATATATGAATTGTCTATGTTTGTATATCACTTTCTATATTAGCCATCATTCCTTGCAAATTTCTTCAATTCTTTGTTCTTAAAAGATGCTTCCCTATTAATCATAATTTTAGATGTCAAACTAAACATAAAGATGAGATTATCTATTATAAAGGAAAAAATATTATCCATCATAGTAGAATTCAAAGGTTTGGCCTCAACCCTATTTTGTAAAGTAAATAGTAGCATTAATGATAAATGTATGTCCCTCAAAAGAGCTTAGAGAAATGATTCTCACCAAATCTAATCATAGTGTAGAATATGAACAAGGTCATGTATCCTGTAAAGTAGTGAGGATTGGAGGTATGTGTGTATTTTAAGTTACTATGTGATTTACACATTGCATATTTTTAAATAAAATCATAAGAATCTATTTCTATTTTTCTCTAATAATAATCAATGTGTAGTATATTTTGAACTAATATATGCCCACAAATGAATTCTTTCCATGATCCTCATAAATATAATTAAATATAATAGTGCATATTTTTTTAAATGAATTATACATTCTAATGCAAACTAAACTAATTCCATTTTCATTTTCAAAAATAAAATACAAAATCCTAAAGCTCAACTTTCTTGTGAGGTAGATATAAGGACGAAAATTTTCTCAATTTGTGGAGAAGATCATTCCATGGTTTACATAGGTCTTACTCTTTAATATTTCAATACTATATTTTAACATTTTTTATTAAGAAAATTTATAGTTTAAATTTCATCTTTATCAATAATCATTAATTTAATGAGTAATATCTTATGTTGTCAAGGAAAATAGTACACATCACATAATAATTCATGTTAGACTAACTAAATATTGATGTACACCAATCTAATTTAAACTTCCCCCTCTAACTTTCCCACTATTTTTATCCTCTTTATCTTCCCATCTATCTATATCTCTCCCTCTTTATCTCACTCTATCTCCCATATTTCTCTCTCCCTCTCTATCTATCTATCTCTACTTCTCTCTATTTGTTGTCCCCTCTATCTATCTTTCCCTCTCCCTCTCCCTCTCCCACTCTCTATATCTCCTTATATTTGTATCTCTCTATCACTCTATCTTGACATTTATAACTCTCTCTACACCTCTCCCTCTTCCTCTTCCTCTATATCTCTCTATTTCTTCATCTCATCTCCATATCTCTCTCTATCTTTACCTCCCTCTACATCTTTCTCTCTATCTATTTCTCTCCCTCTTCCTCTCTACCTTTATTTTCATCTCTACCTTTCTCTTCCTCTGTCTCCCTCTATCTCTAAATGTGTCTCCCTCTATCTAAACATCCATCTCCCTCCCTCTCCCTCTTCCTAAACCTCTATATCTAATTATTTTTTCCTCTTCCTCTCTCTATTTATCACTTCCTATCTATATATTTATTTTTCTATCTCTCCCTTGATATTCCTCGCTATATATTTATCTATTTCATCTTTATCTCTCCCTCTCTTTCTCTCCATATCCCTCTCCTTCTTTATCTCCATCGCCATTCTTATCCTTCTCTCCATATTTCATTCTTCCCTCTCCATCTCTCACTCTGTATCTACCTACCTCTCCATTTGTCTCCCTCTCTCCCTATTGCAACTAGAGGACTAGCCTATTGGTAAAGGAGTATAATTATTTTTTGATTTAAAGGGTTTTTTTCAATCATTTTTGGATCCTTGTAAATGGATGCATAGTTGATTTGAAGATATTTCTTCTCCATTGAGACCTTTATTGCACAAGCAACAACATTTGATAAGTGGGCTACCAATTGAACTCATGTATTATACAAATTTATCCAAAAACTAGACCATTTTTTTCAAATTGACCTTGCACACTTCTTCGGTGTACCCATTTCACACCATGGTGCAATTGCTAGTTATGGTTATTGTAGACTATGTATTGGTTCTAGAATTAAAATAGGGCATAGATGATTGCAATACACAAAATTCTATTATTTTGTGCTCAAGGATATAACCATGTTTATGATTTTATTCAATTAACATGATCACATCTTTTATCCATGATCATTTCCTTTGTACAAGTTGAATATGAGAACTTGTTAACATTCACAATATATCTAAATACACATTACAGAGTTGAGAAAAACCATTTTGAGTTATTAGTACAAGGATTAAGGCCAAGGACTTTGTTGTGCCTTATTTATATAATTGTATATTCCCATTATCAAAGATGCAATGATGCAATATTTCTAGGATGTATGATTAATGAAGTGTGGTGCCAAAAAGTGTATACTTTGCTTGATATGGGAATAATTTATGACAAATTAGACTTAGTGAGGCCTTGATTTAGTGTTGTGAGGTGTTTTACACATCCACGTTAGGTCTTTGGCCCTTGCAAATTGAATAAATAACATTTATTAATGTCTTGTAAAGGTGTTGTAAGGTGTTGTAACTCATCTTCACACTTTTCTAAGACCATAATATCATAATTCCCCTAAATAATCTTACCAAGACCCATTTCAAAGTGTTGTAAATTCTTGTAACAAAATTTCACACTTTCCTAGGATTTTCATCAATATTTACACCTTTCTTATGCTTTAAATGGCCCCTTTATGCCCTTACAGGTCATACTTAAGTGTCCTGTTGAAGAAGAAACTGATAAACATTATTTAAATTATCGCGATTCCTGGCATCCACTTAAAAATTCCCAAGTGGGCTAAGTCACCATTGGTGGTGACTTAGTCCCATTTGGCTCAAAAGTGAAAATAAATTTAAATTTCTTTCAATTTTTTATTCCTTAAGACCAAAGGTTGGCCTATGATGAGGTATTTTCATAAATTAAGGAATAATTGTGTATAAATATAGGGTATTCCCTCTAATTTGACCTAATTCATAACTCATGATCATTCATCCATCATTCATCATGTTCTCAAGTCAAGCAAGCTAGGGTTTTATCATTGCAAGTCATCAAGATAGCTTCGAAGGACATTCAAGGGCAGATTCTTCATGTTTTGTTTCAAAAATTCAAGATCAAACATCATGGCAAGGTATTAACTCCATTTTTTCATACTTAATTATATTATTTCTTCATTTGGTTTAATTACCTAAAAAGGGGTTTGACCAAGGCAAACCCCCATGCCCTAACATTCAACAGTTCTTTCTCTTTCATTGTGTGTTTGTAGATTTAGACACTTTGAGGGTTTGAAGATCATTGAAGATTAGGTTGAATACTTTTTAAAGATCTCTCCTTGCTTGTAAATCCAAAATATTCATTAAAAGTCACTTTCAAGCCTGAAAATTAGAGTTTTAGAAGCGAAAACCTGTCAGGAATCGAAGTGCAGACCGAGGGCTTCAATTTCCAGTTTCTAATTTTTAGAAATTTAGAAGTGGAATAAGTCACCAATAGTGGTGACTTAGTACCATTGAACCTCTTGTTTAGGTATTTTTGTAGATTTGGATATCACCCATTTGGCTGAAACGAGTTTTTGAGTAGTTTTCCCAAAATTGGGACTAAGTCGCCTAGCCTAGTGTAAGTGGCCCAGTTGACTTCTGCAATAGTTTCATTAGGATTCCAGACCTTCATGCCATCCTTTTTCAACCTCCAGGTGTACACATTCTGTTTCATAGCTTTTCTTCTAGTTTTGTTTGCATTTCTAGGTCATTTTCCACATGTTCTCCAATACTTCACATTTCTTAAGTTTATCCTTAATAATCATCTTTCTTTTTTAGTTTATTGCATTATGAAATTACATTTAGGCCCATTTCATCCCTCTTTACATTAATATTGAATGAGGACATTTCCCATTTTGGCCCATCTCTCTCCTTTTAGGTGAAAAAACCTAGAAATGTGAGAGACTATTAGGGTGCCAAAATCTTTGTCCACATGAAGTATCTACTCATGTGATGTTGATAGAAGCATAATAATCAACAATTATTATGGTTATTATATCTTGATAAAATAATTTCTCATTTTTTCTATGACACTAATGACCTAGGGCTTTCTTGATGCCTAACAAACTAAAAACTAATTTTCACACTTTAGTAACAATTTGATGTTCAATACTCAACTTTTGATGTAAATTCAACTAAAAATAAAGAATTTTTTTTTGGAATGTGTGACTATGCTCTATTATCATATCACATTTTTATGGTATACAATTACTCAACTACTCTCGTAGTTTCTCAATTGCTCCCTTTGTGCTCAACCACTTCCTCCTTTCTATCTATAAATACAAATGTAATATTGAATAATAATCAATTGATTTTTATACATATACCTATCATATGGTATCAGAGCTTGTGTTGAATACATGTGCATTACAATCTATAAGGTGACAAAAGCATCTTATTAAGGACAATTCTATGATCGACATCAATGGAAGAGGTTTAGTAAGGAAATCGCTATGGTCAAAAAAATATCAAGGCTTATGTCTTATCAAAGTTCCCTTCACAATAGTTGATACATAATGTGGAGCTAAACCTTCAAGACTAGGTTATGGTGTGAGCTTTGACAGTCCAAAATCTAGAACTCTCGCATTAAATCTATGATCCAATAATATGTTGTTTTCCTTTATGGCACAATGGAATATATAAGGGTGGAATTGCTTTCTTTAGTAGTGAAATATGGGCTTTCATGAAGGCAGAGGTAATCCATGATCACAGGAAAGGAATGGAGGCTTAGAGGTAATCTATCATCTTTGATTTTGATTCAATATTATGATCTTTTTTACCTGCCCTCTAACTACAAAGTGAATATCTATTTCAATTATTTGATAAGAATAAAATTTGGAGATTTGGCATTTAGTGTGTGTCAAAAACAACCAAGCTCATTTTGCAATACAAGTTTCTTAAAGGAGTTATATCATTATGGAGACTGTAGTAGATAAGTTAGATAATGTAGTGTAGAAAAAAGTAACCCTTTTTCACACTTAACTTGGGAATGAATAATTAATAATAAAATTGACTTAATGGTGCCTTATTTAGGGTGTTGTAAAGTGTATTTTTACACTTTCACACTAATCTATGGATTTATTAATTAATTGAGGTTAAATTAAGGATAATTTTCCCCTTAAATTCAAATCTAAGCCCAATTTATTTCATTTTTTGAGGGATAAAACCAAACAATCTTAAATAATATTAGACAACACTTAATTTTGTAGGGAATGTGTCCTAGGTTAGTAACCTAGGACCCATTCACCACCTAGTGAATGAGTCCCCACTAGGTCTTAGGGCCCCCTTTTTGCATATTATTTCACAATCCCCAAAGTGTTTCCTAGTTAAGTATGCTAGGACCCATTCTCCTTATAGTAAATGGCTCCTCACTTAACTTACGACCCCCCCTTAGGATATGTTTTTGGAAATGTTTTAGTGATTTCAAATCCTATATCTAACGTCAGCTTGTATTATTTGAATTTTGGTAATTAAGAGTAAGACAAGTATAAATATAAGGTTATTTGACATAGTTTCACCTCGAAAATTTTCATGATAGCATTATAAAGTATTCATGATCATCCAAGAAGGAATTCAAGGGTAGAGTATTAAAGTTTATTACAGCAATAAAAGATCCATTTCATCATGTCAAAGGAATAATGCATCATGTGTGTGGTTGAGCTAATGTTGTGATGTAGCATTTCAAGATCCAATTCAAGCATTGTTCCAAATCAAGTTCATGATAAAGATCTACATCCATTGTGGATATTTCATGCTAATTTTCAGATTTGAAATCCAAGGTTCAATTAAGGATTGGTGAGTGAACACAAGGGAAATAGGGTGTCCACCTTTGAGGAGATGGAACTTAGGACCTATTTCACACTTTAGTTCATTAGGAACCTAGACCCTCAACCAAGTGACTCAATTGAGGGATGGACTAGGGGTTTCCTTATGTGATTAGATGGGGGCTCACCATTAAATGAAGATTCAAAGGATAAATAAAAACTCTTATGCACAAAACCCTAGAAACTTGAAAGTATTAAATCAAATAGACAAATAGGGAAAAACAAAAAAGTACGTAGAGGAGTAGAGAGGCCAAAGCAAGGTTTGATAACCTTAGAAACTATTGTTTTAGATTGAATCAAGATTGATACTCCATGTTGGGTGATTTAGTCCCACTTTATGGGTTTTAGGGAAGGATCTAGGATTCTCTAAGAGTTGATCAAGATTTACTCAATGGTTATAAAAAAATGTAATGGGATTAATATGCCATGTTCAAAAAATGAGTCTGGGCATGTTGGCAGATGGTTAGCACTCCCCTTGGGGTTCGTGACATAGAATAATTGCCTCCTATGGATCCATTAATTCTGCCAGTTGTAAAGGGCACTAATAAGTCGATATTTTGGTACAACGACAACTATGGGCCAACAATTGGTATCAGAGCCAAAGGTGACGGGTTTGAATCCTCTCAGGTAATGCTAAGCGAGAGTTTATTGGAAGATGGTCAACACTCTCCTTGGGATTCCTGACATGGACTAACCACCTCCTGTGGATCTATTAACTCTAGCAGTTGTATCGGGCATTAACAGGTCAATCTTTTGGTGCAACAAAAAATGTGGGCTAATAGGGTATAAGATTTTTCAATATCTTTCTGAATCTTTTGAACCTAGATCCTACACTATTGAATGCTATTGAAAGAATATATCAAGGACTAAATCACCAAGTTGGGTGAATGAGTCTTATTCACCTAAATCTTCAAAATACACATCACAAGAGAGAGAAAAATTTATTTTTTGTTAGTAGATGGGGGTCTACCTTAGTAAGACCCCATTTGAGTAATTAAACTTTGTAATAAATTGAAATAACATGAAGGAATAATGAATGAAAAAATGAATGTAACAACTCACCAAACCTGGTTGAATCCTTGGAATGTAGATTTGTAACTTGTATGAATTGGCTTCAATGGATGTAGATCTTGATCATGAAACCTTGTATGGCTTTGAATGCTTGAACTTGGATCACAAATGCTACATGGACATGTTAGCTCACAAAAACACATGAAGCATGGAGACCTTGACATGATGCTTAAATCTTGAATTGATGTGAAAAAATGCTTCATAATTAGTTCCTAAATTCTCTTGAAGATTCTTAATCTCATAAAATTACCTTAGGAATTCTCTCTTGAAAATCCTAAATAGCTTGAAAACTTGCTAGGAGAAATTATGTGAGATAATAATGTATTTATACCTGTTTATGCAAAATTTCCCGAAATTACAACACTACAAGCTGACATTAGATCTACGATAATAAAATCCCACCAAAATTTTGAATTCAAATAGGTCCTAGTTAAAGTATGACTCATACACCAGGTTGGGCATATTGTTCTAGTGGCTTAAACCTGGGACATAGATTCCAAGAAGTGTCTTGTTCAATGTAACATTTAAAATTATATTTTGAGACCTCGGTGGGACCCATATGCCCAAGGGGACATATGAGTCCCAAATCACTAGATATAGAACACATAACTAAAAAAAAAGATTATGATTTTTCATTTCTTAAATTTCAAGATTATCGTCAGAAAAATGCATTTAATAAGGCTTGTGGTTGCAAAAATAGGACCAATTAAGACATAAATGAACCAAATTTTAGTAGGGATGGCCCAAGAAAGTGTGAAAATGTAAAGGGTTACATTTTTCTACACTACATTGAGCCCCCACTTTAGTGAGAGGATGACCTTGTGTCAAACTCCCACAAAAGTAGACAAGATTGCATCAAGAGGGGTCCAACTATATTAATGCTAGTGAGATAGGATGACAACAGTCAAAAGGGATGATCAATCCCCCAAAATCGAGATCCTATGGAAAACCAACATAGGAAAAAAGGAACATGCATGTGAATGATATATGAAGAAACAATAAGGTACAAGCATACATTTTCAAAGAAATAAAAACAAAAAAAAAAGGGTGGATCAAGCCTCAACTATTTTTTCCAACTCGATCTCCAAAAAACATTTATAAGTGGAACACGATGTCAATTATGCAAACAAATGCATGCTCACATAGGCTAGTGGAATTCAATATCCACTAGGTCAGCCCCTAGAGAGGTGAGACACATATGCATGTGATTGGTATATGCTCACACATAGACAAGCAAGTGGCTACGGGAAATTCATTCCATACCAAAGCTATACCTCCTTATAACTTTGGTAAGGCAACAAAAAATGAAAATTCAAGCTTATGAACAACATGAAAGTAAAGTTTGTTCAAAGGGGCTTTGCTTAGTTCATGTAAGGTCTCTTCTTAGGGAACTTCATTCCTAATGTCTCCAAGAGAGGAAAAATCTTGAAGAAATATCACACTCTCAGAGGAAATCAAACCCAATGATACCACCAAGAAAATGGTGCATCACAAGAAGACATAAAATTGCATAATGAAACATGAGAAATGTCAAAAGATAATGTCAATGTATGCACCCAATTTAAAGCAATTGCTAACACCATTCCTGTGAGCAATTTCTTTAAATCAAAAGAAGACATGAGAGCTTATTCGAAAAGCCCTATGCCAAGTCATATCTTCCTAAATGAAACTACATCATGAATAAAGGGTTGTCCCCAAAATGTAATGTTAAACATAGAAAGAAAAGTATCTCACATGCATGCCAACTTAAGGCATGTCATCCACATCCCAATATTTCTCCTATATGGAAGGCAGTCAACTAGCCCAAAGAGAAAACGACAAGTGTCATACAAGGACAAGGCTACCTAACCCCTTTCCCCCACTTAGTGCAAGACAAGGATGAGCCAAGATGATTGATGAAAATTAGTATTATTTAGAGGAACTAGGTGCTTCAACACAAGGAAGAGCACTACACTCCTTAAGATGTAGAATTTTACCATGTAAATCCTTACATTCATTAGTAGAATGACCATGAACTCTATGATATGCACAAAATAAACTCTTGTTGTACCATTTCTTTTGTGTTCTTGAAGAAAGATACCAAGTGATCTTGGAGAAGTCTTGACAAGATATTATCTTAGTCCAATTTAGAAGATGTTCCTTTATTTTGTGACAAAGATATCTCTTTCTTAGTACAAAGTGTCATACTTACAAAAAACTCTTTAGATTATGATATTTTGTGCTCTCCTTTATAGGAGAGCGTTAAATCTAACAAGTTCCAGTCATTAATATTTTGTGTGATTAAATTGATATTAAGTGAGGATTTTTTTGATTCTTTCATTTGTTCCAAAGGACGATAACCAAGACCACTAGTGATTTCTTGTTTGTTAGGCTATATGGGGACACATATATCTTGTTCTCTAGCACCACATCCTTTTCCACTATAACCAAGTTGTGTCATAAGTTCATAACCTTTTCCATAAAGCTTTTTCATTTCTTATGGATTCAGTGGTTGCTCATAATCAACTTCATCAAAGTTTGTTTTATAATTTTCTTCTTCTTCTAAAGTGGTTGAGGTGGATGCTTTCAAAGGTTCGTCTAAATTTTTTGTTGACATTACCATTGGTTATTTTTTCTTCTCAGACTCTTTTGTTATTGTAGACACGTCAAATTAGCATTATGCATATTGATCTGCTCGATAAATAAATCAAATGCATCACATGCATTCACCTAGTAAATCAGGTTCTTATCATCAAAAGATCAATCATAGTTTAATTAAATAAATCAAGCTTTATTTAATTAAAGTCTCAAACATGCATCTTCCATCCTTTTCTGATTTAAATAAAACAAATATTTAAGTCTTAAAAGTCAACTCAACTAATCAGCATTAAATCAGCATAATCATCATCTATTTAATCTAACTCTGATTAAATACTCACCCACTTGCATTCTCTAGATTTGGCCACTTGCACATGAAATTGCATTTAACTGATTTATCAAAATTATTTATTTTCAACTTGGCATAAAGGAAGAATATTCTCCAAGTTTGAATTTCCCCCCAAGTGGACATGTACACCCAACAGAGCATTTATGAGGCCTTACATGCCTCTTACATGTCCCCTTCCAAAGGTCAAAATCAACATTCATTGCAAATTTGAATTCAAATTGTCCCTCTCACGGGCACTCTTCCCAAATCTTGCACAACCATTGGCCTATCATCACTTGACAAGTGGCCTTATCTTATTGGCTTGATCTTTGTCCCACATTGGTCCATTTTCAACACTTAGCATTTTGAAAATCTTTAAATATAGGCTTCATCCTCAAGCAAATCCTCTAGAATTTTATGCAAGGTTACTCTCTTCATTTGAGATTTGATCTTGTTCATCATCACTCCACCATCTTCATAGCATTTTCATCTTAAGCTTTGATCAAGGATTGGGAAAGGGTCACTAGCACATGTGACACCAATCCACTATGGAATAGAGTTTTGACTATGCTTTTATATGCTTACATTTGATCATCTTTGTTTATCTAATTTGCATGTTTCATTATAGTCAAGTATTTCATAGGGATTTCAAATCTAATGTTTTGCAAAGGACTAACATGATGAAATTATGTTAAAATTGTTGACCATTTGTAGATTTGATGTCCACAGTTATGTTCTTGCATTTTCCAATGAAAGTAGGTGTGAAGTCTAATGAACCTCAATCATCTTCTAATAAATTTGTAACTTATTCAATATGATTTTCTTTGTCTTTCTCTTGTTCAGGTTCCACCTGTATAGCTAGTTTCAATTTTTTCAAAGGATTTTCCTTATTTTTCTCAATGTTCAAACAACTTTCTGGTTCAGGGTCATCTTTGATTGTATACACTTTGTTGTTATAAACATACTTCATTATACAATGAAGATTTGAAGGAACCACATACATCTCATGAATATGTGGTCATCTTAAAAGAAGACTGTATGAAATATCATGGGGCATAAAATGAATAGGAGTTTGTAACGTAGCTTTTTCAATTGTAATAGGTAAAGTGATCCCACCAAGCAGTTGTTTTCCTACATTGTCAAATCCTCGAATCAATAAGGAATTAGGTTCAATTCTTGATTTATCCATGTCAGGCTTATCCAAAAGGGTTACACTACACACATTAAGGGTTGAGCCATTTTCAACAAGGGCTTGTTTTATCCTCATCCTATTGAAAATAGCTATTATCATTAAAGCTTCATTTTATTTTTACATTTCTAGAGAAGGTAACTCATCTTGATGGAAAGCAATGTCTAAGTTGAATAGAGTTATAGCTTGAATTTAGGCTGCCACATCATTTGATTGCACATTAGGAGGGGTAGGAACTTTTTGTAAGGAACTTTGAATCATACTATGATAATGAGGGTAGGTTGGAATAAGGTACCATAATGATATCTTAGTACGAGTTTTCTTAATTTTTTCAACAAGATCATACTCCTTTCTATTATATGAAGGTAAACGAGGGAAACTAGGCAAGATAGGTTGAGGTAATGGGAGGGATGTTTGATTTGTTTGTCTTCGTTGTGGATAGTTTCTAGTGTTATATGTATGAGCAATGGTATTATAACTCGATTCTTGTGACATATTATTGTTAGGTGGTTCAAGGATGAGGATGGGTTTGTTTTTAGTTTATGGTTGGTTTGGGGGTGGGTAAGGGATCTCTATGACATAATAATTAGAGGATTCAAAATAGTTCAAATTTTCATAACCTCACCAAACTTATCCTTATTTTCATGATCTCTAATTGAATGGGAGTCTAATGTCACTTCATCACCTTCATATAAGGAAGTCACATCACTATTGTTTGAAATAAATGCATCAATTCAAATCATTCTATTGTACAAATATATCTACCCTAGTAGGAGAGCTTTTAGGAGAGGAGAAGACAATATTTTCACCACATTCCATGGTTAGATTTTGTAAATTAACCTCATCACCAATAGGGGAGGCATTAAGAGATGAACAAATATCATTTTCCTACTTACCAATGATTGGATCCTATCATTCAAATAGATCTCTTCAAATGCTAGGAGCATTAGGAAATCGAGAAATGATATTTTCATGACTCATTAAGTGTATCTTCTAACACCAAACTATCTTCTTCACAACTAGGAAACAAATTAGGAGAAAAAAAATGTGATTATCATGGTTATCTACAATTGCATCCTCATGTCCTATGATGTCTTCCCAAGTAGGAGAGGTATTATTTCCATAGCTCTCAATCATTGGATCTCTTAACACCAATGTATCCTCCTCACAAATATGTTTTTAATGATCATTCTTGATTGTATCCTCTTTCATAAAAGCATTCTTACAAGTAGGGTAGGTTTCTAGAGATGAATGGAGATTAGGTAGAGTAATGTCAAGGAATGTTTCAATGATCTCATCTTCTTGTGTCATAATATATTTCCAAGAGGGGGGATGAGAGAGACAATCAAGAATTTCACTATGCTCAATGATTATATCTTCTTTCACCAAGATACCTTTATCACCAAAGGAGAGATATTGGGAGAAGAACAATTAAGTTTTTCATGATTATCTATGGTTGTATCTTCCTGTATCATATCATCCTCACAAATGGGAGAGATAGTACGGTTTGAGTGAGTGATTGTCAAGGTGATATTAAGGATTGTTTCGATGGTTTGTTTCTCTTTCTCTAAGATGTTTTTATAACTAGGAAAGATAGTGGAAGAATGACTAAAATGTTTCTTAAGGAGCTCATTGTTGTACTCTATATTGAACTCATGGGTGAGTGCAAGATCATGGGGGTCCAAAAAGTGGTGATATGACACAAAAGTTGTTGATGAAATGAAAGGGTTTATTGAGAAAAATTTCAGCTTTCCACCAATATAAGATATCCCTTATTTTGGAATTAAATAGATAATTATTATTAATTTTCTACATGTATTTTGACTAAAGTCCTAACTGATAGGTTAATTGAAAAACATCGATAATTCTTAAATGATTTTACATTTTTTGAATCTACAAGATGTGGCACATTCTGTGCTTCCCATACTATAAGATTTAAAAAAAAAACTTGAATTTCATTTTTTTTTACCAAGTTATGGTGGTTAGATAAACAAGTTCTAATATTTTTAGAAATTTTTAATAAAAAATTCATAAAAAATTATTTACTTGCAAAAAAATTACAAAAAAAATGTGGCACATTTAGGCATGTGTCCTCTACTTATATTGAAAGTTAAAATAAATAAATATTTTTTTTTCTTGTACTTAGGTTGGTCAAACATACACCTACTTTTTATTTTTTCTTGAAAATTTAGTACTACTACATTGAAGTTTTGAATTTTCACTAAATAGATTTAATATTTTTCAAAAAAGGACCAGTATATATTTTTATTTTACTTTTTTAGACTGCAGGAATCGGGTAGCACGACCCCCTATAAACTGCAGTGTGCCTGGTAAACTTTTTAACGTGACCGGCGGCGCTGGCAAAAAAAAAGGACCAGTATATTAGAAACTACATTCAATTTTCTTTAAATTAACATACATATTTTTAAAACTATGTTAATAAATTATTCAAATTTTTATGTCAAGTTTCCTAACTCTATTTTTTTGAATTTTCATTGTCACTTAAGGGCCTAGTTTGGACCCCCATGATCTTGCACTCACCCTCCTAAGAGGGGATGTTGTAATTATACAATCCATTCTTAACCACTTCAAAACCACATCTCTTAAAACAAAACATGCTAACATGAAAAAGTAAGCTATCTAATTTATGAAATGTTTAAAAAATGTAAACAAATGTCTTACATATCTAAAAAATTTCACTACTGAAATGAGTTTTGGAATGATTTTTTTTAAATGAATACACTAAATGGATGATTTGGCCTAGATACATGAAATAGAAATTCCCAAAACTTTTCAAACTAATACAGTAGGATACCAACAAGCCTAGGAAGTATAGAAAATCACCACAAAGCTCATTAAAATTTGTTTTTGTAGGCCTCCAATGAATCATTCACCCAGATGGGCATATGAGTCACACTTAGGGTTTTTGACGGTTTAAGATAGTGAAAAAAGAGAGCACAAAATACCTTGAAATCTGGAAAAAGGGTCTATATAGAGACTAAATTGCCCAAGTGGGTGAATGAGTCCCAAATTATGGTTTCTAAGTCTTAATCAATGAATTATGGGTTGATTTTAATGTGTGTAGGTTGTATGTTGACTTGATTGTTTACAATTATAGATTTCTAATGAAATTGAATGATGCAAAATGCAAAAATGCAACCTATATGCAATTTTCACTAATGCAATATTTAGAAGTCCTAAATAAAAATTAACTAATGCAAATCTAGTGCACAATTAATGCAAGCTAGATCTAGGACTACAATGTTCTCCAAATCGGAAATTCAAGGGTCCAAAGGTTAGGTTCACCAAAATGAACATAAGGGAAAATGGGTATCCACCTTTTGGGAGATGGAACTTAGGACTTATTTCTCACTTTAGTTCATTAGGAAACAAAGATTCCTCAACCAAGTGACTCAATTGAGGGAATGAAAGTGGGTTTCCTTGTGAGATTAGATAGGGGTTCACCATTAAATGAAGCTTTAAAGGAGAAATGAAAACTCATGAATAAAACCATAAAAACTTGAAAGTATTAAATCAAATTTATAAACAAGGTAAAACCCAAAAGGACCTAGAGGAGTAGAGAGGTGAAAGAGAGGTAGGAAAACCCTAGAAAATACAATTTTAGATTGCACTAGGACTAATATGCTAGGTTTGGTGATTTAGTCCCACTCTAGGGTTTTCAGTGCAAAATTTAGGATTCTCCAAGAGTTGATTAGGATTTGCTAAATGGTGATCATAAACTATAATAGACTAATAAATCAATTTGGGAGAATGATTCTTGCTATAGGATATTTTAGGATCTTTCTAAACCTTTTGAACCTAGATCATGCACTATCGAATGTTGTTGAAAGGCTATATTAGGGACTAAATTGCCAAGTTGGGTGAATGAGTCTTATTCACCTAAATCTACAAAATATACATTAGAAGAGAGAAAAAATGGTTGTTTTATTAGTGGATGGGGGTCTACCTCAATTAGAGCCCGTTTGAGTAATAAAACTTTGAAATGAATTGAAATAACCTGAAGGAATGATGAATGAACAAATGACTGTAACAACTCACCAAACCTTTTTGAATCCTTGGAGTGTAGATTTGTAACTTGTATGAATTGGCCTTAATGAATGTAGATCTTGATCATGAAACTTTATATGGCTTTGAATGGTTGAACTTTGATAAAAAAATGCTACATCAACATGTTAGCTCATAGACACACATGAAGCATGAAGACCTTGACATGATGCCTGAATCTTGAATTGATGCTCCAAAATTCTTGGTAATCAAATCTTGAATACTATTGAAGACCCTTAATCTCATAAAATTTCCTTAGGAAGTATCTCTTGAAAATATTAGATGGCTTGAAAACTTTCTAGGAGAAATTATGTGAGATAAACTTGTATTTATACTTGTTTATTCCAAATCTCCCAAAATTACGACACTACAAGCTGACATCAGATCTAGGTTAATAAAATCCTACCAAGAATTTGAATTAAAATAGGTCCTAGTTAAAGTGAGACTCACACACCAGGTTGGGAATATGAGTTTGATTGGCTTAAACCTGGGACACAAATTCCAAGAAGTGTCTTGTTCAATGTAGCATTTAAAATCAGGATTCGAGACTTAGGTGGGACCCATATGCCCAAAGGGGTGTATGAGTCCCAGATCCCTAGATCTAGAACACATAATGAAAACATTAGATTATGATTTTTCATTAGTTAAATGTTAGAAGTATCCTCACAAATTGCATTTAATAAGGCTTTTGGATGCAAAAATAGGACCAATTAAGACATAAATGAACCAAATTTTATCGAGGGCCCAAAAAAGTGTGAAAATGTAAAGGGATGCATTTTTCTACACTACAGTGAGGTGTAGCATTACATTGTTCATTAATCTTTCAAACTTTCATGCATTGTGTCATTTCGAGGTTTAATTACCAAAATGGTGTTTGACCAAGTAAATCCCATATTCCCTTTAAAAAGAACATTTTTCTTCTCCTTCAATCTATGATTGCAGGTTTTAGATTGAAGATCAAGTGGATAGAAAAAATTGCAAAACGTTGTAAAAGTTGTGAAGTTATAAAAGTTGTCATCTTTCTTGCAAGATCAAGAAAATTATTCTACATAATTTATTTCTTACTTTTGAGAGTTGAATACCTAGGATCTGTGAGTGTATACATTGAAGATCATAACCCATAAATTGATTTTCCATAACCCTAGCAAGGACCCAGTCGGCACTAGGTGAATGAGTCCTCAGTGAGGCCCAAAAAAGTACTTTTTTCTAGAGGTATGTAACATTTAACCCTTCCAACTCTCCCTAAATTCTATAGGTTCCATCGGTATTATGATTTAACTTCTAAATGCACTTTATAGCTTGTAATTTAGATTTTATTTTCTATGTTAAATATTTCTCCCCAAAGTGCTATTTAGTTCATGTCCCCATCCTAGCAAAAAGGGAAATATGAAGATCAACATCTTGGGTTGATACTCCTAAGGGTTGTTGGTCAATGTTTGATGTGGATCTCATTTTCTTGAATGAAATTAGAAAAATAGGTCCATTCATCCCCTTTTACTACCATTTTGGGGGTGATCCTATTTTTCTTTGGTTCATTTTGGTGAACCCAACATTTGAACATTCTAATTTTTGATTTGTAGTGCATTTAAGCCCTAGATCTAGGATTTTTATTAATTCATTGCATTTAGGATGTCTAAATTTGGCGTAAAGTTGCATTATGTTTAGGTGTAAAATTGCATTTTGCATTCATTTTAAATCTAAAAATTCAATAAAAATTGCATAATTTTTGCATATTAGTGTACTTTTCATCATTCTCTTTCAAAAGTTGAGTGAAAATTGCATTTCAAAAAGTGTCATATAGTTCATCTTTTTTCCTTAATTGCACTTACATTTTAACATCAAATTCTGGAAAATTTTACATTATAGAAGTTACAGTTTGAAACCTAAAATAGGAAACACATCTAATCACTTTGAAATTTCATTCTTTAAATTTAAAAAATCCTATACTAGGATCCATTTTCCATAGGGTAGATGAGTCCCTATTAGGGTTACATAGGTAGCAAGTTTTCACAATTCCTAATCTTTAATATTAGATTCAGAGTTTCCCAAAAAAGCATACAAGGACCTATTTTCCACTAGGCGAATGAGTCCTTGGAGGCCTAAAAAAACAAAATTTTCTGAGTTTTTTGGTGATTTTCTATACTTCCTAGGCTTACTTGTAACCTATAGTATTAGTTTGGAAAGTTTTAGGAACTTCTATTTTATGCATCTAGGTCAAAATCATCCATTTAGTTTAGTCATTTTTGAATCATTCCAAAATCAATTCAGTAGCAAAAATTATCAAATCTAGAAATTCTTACATTCTTGAAGCTTTGCATAATATGGATAAAATTATTTTTCACTTTTTCATACATAATGTTTACATTCATGAAGCTTTTCATAAGTTTGATAGAAGTGTTTTTCATTTTTGGATACACATTGTTTGCATTCGTGAAGTTTTGCATAAATTTGATAAAAGTACTTTTCATCTTTTGATACACATTACTTACATTCTTGTAACATTGCATAAGATGGTTAGAAGTACATTTTAGTTTTTTTACATAATTTTAGTATTGTATCTTTCTAAGCATGCGAATAAAAAAATCATCCCCCACACCTATGAGAATGCTTTAGTGAAAGAGAATACAATGGACAATCATGACAATGAAATTTGGTCTTTTCCTAATATCTCTCCTAGTTGTGAAGAAGATATTTTTGTGTTAGAAGACAAATTGATGATAGTCATGAGAATCCTATTTGTCTCTATTCCCTCTAGGAAAAATATAAATGAACAAGGGAATGCCATTATTGATAAACAAGAAAACCCAACCATTGATGAGTCCCCTACTTGTGATGAATTTATTTTAGAAGAACCAACCATTGAATTCCATGAACATCTAGTTTATAGCTCTCCTAAAATCTATCCTACTAGGGAAGATATCATGGTGGAAGAAAATGAGAACGTTGACACATGTCTTTCAAACAATAGTGATGAGGCAACCTTAGATGAAGATGATGAAGTGACATTAGACTCCCCTTCATTAATAGATCATAAAAATAAGGAGAAGCTTTTTCAGGTTATGAACGTTAGATATCCCTTGAAGTGGTCTCATGAGCCACTTCTTACCATCTATCCACCCTCACAACAACCACAAGTTCAAAAAAAACCTATGCTTATCTTAGGACCACCTAAAATGAAACATGATAATTACAATGTTTTACAACAATCGAGTTCCAATACCGTTGCTCATACATATAATACTAGGAATAATCTGCAACTAAGAAAAAAAACTCAAACATCCCTCCCATTGCCTCAACCTATCTTTCCTAGTGTCCCTCATTTTCCTTTACATAGTGGAAAGGAGTATGATCTTGTTGAACAACTTAAAAATACTTTACTAAGATATCCTTATGGGATCTTATTCAAGCTTCCTCTAATTATCATAGCATTCTTCAAAGTGATTTACAACAAGTTCCTACTCCTAATGTGCAACAAAATAATGTGGTAGCCCAAATTCAAGTTGTAACTCTAGTTAACTTAGACATTACTTTCCATCAAGATGATTTACCTTCATTAGAAGAGAAAATCCAAAATGAATCATTCATGATAATAGTTTATGTCAATCAAATTGTGATAAAGATAACCCTTATTGATAGTGGTTCAACTCTTAATGTGTGTAGTGTGAGCCTTTTGGATAAGTTTCATATGGACAAGAGTGACATTGTCCCCAATCCTTTATCTATTTGTGGGTTTGATAACATAGGAAAATAACCACTTGGAGTCATCACATTACCTATTAAAGTTGGAAATGTTACCATGCAAACTCTAGTCCATGTTATGCCTCATGATCTTTCATATAATCTACTTTTAGGAAGACTATTGATTCATGAGATGAATGGGGTACCATCTACCCTTCATCATAAGATGAAGTACATCTATGACAAGAAAAATTACACAATCAAGGTTGATCCTCAACCTGAAATTTGTTTGATTGTTAAGAAAGAAGGATGAGATACCTTGAAAGCATGGAAATCAACTATAAAAGTGGAAGTCATGAAGGGAGATGAACATAAGAATAAAATTGATGAAATCACTAAATTCTTAGAAGATGATTGGGGTCTTGGCAAGAGACACTGGGTATGTGCAGGATCATGATGGGCCAAAAAGTGGCGATATGATGGGTATGTGGTTGACGACTTTTCTTTTACCCAAAATTGATGAAATGAAAAGGGTTTTTAAAGGAGTTTCTCAGCTTTCCACCAATATAAAGTATGTTTTAATTTGAATTTTATAAATAATTATATTATTCATTTCTATTTGAATTATGACTAAAGCCCTGATTGATAGGCTGATTGTAAAACAACAATAGCTTTCAAACGATATCACATTTTTTGAATCTGAAACATGTGTCACATTCTATGCTTCACATACTATAGGATTAAAAAAAAAAAATTATTTCATGAACTTTTGACCAAGTTAAGGTGGTCAGACATACAAGTTTTTTATATTTTTAAAAATTTGTAATAAAAAAATGTAGTTAATTATTTACTTGGAAAAAAATTACAAAAGAATATACATCACATTGGGACATGATTCCTCTACTTATATCTAAAATCTTATAAATAATTATTATCATTTTATTGTGGTTAGGGTGGTTAGACGGAGACATCTACTTCTTATTTTCCCCTAAAATTTAAGTACTCTTGCATTGAAATTTCAAATTTTCACCAAATGATTGTGGTTTTAAATAAAACCTAGTAGTTTAGAAACTACATTCAATTTACTCTGATTATATTCTTACATATTTTTGAAATAATATAGATGAATTATTCAAATTTTTATGTCAAGTTGCCTAGCTGGGTATGTGGGGATCATCATGGAGAGAAACAAGCCCTTAAGTGGCAAAAAAATCAGAAAATCAGAGTTAGGAAACTTGACATAAAAATTAGAATAAGTTATCTATATTATTTCAAAAATATGGAAGAATAGAATCGTAGAAAATTGAATGTAGTTCTAAAATACTAGGTTTCTTAAAAATCTATTTGGTGAAATTTGAAATTTCTTCAAATTTCGAGGGAAAAATAAGTAGGTGTTTGTCGACCACTAACTAATAAAATGATAATATTTTATAATATTTTAGATATAAGTAGAGGACTAGGTGTCTTGATGTGATGAATATTTTGAATTTTCAAGTAAATTAATTATATTATTTATTAATTTTTTTAAAATATAAACTGTATACGACACCTCATGAAAATTCGAGTAATGAAAATCTATTATTTGAAGCATAGAATAATACATGTTTAATTCAAAATGTGTTATTGAAAGCTATAGTGTTTATCAATGGAGCCTATCAGAGACAATCGTAATTCAAATAGAAAATGAATAATAATTATTTATTAAATTCAGTAAATATAATTTATATTGGTGGAAATGACAATCTCTCCTTGAAAACCCTTTTTATTTCATCAATTTTTAGAAAAGTCACCGTATGGGCCATCATATCACTTACAGATTGCCACTTTTTGGTCCATCATGATCCTGCACATCCCAACACTGATTTTTCTAAAAAATTTGCCACTTAAGGGCCTATTTTTTCCATGATGATCTCGCACATACCCCACTGCAAATATTTTCTGGTGTTGCAATTGATGGCAACCCTTGTTAGCTAATGGATCTGCACGTCATCATTTACTCATACCGATAGAAAGATTGAAGATCAGTGGTTATCTATTTAGCTAGAATAGAGCATCTGATAGTTTTATGTTCTTCAATTCATATGCAGATTTTCTATTATTATTTTGTGGTGTGGATCTCAAGAAGTATTGTTCAATGCATAATCTATGTTATTTGTAAATCTTGGTGCCTCGTATCATTTTGGGTGGAAGTTAGAACGTCCAGTGAACTAATTTTTTGTTCATCAATATTTGGAGGCCGACTTGGTGAATATAGTGTGTCGTGGATATTTGAGGAGTTACTATATTAGTATTTTTGTGTTTGATCTTTTTGGTTTGGGTCCTCTGTGGCTGAATTTTGTGGAATCGTATTGAATATTATGGATGATTTGAGCCAACTGTTTGTGAATATTTCTTATTTTGTTGAGGCTAACTTGAAGTGATTGAATTATTGGTGGCATATATATATAAGTGATCGATTATTTCATTTTGGTTTATGTATGATGTGAGTTAATGTATGTTGCAAATGTTAGAAGGTTAGTGGAGCGATTATGCATATTTCCACTTGTGCATTAAGGATTTTTGGTGTGAATTGAAGCAGAACAGAGAAGAAGAGAAAAATCAGTCACAAGGTCTTGAATTCGATTATTGAGCCTAACCAGAACTATAATCAGGAATTTGTAGATGCTACTCTATTAGTTCAAATCCTTTGAAGTATTCCAAAAAATTTTAAGGCAGTTGGCCTTTTTTATTTTTGAGCAGTGAGCTCTAGGCAGTGTGCTTGAATGCAAGTGCATTCCCATTTGTAATATTTTCTTTCGAGTATACTTAGAACAATATTGTGGATTGACCTCCATTGTGGTTTTTCCCCTAAGAGGGTTTCCATGTAAAAAATCCTTGTGAACTATGGTGTTGTGGTTATTTGTCTTATGTGCATGCATCTTTATTTTAGTTGAATGTTATCAACACTTTAAGAATTAGATTAATAAAGTTAAAATTTTCACAACACTGATTCAACCCCCCTCTCAGTGTTGCTTGATTCCAACAATTAGTATTAGAACCTAGTTCTTCAAAAGAAGCTTAAAAGCTTGGGGAAGATCTTGGAAAGTGTTTCAATGGATTCAATTTGTCTTCAACATCAACTTATGGTGGCCCTAGATGATCTTGATCAGGAAAAATATGAAGTCTGGTAATTACAGGAAAATCTTATGAATGTTGAGAGACTCATTGAGTCATTAAAAAAATCAAGTCTAGGGAGAAGAGAAGGTAACTTTGTGATCAAATCAAGCAGGAAGATAGTAAACACATTGTAGATGAGCAATTGAGTCAAACCTTGAAGGAAAAGATAGAAGAATGTGAAAATATTTCCAGGGATAATGTAGTTCAGAAGCATGAGATGGAATCTATCATGATGAGGATGACTAAAGAAATTGAGGACGAGAAGAAGAATGAAGAAAAGCTTGCCTAATCCATGAAAGAGAAATCTGAAGAGTATAGTCAAATTACTAGTGGATTCATTCAGTTGGAACTTGAGTTAGAACAATCCAAACACAATGAGGAAGAGCTTGAAAGGCACATTGTTGATCTCAGAGATGAACTTGCTACAACAAATGAATTCAAGGAGAAGTTTAAGATTAGCTCAGCCAATCTTGATGAACTGATTAAAAGTCAGAGGACTAATGATGAAAAGTGAGGTCTTGGATATGAAGGAGAAAGTTCCAAATTTGGAAAAAGGAGGTTTAGACAAGGAAATCAGTTGAACAACACTGGAAGGTATTCGGTAAGACAACCTAATTCTGAAAATTTTAACGGTATCTATTATGTTTGCAATAAATTTGGTCATATGGCGACTCAATGTAGAAGTAGAATGAATTCAAGAGGTCCATCATTCTTTGGTCAATGCTTTAATTGTAACAAGTATGGTCATAAGTCAAATGAATGCAGAAATGCGTTTAACAACTTTTATGGAAATGCTAGATGTTATACATGCAATAGATTTGGCCATATTGCTAACCAGTGCAGATCAAGAGAAAGACAGTGGAACAACTAGTTTAGACAAAGAAATGTGGTGTTCTACAATTGTAACAAAATTGGTCATATTGCTAGATTCTATAGAAGAGGTCTAGTAAATCAGAGAAGAAACATGCAGAAGGATGCAAAAGGAAAAGGGAAAGTAACTACAGATCAGATCAGGAAGTAGATGAATAAGATATGTGTAAAGAAGAGTCCCTCTATTATAGGAAATGAGTCAGCACCAGAATCAGCTTCTATTAATTCCTCTGGGAATTAGGTTAAGGCCTTTGGCCTATGGGGAGCTATCAAGAAAATCTTTCAAAACCCCCTATAGGTGATCAACACCAAGATGGGGATGAGTTTAGTGATTGCATTAATGATCTATAGATGTTTTTCAATAGCTGGAGAAAGTATTTATGCAAAACTGAAGGTCCGTAGAAGAGTTATCTTTCATAGTGTATGGTAAGAGGGTATCCAAATGAGTTAAGGAAAAATCATTTATTGTGACAAAAGGTTAGGTGTGCGAATGATAAAAGGTTATTTCTATCTTTCATTTGTCACTTTGCATTTTGAGAATAAGAAGTTTGAAGAGCTCTGAAGTGAACTTTGGAAATTTTTTGTGAGAATTCAAGTGTGAAGGTGATTCAAATTTCAAACCCTAATCTAGCTAAAAGGTATTTTTCAGAAAAACTTGTAAACCAGTGAGTTTGTGAAAATACCTACTCCATTGGTAATTGAATTTAAGGATAGACCCTATCCAAAGTTCAATTGGAATCCTTTCAAGTCTATTGAGACTGAGCCCTTTGGTGCATTTTCATCTATTTTGTACAATATTTTTCACATTGAAGATATTAGGGCATACATTCATGCTAATATTGAAGAGTTAGGAAGATCACAGTTGCTAAATTTGTATTCCAAACACATTGTTGGAGAGGATTTCAGTGTCAAGCCTGAATTTGAAACCCTAGAGGAAAAGAAATTCACACATATTGTGAAATTCCCCATGTTTGGTGAAAGTGAATGGGTCTGGTACATCTTGAGTCCAGTTCATGAAAAATTCATGTAACGGTTAAATCAACCCTTAAAAATTAAAAAAAGAGGCTATAAGTGTTGTTATAGGTTAAATTCATCTGGTGGATTTTCGATTTTGAAGTTTGTGAAAAATAAAACAATCGTTGATGCAGCTAGATCAATATTTGATAGAAGAGCAATGACAATTGATAACATCATTGATGTGGGTATGAAATTTGATTCAATGGTCATTGGTTATAAGATATATCACTCCAGCTAAGATAATTTTGTATCTGGTACAACCATATATGTAGCCTATCAAATGGTAAAGGAGAATGCAAAGTATGATTTATGTGAATTGCTTCAAAGTCAGCTTATGGAGAATCTTGGCAAGATAAAGAAAGACAAGAAAAATTCCTTTAAATACAATAATCTGTTACTATGTTTGTTCTTTTATTTCATGAATGAAGTTCTGAGAGTTGGGAAAGCGCATTGGAAAAGTGACAAGCCTATTGATGTTCAGATAAGAGACTTGTTATTCAGCCTTGGTGATTTGCAAGCCAAGAAAACTGCAATTTGGGGATATCTCAAAAAAAATTAGAATATAATGCAAGCAAGGGAAATAATTCCTAATTCTATTGTGGAGAAGTATAAGGATACAATATATTTTATGGTGGATATTGATCAGTGCTTGATAGAAGTAGTAGAACCTAGAACTGTCTAGATTATGCCTATGGGATATGAAGTTGAGGAGAGAATCTTGGAGCTATATGCACAACATCTATTGAGTAAGCCTTTAGATCTATTTGAAGAAATGTTTGGAACATATGTAGAGAAGAATATGCAAGTCCATGAGCAATTGAAGAAACCTATGGTAGTTCAAAAAGTGAGAAAAAAGTGTAATTATTTATAGAGAACATGGGCATACCTACAGAAGCTATAAGAGAAGCAAGAAGGAAAAGAGAATAAGTTGAAAGTGAAAAAGGAAAAGAGACTACTAAAATTGATTCTGCTAGTCTGACAGTATCCTCTACTTGAACTAGATTAATAAGGATCTTAGTAACCCTATCCGGTCATGCAAAGAAGTTAGCCCCTACAAAATATCAAGTTAAGACATTCGGTAAAAGGAAGAAGGATAAGAGCATAAGAGTGTATACAACTATTTTAAAAGATGAAGAGAAAGAATTTGATGAAGAAGTTAGAGAAATAAAGCATATGAGCAGCCTTGCAACAACAATAGTCAAGCCCTCCGGTGAAGAGGAAGTCTAAAAAATAATGTATGTTAGTAGAGGAAGTTGAAAGAGGTATAATTAAGGATGGAAATCTTAACCCTCTATGTGAAGTGTATGGTTCCTTTGATATTGTTGGTCAAAGATTCCTTGAGTTGGCTACAATACAATACTTGTACAATTTCAATATGACTCTTGTTGGGATAATGGCATAGTTGCCTAAGGAATTGTATGAAATTTTGGAGATGAGCAGAGTTAGTGCTAGAGCCAAAGAGGACCAGCTGAGAGAATGGGTTCTTGCAAATCTATGTCTAGTAATGTCTACAGAGGAGATGAAGACAATCCTAAAATAAGAAAAAAGAGAGTTAAAAATCAAAACAAGAATAAACAAATTCATGTTGGGTAAGACTGAAGAAGTAGAAAAAGAAACTAAAATATTCTCAAGAAAGTTCTATTAAAGAACATAATTGATGTTGTTTCTGAAGAAGAGCATGTAGAAGATATTTCATCTAGTCTGGAAAATGAGGAGGTTATAGTTGAGGACACTCAGATTCCTCCTGATGTGCATGATACATAAGAACCTAATGAGACCAAAGCTCCTAAAATTGTATCTGTTGAAGAAAAGGAGATATTAGTTGAAGAAGTTGAAGTTCCAAATGAAAAGAAAAAGACTCTGGTTGAGGAAACAATGCTCGAGGAAAAGAAGGTTGAAGTGAAGGGATTCCTAGTAGAAGCAATAGACACTGTAGAGGTAGTGATGAAGTTTCTAGAAGAGAAAAAGGAATAATTTTATCTTGAGTTGGGAGATTCCCCTATTCATTTTTCTACTTTTTCCCCAATCCATAAAATGAAAGTCACATCATTTGCACAAGCTAAGGCTAGGGATGAAATTCTGAAGTCTCAAATTGAAGACAATGAGTTATTGAATCTTGCATCGAATATTCTAGAGAAGATCATGCCTACACATGTTAAAGATCCATCTGGTTCTTCCTTTGGTCAACTGAAGAAACTTATAAATTTGGTAAGTACTCATTTTGAGTCACTTGAGAAGTTAGCTCTGGTTAAAGTTTAGAAGGAATTTGATGCTGAAAAGTTTAGTAGATTGAAAGGATTGATAGCTAATGATAATTCTTTGTTAGCTACCTGGGTGAAAAATGTTCAAGTGCATTATTAGAAGGTGGAAGGATTCATAAGTTGTGTTTGTCTTTGTCCAAACTTACTGAGGAAAATGAGAAGAAGGTTAAGGATTATGAAAAGGAGTTAGTTGCTATTTATGATGCTTTTGATCCTTTAACTGTTTCTATTAGAGAGAAAGAAATTCAAGTTATATCCTTACTTGACAAAATAAAGAGTTTGAATCATGATAATGAAAGAGTTGTGGAAATAGCTGGTGAACTTAGAGGGCTAACTGGTCCGAAGATGGAGACCATGTTGAATGCTTTGAAAGAAGCACAATATGTTATGGCGGTCAGTGATCCAATGAATCTTGAATCTATAGAAGTGCAATATTATTTACTCTGTGGTCACATAACTATTCTGGAAAGTCTCAAGAAATGTTGGGACACAAGCTTAAACCTGTTAAAGACATATTTTGTAGATATTTTCAAGTTTGTGTATGTTGTTTGAAAAACATTTTGTACATATGTAGTTTTGAAGTTTCTTTTTGTTTATAGGAGTTTTTTATTTGGATTCCCCATCTTTTCCATTGATTTCAAAGGGAGAGAATAGATAAGTGAAAAATGTATATTCATCTAAGGAGGAGTTGTAGTTTTGAGTTGTGAATAACTTGATCTTTTTGGAGTTTTGGTTGGCTGTGTATTTTTGTTAGTATTGATCCGACACTTAGTCATTTTTCACTAAGTGTTGCTATTAATGCCAAAGGGGGAGATTGTTGGCAAGAGACACTACAAATTTTTTTTTGTGTTGTCATTGATGGAAACCCTTGTCAGCTAATGGATTTGCATGTCATCATTTACTCATACTGGTAGAAAGATTGAAGATCAATGGTTATCTATTAAGCTAGAACAAAGCATCCAGTAGTTTCATGTTCTTCGATGTATATGCAGATTTTATGTTATTATTTTGTGCTTTGGATCTTAGAAAGTTTTGTTTGATGCATAATCTATGTTATTGTACATCTTGGTGCCTTGTATCATTTTTGGTAGATGTTAGAAGGTCTCGTGAACTAATTTTTTGTTCATCAGTATTTAGAGGTTGACTTGGTGAATATAGTGTGTTGCAGATATTTGAGTTATTGTTTAAGTATTATTGTGTTTGATCATTTTGGTTTGGGTCCTCACTATGTTGTGGCCAACTTTTGTGGAAGTACATTGAATATTATGGATTATTTGAGCTGACTTTTTGTGAATATTTCTTATTTTGTTGACGCCAACTTGAAGTGATTGAATTATTGGTGGTAGATATATATAAGTGATTGATTATATCATTTTGGTGTATGTATGATTTGATTTGATGTATGTTATGAATGTTAGAAGGTCAGTAGAGTGATTATGCATAGTTTCACTTGTGCATTAAGGATTTTTAGTGCGAATTGAAGCAGAACAATGCAAAAGAGAAAAATTAGTCACAAGGTCCTGAATTTGATTGTTGAGCCTAAACGGAATTATAATTAGGAATTTGTAGATGCTAATCTGTCAGTTCAAATCCTTGAAAGTATTCCAAACTTTTGCAAGGCAGTGAGGCTTTCTATTTTTGAGCAATGAGCTCTAGGCAATGTGCCTGAATGCAAGTGCATTCCCATTTGTAATCTTTTCTTTTTAGTATACTTAGAACAATATTGTGGATTGACCTCCACTTTGGTTTTTCCCCTAATAGGGTTTCCATGAAAAAAATCCTTGTGTTATGGTGTTGTGGTTATTTGTCTTATGTGCATGCATCTTTATTTTGGTTGAGTGTTATCAACACTTTAAGAATCGGATTAATAAAGTTAAAATTTGCACAACACTGATTCACCTCCCCTCTCAATGTTGCTTGATTCCAACATGGGGTTCCTTAGATTTCACACCTATATTAATGGGAGAATACAAGATAATAACAAAAGAGTTTAAAAATGGAAAATAAAAGTGGTGATATTAACACAATTGATTAGAATCTTTGATAGCATCCTCCTTAACCACTTTAGAAGAAAAAACAACATACAAAACAACCTTTGATGAATATTTTTATGAAAAACCACCAGATCCAAAAGAAATAAAAAATATTTATGGAAGAGGTTATGAACTGAAACATATATTTTTATGGGTGCAAAATCTTGTCTCTTTTGTACAATTAGGGTCTTTCACCTAATGGAAACAAATAGATCCCACACCAAAAATCTAGGTGGTTCACTCAAACTAAGGTATGCATGATGAAATTGTGCCAAAATGAAATGATCTAGATGTAGCTAATTCATGAAATTGATTGATTATTTATACAAAACTATTTAAATGCATGTTGTTTGAAAACACATTGTGATATGCAAAAAACACCTAGAAATGGATGAAACTGAAAGTGTGCACCTGAGATCTTGATGGAGATTGGAAATTACTTATGTAGTGCTGTTGATCCTGAATTTTAGGCCTAGTGGGACTCATTCGCCAATTTGGGCAACTTAGTCTCAAATTTGGGAAACTATTTCAGAGCCCATTTCAGACAAATGGGTATCCAAAAATATAGAAACCCTTTTTCAAACCTAGCAGTGGGACTCATTTTCCATCCATGGTGAATCAGTCCACTTTTGAATTTTTGAGAATTCAAAAGTGGAAACTGTAGTCTTTGGTTTGCACTTCGGCTCTTGATAGGTGTCCTTCGAAAATTTGATTTCTGAACCTGAAAGTGACTTTTTGTTCATATTTTTCCTTATCC